>JAURVB010001246.1:0-312848 GCA_033002965.1 Piper betle | reverse complement strand
AATAATCAAACCTTTAAAAAATAATCAGCAGATTAAACCAGAAGGATATGTTAACTATATATATATAAGCAAATATATAATAACTATACTGTGCCACCAGAGTATAAAATGCCAACAGTTCCCCCATGCAATCAAACCTTTGAGTAATTTGTTTGATGCAGTTAAAAACATAAAGCAAAAAGAAAGAAAATTTTAGCATGTAATCAAGCTTGCCATGAACTCTTCTTGCTGCTATTACTAATCCTGAAAACAATAGCCGGGCTAGGAAAGCTGCAGCAAGCACTGTCATGTTTGGATATGTTGAACAAGCTTACCACTGATTGGGTGGTTCCTCTAGCTATGATAATACAGAAACATATACATTCAGTGAATTTATAGGCTTTAAGACAGGAAATAATTCAAGCAAATCAACAATTAATTTGTGTAACTGAATGAACAGTACTGGTAAAAGCTTGAGATGGTAGTCAAATAAAGATCAAAAAGCATGTTGGTAATATATATATATATATATATATATATATATGGGGTACTTCCTTGCGCCAGAGCAGGAGCGCATCTGCGCCACCTTTTATTCTGGGCCGTCCGATTACAAGGACGGCCCAGATTTATTAGTTTTTTTAAAAAATAATTTTAATTTGATCTGGACCGTCCGATTAGAAGGACGGTCCAGATGATATGGAGGGGCGGAGGCGGAGCGCCGCCGCCGTGGCGGGGGAGGGAGGGCGCCCAGATCTGGCCGCCGCCAGATGCGGGCGGGCAGCCGCGGCCAGATCCGGCCGCGACAGCGGACCTGGCCGTCCCCCGGCCAGATCTGGTCGGGGACGGCCAGGTCCAGCCTGTCGCGGCCGGATCTGGCCGGCGGCGGCCCCGACAGGAAAAAAAATTTTGTGCCGCGGACTGGGCGGCGGCGTCCGCGAGCGGGGGAGCGAGGAGGAGGGAGGGGGGAGGAAGCGCGTCCCTCCCCCTCGCGAACGGGTGGCGGCCGCGAGGGGCGACGACGCGGCGGGGCGGTGGTGCGACAGGGCGGCGGCGGGGCGACGCGGCGGCGGGACGACGGGGTCGATGGGGAGCGGGGCGGACGGGCGTCCGCGACTGGGCGGCGGCGTCCGCGGCGGGGAGCGAGGAGGAGGGAGGGGGAGGAAGAGTCCGCCTGGTCCTGCCCCGCCCTCGCCACGCCCGCCACCCCCGCCCTCCCCTCGACCTCCCCCCACCCCGCCCACCTCCCACCCGCCGCCTACCACTCTCCTCCGCCCCCCATGCCGCCCTCGCCCCGCCTCGCCCACCCCGCCCGGCCGGCGCGGCCGGATCCGCCGCTGGCGAAGGAGGGGGGTGGTGGAAAATTTTTTTTTCATTAAATTTGGGCCGTCCGATCATAAGGACGGCCCAGATTGTCCTGGCGCAGGTAAGGGTTTCCTGCCTCTTGCGGAGGAAACCTTTACCTACATATATATATATATTATTAAATATTGAAAGGCCCATTATGTTAATAATCTAGAGATTAACGCATGTTGGTTCTCTAATATGATTAACATCTTTAAACAAAAACATGGAACATTAGACCAAGCACTTTGAATTATCAACATTATTATTAATTGATGAACATTATCAATTAACTAGCTCATACGCCCAAATTCCGTTGCCCATACTGTTGAAAATTTTATCATTGGATTGATCTATAGATCATGATTATATATCTACTAATTTATGATCTCTACTTCAAATTCGTTTATTGCTTTTTGATAATTTTCTTCATTATGACTTGCTACTTATAAAGTATATATAATATATACGCCACGGCCATGCTTAATTTTGTACTACATCAACTTCAATAGTCTTTTCGTCTTTGCTCAAGTATCCAACCAATTAATTGGCATGTTTAGAATATGCTAAATAACTTTATGCGATTCTTATAACTAGACAACCAAGTTTTCCAAATTAAATACATACGACATTGAAAGGGGATAATTGTTGTAATTTTGAAACTTGGATTCCAACGCTCAATTATAATTTTTTCTAATAATATTTTTATTCAGGCCTTTTATTAAAAAAAGGGTTCATAGAGTTGGGAATATGAGAGAAACTTTTGAGACAAATCCCGTTATTCCACCATTGATGACCAACGTTCTTCACACACATTGAGCAATTATCATCTCATGTAGATCGTAGATGAATAAAAAAGTAATTTTTATTGAATGTGGGCGGGAATGTGAAAACTTAGATTTGGTGAAACATTTTTCTTTTGAGATAGAGTCTCCAGTGTGACTCTCCTCCCGCATATCTCTTCGCACAATAAAATTTTGTAGTGTTTGGTTACACTTACAACAGAAAATTTTAATGAAATTTCAAGAAAGTTTGCTAGAATTCCTTTTTTGTTGCAATTGTCAAAAGTGGCAGCTAGAGAGTTTTATTAGAGCCTTTGACAAATTTTAAATTAGGTTGATCTTTTTCTTGATTTTTTGTAACATTTTTTAAATATTTTGTACCCAAAATTTTAAATATTATATCAGTTTTCATTCTGGACGTATAACAAATAGATATATTTGGTCACCTAGGTTAAGTCAAGTCGAACAAGTTTTAAAAATAATAATTAAAATATTTATTAGACGTTGTTTGTGATTAATATTTAATTAATACCAATTAAAATTTTAACAGAAAAATTAGGTTTTTGGAAAATATATAATCTAAAAATCAGGTATGAATTTAAATGATATGATGGCCTAAACAATACTCTAGACCAGGCAGGCATTTAAAATTAGGTTTGCACAAACAAACACCCCCATTAGCTCTTTTTTTATCTGTAAAGGCATGCTATAAGGCTAATGTACAATGGGATAATTGAGACATTAATATTCAATGTTATAAAGGTCTAGTGTGGAGGTTGTTTACTACTTGGCTCAAGGCCTTGGGTTGGATAACGAGTTAGCCCATTGGCTCTACGGAGAGCTTGAGAAGAATAGTTAGTGCTTCTATTGTTGTAAACCTCTATGGTGTTAGTGCTAAATGTAATATCTTTGTCTCTTCGTGGGAGATTGTGCCAAAATGCTCGTTAGATTGAAAGTGTTCAAGTTGTGCTATACTAAACCAAGGGAAGACCTACCTTACAAAAAGACATGATAAGATAGAAGAGGCAAGTAGGAGTTTGAAACTTCTTAAAAAATCTTTTCACTTGTATCTCTTGTGTATTATTTTCTCTAACCCTTTTCTTGTGTACTTATTACTTGTTTTGTTTGTATTAATTTCTCTCAATACTTTTGTATTTGACTTGATCACTAGAGTATTGAGTAAGCAAAATCTAAATCACTTTATTACACAGTTAGATTTGTTTATCAAATCTTAAGTTTGTAGTTGGTTTAGGCATGATTGGTTCTGTAAAACACGAACCTTTAGTTCAAGGCTTTGACCGTCATTTGTAAAACCTATGACCCGAGTTAGAGTTTTATAGTCAAAGCCGGTCGATTCGACTATTATGTTAGTTTCAGAGCACACGTTGTGACACAAGGCTGGTCGTATGTTATGAGCTATGAGGGTCATATATACCCAAGTATATGATGATAATGTCAGTAACACAACAGCAGAATAAATTATCAGAGTATATAAGAATACACCTAGTTTTTTTATTTTTAGTGGACCGTAGAATTAGATTTGTTTATCCTATTAGGACGCGTTATTATTTTTGGTTGGGTTCGTAGGCTTAGACCATGTGATTTGAGTTAGGACTCAATTATTTTATTTTATGATATTTTATTATATTTTATTTTTGTATTTATAGAATTTATTTATTATTATTAACTTGAGTCGGAAGTGAGTCAAATTTTATTACAAAATTAACCCCGTGTGTTACACTTCTTCCCGATCCTTCTCATCCCCGCACCATCGCCTACACCCGACACCAAAACCCTCACCCCCTATTTCTGACGACCACCACTAGCAATAGCACTACTGCAGGCCAGCGGTGCCACTGTCTGCCCACCCCAGCCTCCCCTTCCCTTCCTTCTTTCCCTTCTTCCTCCTCCTATCACTGTTCACTGACGCTACCTATTCCATGGAATGCAGCCAGCCACCTGTGGCCATGCCTCCTTGCCACCAGCCAGCTTTCTTTCTCGTCGACGCCTCCCTTTCTCTTCCCTTTTCCCTATCCTGCTCACCCCATCCTATTCCTCCCTTAGTCGGGACTTAGCCGCCACCTGCTGTGGCAATTCGCCACTGCTGCCGGCCAATTTCCGACCAGCCACCTAGGCCTCCTCCTCCTATCCTCCTATCCTAATCCTAGCTCCCTTCCTAACCATCCTCCTCACCGATTTCCAGCTACAGCTGCCACCCTCGGCATTAGTCGGCAATTGCGACTACCAACGTCATCACCAATTTCATGTTGAATCAATGTGAGATACTTTAAGCTTCTCCAATTTTAGATTTTTGATTCATTTTGATTATGATGCATATCATCCATAATTTTAAGAATTGTTCATATTTTTGTTGATATGTTAATTTTGAAATTTCGTGATAATTATTTGTGGATTAATAAAATTCTTTATGTACTTACAAATTGGTAATGATTAATGATAATTCAAATTATTTGATTATGAAATCAAATGTGTTGTGAATGATGATGTTTGAATTAGTTGAGTAGGTATTAATTTTATCATTGTACAAATTAATTATCTACACGATTAGAAAGTTAAGTTAGAACGAGAATTGATATGAGACGATAAATTTAGGAATTGTGACATACTCATCTAGTTAAAAGTAATAACACGAAGGTCTTAAATTTAGTTTATTTATTCAACTCATTTGTTGATTTTGTGATATGGATGTTAGAATTTATAATGTTCATGATGATTATGTAATGATTCACATGCATCCATTTCATACATGAATCATATAGTTAGAATAGGTATTAGTGTGTAGCTTTGTTTTCAGTAAGATGAGAAATAGTAAAACTAACTATCATGTACCATAAGCAGGTGCACATGCCAATTACAGTGGGCTCTTAATTAGTGAGAGAGTTGTTCCATTCCTAAGGGAACCTGATAACTCCGCGTTTTGAGTTCCTTACACCTGGTGAAACATGGAGGTTTACGGGTACTGTTTAGTAAAGCATACGTTCGAACATGTCATTTAAGGGGTATTGAAGGCGAATGCCTGAGATTACTGGGCCTTCGTGCTCAAGGCCATGAGATATATGGAGAACTAGCGAGGGCTTGGAATATAATGGTAGTCCCAAGGGACTGATTAAAATAGGAAAATGAGAAAATATCGAGAGAGGTATCAATAGACCAGTTAGCTCAAGATGCTATCGTGTCTACAACTCAGTAGCTCCCCAGTAGATATCCTTGATAGAGTTCAACAGAAGATATAAAAATGTTTTCTTTAAAATGAGAGTTAGCTCTCATTTGCCAATTTGATATAGTTATATTTTGGACCTATAGCACTCATTACTTACGTGTTTTTATAGATATGCAGGTGAGGAGCATGAGTCTAATATGCCTGCTTTGAAGGAGTAGTGACTGCTGTTTGCGCACACAAACTTGATGCGATATGTGTTTGATCTGATATATAGTTTTGGTTATGATGTATTATGATGTGACATATTTTATTGTATTGAGATGACTTACAACTGTTGAAAATGTTGTGACAAATGTGATAGATGAGATTAGCAAAATGGGTCATGACCAGATTATGAATATGAATTTATGAATATGACAATTGTGTATGATAAGATAAATAGATGGATCAAGACCAAGTTGATGTAAAAGATTTTGTTGATCAATTTAATATGTTTTGAAATGAATAATTTGGATAGTGTGATATATATTTATATACTGTTGTTTTGACAGGTTGACCCCTTGTTATACTTTTAGTGACCACTATCTGTTTTATTTTAGAAATTTTATTGATTTTATCATGATTACTTTTTAGTGTAAATAATATGTCATGTCATCTCATGCATACATTACGATATTTATCTTCCATTTTAAAACACCAAGAGTAGATCCATTCGGGTCAAGTTCAGTGACAAACTTAATCGGGTGACACATTAAATTTTGGTTTGGTTCGCTAATGAGCCGGACTTGGGGTGTTACAGCATTGACCTGATTCGAGTTGGTTCTATGATTGATTTGACTTTTGTGTCTCTTATGCAGGGCCTATTTAGCCAAGTTGCATGATATAAGTTGCTTATATAATGGGGTCAATGGGATGATATGTGGAGAGTGAGTACAATCCATGTCCTTTGTCATGTTGAGTTTACTCGTGTTTCGGTGTTGGGGTTTGAGTGAGCAATAGGGTTTTGATTAGGGATGCCATAGAGTTTACTCGTGTTTTGATTTCAATTTGATTTAATTTTTCGGTCAATTTTATTATTCTTGGCCAATTTTAAAATTCGGATCTCAATTCATGATTATAAAGACTTCATTTGGCCTCATGTCAGTATTGACTTATGACGACATTGATAAGAGGCCAAATGAAGCCCTCAATTTCAACCTCCATTAGAAAGCTCTTATCAATGTCGCTTTCTACCCCTCAATTTCAACCTCCATATCTCTCCATGCTGATCTTCATTTACCGAGCCGTCACCACCACCGTAATTGTCTCATCGCCGCAAAAAGGCCCAACCCCTTAACCCACCACAACCATAGTTGCAAAAATCGGAATTAAATGTTGAATATAATTTGAGGGAAGTTATTGAATCAGACCAATTTATTAAAAATCGAACACAAATCAGTTCACTTGAATCGGCCATTTTTCTCCTCCTCCATGTCTCCAGTATCATTCTAGAATATGTCATTAAACTATTTTTTGTTGTATTTTATTTTATTATATTATATTTTATATTTTTAGGATTTATTTTATTATTATTGACTCAAGTAAGGAGCGAGTTAATTTTCATTTCTTAAACTACCCCTCATATTTATCCATTTTTTCCATCCACCTCACATCGCCCGCCTCCCGCCCCGTCCCCCGCCTCCTCGACACTGAGCCTCACCCCATCTTGCCTGTCTCCCCCCTCTTTCCCTTGTCTCCCCCCCGCACCGCCTGGCACCCCTGTCCCCCTCCCCAATCTCTCCCTCATGCCCTGTCCCCCATCCCCCGCCCTGACCCCCAGTACCACCCCTTAGTGCCTACTCCCCACCCCGTTTCCCCCGCCCCACCCCCCTCCTCCGCCGCCCCACATGAATTGGCCGATTTAGGCCGTCGTCGACTCAGGGTGAGAATCGGCTCGGATTGTTCTGAATCGGCCAATTCTTCTACAGATTTTTTACCCAACCGATAAGTCAGTATTTTGACTTGATTTTGCACCGAGCTGAGTTAAATTAGCAAATTCCGAGTAGAATCGGCCGAGTTTTGCAACTATGAACACAACATGGCCGCAACTTGCCAGAAAACTGCCATGAAATGCCACCAATTTCTGGAAAACACCAGCACCACCTCGACTTTAGAGCGTCACTGCTGTCATATCACCCCTCCTCTCGGTCATACCACTACCGGTTATCGACTCCCCTCAACGAGGTCTCTAGATTGCAACCAGCCCCTTTGGCGGCCATTGCCCCAATCACTGCTAGCGATGCCGTTTTCTTCCGGCAATAATAGCCCTGTCGCTAGTCATCTCCCAATTTTTGGCTGACCACTATCATCCCAACCACCATGCCACCTATCACCATGACTGTCATTGTGCCCTATGTCGATTCTGACCAGTTCCACCCTTGTCTCACAACCGATGGCCACCGTCATTGGCCCTCTTCTTCCTTGGTGTTGCTACCCCGCGCCGGTTTTGTCAGCTATTTTTTGCTGAACCGGTATGGCCAGATTTTGACCCGACCCAGTTCAATCCAGTTCTACAACCCAACCCAGCAAGACTTGATTCAGGCCGATTTTGCCCATTTTTTGTCCATTTTCGTTATTTTAAGATTCCATGTGCTTCTTTTGATGCATTCTCACATACTATCACAAGCTTAGGATATTTTTTAGTACTTTCATATTTATTGGTTTATTAAATTATTTATTTATTTATTATGCCACTCATGTTTGATTACTGGTCAATATTTATTATTGATTCCTATGCAAGTGATTTATTTTTTGTAACCATGTGCCATTGTTATTCTTCTATTTAGAAGTACTTTAGTGTCTGGCATGATTTATTTTATAATATTATTATTTTATTATTTTAATTACGTGATTCATGTATTATTGGAAATTGTGATTATTTTATTTATTTATAATTGGTGCATGTGGACTATTACTTAATTATGTGTACTAAGGTTTGTTATTGTGCTATGTTGGATCATACCCGGTACTAAGGTTTTGCCTTGTTTTGTGTGTCATGCATAGTTAGTTGATTTATTTGCATTGTTTTGATTATTTATTATTATGAGCACACACAGGCTGCAACAAGCATGATTTAGATTAGAGTTGTGTTTTGAGTTGGGGTTACTATTAAGGCTTCGAAGACTAAGCTCGCCGTGAGAGTGTCTATGCTTGGAGCTTGGATTACAGGTTCGTTAGGGCTCACCTTCCCTCTTTTATTACTATATTTTATCACGATTTAATTTCATTGTAGGATGTGTTAAGTGGATGTTTTATTATATACTATTTAACACGTATCATCTTATATTTTTCAAAACAATGTGTCAAGTTTGCATTTATCGAAAAACCCACTCGATGTGGGATTCTTGAAAATTAATTTTTAATGAGATTAATAACCTTCGAGGATTGGATCCTTCCAGTTGATTTCAAAAACCTAGCATTGTTTCAAGTTACCCTTATTTCCTTGGGGCCCATTATATGCTTTATGTCCCAAGCCATACACATTTTTTTGTCAAATTTTATGTGCATGTGAGATGTGGAAGATGTTTACTCATGTTGAGGAGGGCAAGCATGTTACTCCTATTGAGGAGGGTAACATTATCATTGCATCTTTACACTTTGAGCTTCTCACACCCAGAGATGTGTACAGTACCAAGTACTGTATTTTACAGTGCATATCATGAATGTAGTGTACTTAGCTATTAGGACTCGTGGGCTCTCAGATCGGCAGGCATAGAGGATGTGGATGGAGGTTATCGTGTTGATGAGTTCATGGCTCAGATATCCCCACCTACAGTAGGGGATCCTGAGTGGTTTATCCATAGTTAGAGTTTTTGTGGGTTGTTTTGTTTCTCGTGAGCTGTTGAGCTCACTTGCTAGTTATTTTTCAGTTATTTGGGACTAGTCATGCTGATTACTAATGTTTTTCTTTATATATGTAGGTATTTATCGAGAACCTTGGTAGTGGCTGACTGGAGAGGATGAGAATGAGGACTTCAGAGGCACACACCCAACACATGTCACTTGATGTTTATCTTTTAGTTTGTTTATCTTTTCATTATTAGATTATGACTGAAGCTTTGGAGACTTGTTTGTTATCTTTGATCTGACTTGTGCTTTTTTTTTTTTTGGTTGGGACTTGGTTTATGGTATACATGTGGTACAAATCTGTGATTAGAGTCATGATATTAGTAATATAACTATCATATCTTATTTTTATTCCATTGCATGTAGAATTATTTTAGGTTGTTACATGTCATTTTATGCAATTATGCATTTTGGTTGTCTTCTTATTTCGAGAGGCTTAGACTAGTTGCTTAGATTCGTGTTATTTAGTTAAGCATATTGATTTGTTCAAGGCATGAGTCGAGTTGAACATAAAATTTTGGTACAGTTCCTTAATGAACTAGGTTGTGACATTACAATTTTTGTATCAGAGTCATGTCTTTACTCATCGAAATGGAAGACTTTTGTAAATTTTATTTTTAGGTGGTGTGTGTGAAGTTATCCTTGGCTCCCATAAGCGAGTATGATTTTAGTTTGTCTCTTTCATTTGAGTTGTGGGATCTTTTTTTGTAGATTGTCATATATGCAAACATGATTTGACTAATTGTTGGACACAATGCGACCAACATGCATGATTGTTCAAAGATATCTAACTTTGCTTGTTGAGCGGTTAATTAAGTATCCAGGTTGTTCGTGTTGATACTGATTTATTCTCCTAGTTCAAGACTTAGTCACACTGGCTGTTGTCTGAGTAGGGGACTGATAGGAGGGGAAATTATGCTGTTGTATTGGGTAGGTGAACCATTGAGGACAATGATGACATCTATTACATTGTCAAAGTATAAAAGGATTTGTAAGGATGAGCCATCAAGGATGGAGAGGACCTAGACTGTGAGATCTTTATGTCATGGAGGTCCCACATTCGTTAGAATATCAGGGATGAGATGATGAAGAGGATATTGGACATTTGTATTTTGCTTCAGCGGTAGATGAAGCAAGTGGCAATTGAGTCACTAAGGATGAATAAAAAGCCAATAAAGAAGGATGAGTTGAGAAGTATGACTTGTCTTCTCCAGAATCCTGATGTTGTGAGGATTCACCAATTCTAGTTTGAGATTAGAGATGGTCCTCCATGAGTAGACAACTTTGATGGTTCAAGCTAGGGCGCAAGTGGAGACACTCTTAAAAGATGGAGGACGTATTTTTGCTGGAAACTAGATCTAGATGAGGCATATAGATAACTAATTATTATTAAGGATGTGTCTAACAATATGGATTATCCCATGGTAGACATGGTTAGAGTAGTAGATGAAATTTTCAATGACGAGGGTAGAGTTTGGTGGCATTCGAATATGAAGGCTTAGTTTAGACTATGTACTCTCTCTTTCTTTCTGTCAGAGGTACGAAAGGAGGAGTTAGAGTTCTGGCACTCGGCCAAATATACCTTGATTGTGGTTGGGTATAAAGCCAAATTCACTAGATTGGAAAGGGTTGCACCAGATGTGGATGTAGCTAAGAAGATGTGAGCTTGCCGATTCTTTGAGGGATTGCTTCAACAAGTGAAATAGTGGTTGGCTAGTATTGATGATTGATGTTGTGAGGGATTTATCTATAGATTAGAGAGTTAACGATCACCAATAGGAGGTAGATCTGTGGTTAGAGATAGCATGGAGGTTGTGTTTGAGCTGAAGATAGAGACAAAGATTAGAACAAGAAGAGCCAAAAATATCATAAGGCATAGCAAGCTTACGATGGAAAACAATGATAGACACAACAACAGTAACAACCACAACAACAACAGTAGCCATAGTAGCACCCCGTAGCAACAACATTAGCAATTGTTTTAGTAGCACGCTATATGCTTTAGGTGTGGCTAACCAAGTCATATGAGAAGGAATTGCCTTTACCCAGCATATCAACAGACAATTTTCCATGCTTTACCACGTAGATTGGCTTTCCCACATCACCAGTTAGACAACTTAAAATAGAAAAGACTTACAGTAAGATTGGCAGATGATTTGTAGTGATTGGTGCTAGTATGAGCAGAGGTCAAAACATAGATATGTGTTGGCGGTAGTACTAAAGTTACATGGAGTTCCAGAAGCGTGAATAGTATTTCAGAATTATGTTGTACAACCTGAGAGAACACAGGCTATATGCTAAGTTTTCAAATGTTGCTTCTGGCTATGAGAACTTCTTTTTGGACACATTGTATCTACATTGGAGATTACGGTTGATCCAGATAAGATTGAGGCAACTGTGGAGTGGCAGTAGTCAAGGTCAGTATTAGAGGTGCGTATTTCTTGGGTCGAGCAAGCTATTACATTAGGTTTATTCATGGTTTCTTAGGTCTATCAAGCTATTATATGAGGTTTATTCATGGTTTCTCTTCTATAGGAGCACCTCTCACACGGATGACTAGGAAAGAGGAACGTTGCATTTAGACAGAGGAATGCAAGGAGAGATTTCAGATGCTGAAGGAGCAATTGACATCAACGCCTATCCTCACACTTCAAGATGGACATGAGGATTACTCCAAAGCTGGGTTTGGTTGCGTGTTGATCAATGAGAAAGAGTTATTGCACACATGTCTAGACAGTTGAAGATGCATGAGAGAAACTCCACAACCCATGACTTGGAGTTGGCTATGATAGTGTTTGGATTGAGGATTTGGTGTCATTGCCCTAATGAGATGTCTTTTAGGCTCTTGAGTAATCATAAGAGTCTAAAGTATATTTTTGAATAGAAAGACCTCAATGCCAATGCCAAACAGAGAAGATGATTGAAGTCATGAGTTGACTATGATGTACATATTGTGTACCATGAGGGCAAGGTGAATGTAGTGGCAGACGCCTTGAGTAGATAGCCATTGCAAATAGCAGTGACTTGTGCATCTATGAACTTGAGCAGAAAAATGTGGATAGAGATTTGATTGCTATGATGATGAAGATGACTATTGAGACAAGTGTGATGGATTGCATTAGGACAGCTCAACGGGTTAATGGTTTACTTGATTAGTGGATTGTGAGAAGGTGTACCCTAGATTGGCTAGACACATGGAGAGACTTTTTAGAATGTATGGCCATTTAGATGTGTCAAAGTTGTTTAATTTCGTAGGCATCATAGTAATGTGGTTTGTGAGACCCATGGTTCTAGGTGTGCAGTGCAGCGATGTCTTGAAGATGTACCATGATGTTCATTTGACATACTATACTGATGGTCTGGACTGAAGAGGGATTGTGAGAAGGTGTACCCTAGATTGTCTAGAGACATGGAAAAGACTTTTTAGAATGCATGGCCAATTGGATGTGTCAAAGATGTTTGATTTTGTTGGCATCATAGTAATGTGGTTCGTGAGACCCATGCTTCTAGGTGTGCAGTGCAGCGATGCTATGAAGATGTACCATGTTGTTCGTTGGACATACTGATGGTCTGCACTGAAGAGTGATGTGGTAGATTTTGTTGTGAGATGTTTGGTATTTCAGCAGGTTAAGGTAGAGTATATAAGATCTGGGGGTGCACTTCAATCATTACCGGTACCAAAATAAAAAGGCAGCAAATTGCACATGACTTTGTAACAGGATTACTAGTAGTTTTCAGACATTATAATGATGTTGGGTTCTTGTAGACTAGTTAATAAAGTCAACCCACTTTATTCCAATGAGGATAGACTATTCATTGGCCAAACTTGCTCCATTATATGTATCATAGATAGTTTAGTATCATAGTGTGCCGAAGGTCATTGTATCCGACAAAGATCTAAGGTTCTCATCGAACTTCTAGAGGGCATTACAAGAAGCCTTGGGGACACAACTGACTTATAGTACAACATTTCACCTTTAAGATGGGTAGACAAAGGAATGATCCAAACATTAAATGATTTGCTAAAGGCTTGTTTGTTTGATTGTGATAGTTAGGGGTACTTACCATTGGTATAGTTTTCTAATAATAATAGTTGTCAAGCGAGTATTGATATGGCTCCGTTTGAAGCACTTTGTGTCAAACCTTGCAGATCTTCAATATATTGGGTTGAGGGGCAAGAACCAATGTTAGTAGGATCAGAGTTGAATTTGGAGACTCAAGAGAGCATGACTATTCATTAGAGGATGAAGCCCTATAAGGAGCATCATAAGTCATGCTAATTAGTGTCATAGGGTGTTTTGCTTTGAGGTCATTGTTCATGTCGTTCTCAAAGTGTCACCAACTAAGGGTGCATTCAATTCAGCACTCAAGGCAAGTTAAGTCCAAGGCTCATTGGACCTTCCAGATATTGGACCTAGTTGGAGAGGTTTCTTATAGACTTGCACTAACATCACATCTATCAGCAATTCAACACGTCTTCCATGCCTCAGTGATGAGCATATATGGTAATGATAGTTCACACATCATCGGATTCCATGAGATTGAGCTTCAATAGGATTTGTCATTTGAGGAGATTGTGGTATGCATCCATGATCATTGTGAGAAGATCATCCAAAACAAGGTGGTGCTAATTGTTTGACTACAGTGGGGCTCAACATGGTGTCGAGGAGTCGACATGGCAGCTGGACGATGTGATGTGGAAAAACACCCACTCTTATTCGAGTCACCTACAACTTGAGGTATATGATTATTCTTGTGCATTCTATTGTGTTCTATGGTTAAATCCTTGCGTAAATTTTGAGGACGAAATTTTTATGAGGGATGGTTGTAAGACCCGAACCATTGGTTCTAGGTTTTGACTGGCTTTGCCCTAATTCGAGTTGGTTATGTGTTGATTCGACTTTTGTGTCTCTTATGTAGGGCCAATTTGGCCATGTTGCATGATATAGGTTGTTTATATCATGGGGTGCATGGGATGATAAGTGGAGTGTGAAGTGGCACTCTATGTCATTTGTCATGTTGAGTTTACTCATATTTAGATGTTCGGGTTTGAGTGAGCCATTAGGGTTTTGATTAAGGCCATTTTTGCACTTAGTTCTCCACATTGAGCTTTTTGGGTTGATCATTTCGTACATTAGAAATTCCGAATGTGCCACTTACCTCAGTCCAATCATGCTTTGATTTGATTTTTCAGCCAATTTTATGGTTCCAGAAAATATTAAAATTCGGACCTCAATTTCTCATTATAAAGACTTCATTTTTAGTTTCAACTTATGACAGCATCAATGAGAGTTTTTGAACGGTGTATAACTTCACTTTGGACCTCCATATCTCTCCATTTGCCGAACCGTCACCATCACTTTCATTGTCTACTCGCTGACTCTTGGAAGCTCTGATACTATTATTGGGCCCTTTGGGCCTCCAAAAGGGACTTGCAATAAGTGTCACGGGTCTCTCTTAATCCAAAAGTTAACTCAAGGAATAAAGCTTTTTAATTAGCCTACATACAAGTCACCAACACCCTCTACGACTAATGTGGATAAACCCAACAGCTCCCCTTCACACATTGGGTGATCCCAAAATCACATCATCGTCTGATGATCTCACTTTCATGAGACGGCACCTACCTAGCAAACTCCCTTTAAAATCATCAAGTGGAACCCATGAAGGAGACAACCACAATCGGTGTAGGTAAACATGGCTTGATACCACCTATTGGTCCTATGGGCCTCCAAAAGAGACTTGCAATATGTGTCACAAACCTCTCTAATCCAAAATTAACCCAATCAATAAGGCTTTCCCATTAGCATATATACAAGTCACTAACACCTTCTATGACTGATGTGGGACAAAAACCCAACACGGACAACAAGCCCTGACCCAGAACCGTTTATAACACAACCATAGCTTGGCAAAAGACTGTCGTGAAGTGTTGCCTGTTTTTGGAAAATGCTAGCATTGCCACGACTTTGGAATGCCACCACCGCCGTATCATCGCTCCTCAAGGCCTGCTACTAATGGTGATCGACTCCCTCAACGAGGTATGTCGATTGCAACCAGCCTCGCCGGCCACTCTGTTGCCCTATTTTTTCGGACAATGCTATTTTCTTTGGCAATAATAGCCCTATTGCCACTCATTTCTCCAAATTTTTTGGCCAATCATCGTCATCCTGGCCATCATGCCACCTCCATCGTGACCACCATCATCCCCTTTGTCAATCCCAACCAGTTCCCATCCCTATCCCATTGCTGATGGCAGCCGGTGTAGCCCCTCTTCTTCCCTGGCATTGCACCCTTCATGCCAGTTTAATTCAGCTATTTTCTGATGAACCGGTTTGGTCCATATTTTAACCCGATCCAGATCTGTCTAGACCCTGCCAAACTTGATTCATGTCATTTTTGCCCATTTTTCATCTCTTTTTGGTAATTCGAGATTCCCTGAGCTTCTTTTGATCTATTTTCACATAGCATGACATTCTTAGGATACTTTTGACTTTTTTATATTTATTTGTCTTTTTATTCATTTATTAAATTATTAATTTGTTCACTTATTTATTATTTGACTCATGTTTTATTATTTGTCGATATTTATTCTTGATTCGTATGCATGTGATTTATTTTACGTAACAATATAGCATTGTTATAATTCTGATTAGATGTATTTTATTGTTTTACATGAATTATTTTATAATTTTATTATTTAATTATTTTAATTACATGATTAACGCATTATTGAAAATTGTGATCATTTTATTTATTTCTAAATCATACATGTGGGGCCTATTACTTAATTATTAAGTGTTTTAATTATTTATTTTATATTTATCTATGTAGATTTTGGGAGTTGGGATCCACGTAATTACTCCAAATTGAAGCTAAAGTAAATATGATCTATATAACTCATGAATATATGACTCTATTATTAATTAATGAATATTATGAATTTTCTACCTCGTACGCTGGAACCCGATCGCCCACACTGTTGAAAATATTATTATCAATGGAATGATCTATAAATCTTGATTATCTATCAACTAATTAATGAACTTATTCATATTCAAATTTATTTATGGGTCTTCGATAGTTTCCTTCGTTATGACTAGCTACTTATAAAGTACAAATAATATACCCGCCATTGTTGACTCTTGACGTCGACGGCCATGCTAGCTTAATTTTGTACTATGCATAACAACGCCAACTTGACGAGTCTTTTCGTCTTTGGTCAAATATCTAACCAACTAATTGGCATGTTTAGAATATGCTAAATATCTTTATGCGAGTCAGGACAACCAATTTTTCCAAATTCATTGCATACGGCAATCAAAGGTCAAAATTAATGTAATTTTGAAACTTCGATTCCCACGTTCAATTGTAAATTTTTCTAATAATAATATTTTTCAGGCCTTTTATTGAAGAATGGTCCTTGTTCATTGAATTGGGTATATGAGAGATTTGGTCGTGACAAAGGAGTCTCAATACGACTCTCCTCTTCCCCTTATCTCTTTCACAATAAAATTTCAAAGAAAAGTTTGCTAGAAATTCTTTTTTGTTGCAATTGCAAAATGTGACAGGTAGAGAGTTTTTCTAGAACCTTTGAAAGAAATAAAATTATGTTGACCTTTTTCTTGATTTTTGTAACCTTTTGTGATATTTTGTACCTAAAGTTTTAACTACTGTAAGAATTACCCTTCTCAATTTATGGACAATACATGATATATTTAATTTTATTAGGTTTAGCCAAGGCAACCAAATTTTAAAATAACTAGCCATGATATCGTGCGATGCGCAACGTATATTAGAGATATTTTCTTAAAAAAATTCCAATTTTATCTTATTAATAATGGAGCTTTTTACAAGAAAAGGGGAAAACTTTTTTTATATTACCTTGTGGTGAGACAATCAAAACTAATTACCAAAAAAGGGAAAATATAATGAAAATATTAAAACTAAGCTTAAAAGTAAAAGAAAACAAAAAGCAAAATTAATTTTTTTAGGGGCGACCAATGCCTCCCCTGGAAAAGAAAAAAGCTAAAACGAAAGCTATTGATGAGTGGGCTTAGGGGAGGGCAGATCTTATTGTCCCTGACCATGGGACAACTACCATCGACGGTTTTTTTAAATTTTATTTAGGGGCGGCCATCCCTGACCATGGGGTATCTAGCCGTCCTAATGTTGGGGGAGGCCAGAGCGCTGCCCTCATCGGGGTAGCCGGCTCCACTAAGGGGGCACGTTGGCCGCCCCAAAATAAATTTATTTATTTATTTGCTTTAAGGTTCAGTAGTTTAATTATGTTTTCCCATTTTTGATAATTTACTTTAATTCTCCCACCACTTGATAATATCAAAAAAATTCTCTTCTTTTATGGTAAAAAGCTCTTAATAATGAGATAGTCAATAATTACATATATTTTATAGATAAACTCTAATTTGTAAATAAATTCTCATTTTTATCTCATTTCAAATGATAAATAAAGATAGATTCTAATGTTAAAGATATATGCTAATTATAATTTTTTTTATTTTTATTGTATTTTGATTAGGTAATTCTCCTACTTTTAATCTGCCAGCATTTAGTCCCCTTTTTTATATTAATAAAAGTAGATAATTAAAATATTTATTAGATATTGTTTGTGATTAATATTTAATGCTACCAATTAAAATTTTTAACAAAAAATTAGGTTTTTGGAAAAATATCTGATTTAAAAATCAGGTATGAATTTAAATGATATAGTGGCCTAAAAAATACTCTAGAACTGGTGGGCATTTAAATATATACCTCTACACAAACAAACACCCCCAGTAGCTCTTTTTTTCCGCAAACCATAGAAGTTATACCACGCAAGTGCTTTTACCGAACTTTTGCGTAGTCTACAATATTGTTGGAGGAGGGCTGCAAGTCACGTAAGCTGGCGATAGTCAAAGTGGCACCATGTTTGCTTCCTTTTCCAATCCATTTCATGTTGAAGTAGCCAAAACTACAGAGCCAAATTCAAACTTTCATGTTCAGTCAGATCAAAACGTACAGCAAACATATTTGTCTCTCTAGCTTTATCTATAAAGATGAGAGCCATGCCATAAGGCTGATGTTCAATGTAATAATTGAGGTTTTCATATTCAATGTTATAAAGGTCTGGTTTGATTTGCTACTCTAGCTGGAGCAGAAAGAAATACCAATTAGAATAGGTAATGGAACTCATCACAACTCTAACAGGGAAACGAGGGAGGAGTGGATTTGGCTCTGCATCAACAGCAGAGCAGGTCACTGCAGGAATTGATGCAGCCAATCTCACTGCAATCGTCACAGGTATTTCTATAGGCCATAGATCTTCTATCAAACTATTTATCACACATATTTGTGGCCTTTATAAATGGTTATTTATTTTTCTTACAAAAAACACATGTCAGAAAAAATATTAATATGATCATCTTGAGAATGAAATTTGCTTGGAGATGACAGGGGGTGCAAGTGGGATTGGTGCAGAGACAGTGAGAGTATTGGCACTTAGAGGAGTTCATGTTGTGATAGCGGCAAGAAATGTCGAGACTGCCGAAGAAGCGAAGAAGAAGATAGTCATGGACAACAGTTTGGCCCGCATCAGTGTTATGAAACTCGACCTTTCATCTCTCAAATCTGTTGCTGCATTTGCTCATGAATTCAACTCCCTTGCGCTTCCCCTCAACCTCTTAATGTATGCATTCCCTTCACATCTCCAATATTTCTCTTGTTTCCAATGCATGCATATGTTACATGAAAATCATTTGACTGTATGCCAGTGCTAAAACAATTTCCATTTCAGAAACAATGCTGGGATCATGTTCTGCCCGTACAACCTATCAGCAGATGGGATAGAGATACAGTTTGCCACAAATCATCTAGGCCAGTTCCATGATATCTTTATATCCTGCAGCTAATTAACCTCGTCAATGAGCTTGGCTAGCACTCAATTAATGTTGTAAAAACATATGAGTTCTCATATATATCTCCTTGTATTATTCTCTATACAGGCCACTTTCTTTTGACAAACTTGCTGCTTGACAAAATGAAAAGCACAGCCAAAGCTAGTGGAGTTCAGGGAAGAATCATCAATCTCTCATCTATAGCTCATCACCATACCTATAGGGGAGGGATTCGCTTCCACAAGATCAATCATAGATCGGGGTAACAGAGTGTTCAAGCATTTGCTAATATTTTATTTTTATGATCCAATATCTCAATCAATTTGAGTATGAATCAATTTCATGCTAAAAAAATTGCGTACCAGGTATTCAGACAAGAAGGCATACGGGCAGTCCAAATTAGCCAACATATTGCATGCAAAGGAGTTGACTCGACGTTTACAGGTTAATTATATGTATAAATATTGAGCTTTGATTAAACGGACATTCAACCAATTAAAATATTATAACAAAATTAAAAAAATTACAAATTTAAATTATTATAATTTCTCTCCTCATTCAACGAAGTCTATTGCTAACAGGCTGCTGGCAAACCATCTCGACTAGTGTAGATTTACCTCTCTAACCTGTACTTAAAATAGCCACTTAGTTATTAATTATTTGTTGAAAAATTGACAGGAAGATGGAGCTAATATAACTGCAAATGCTGTACATCCAGGCCTGATCATGACCAATCTGATGAAGCATTCTTTATTTATAATGAGTATGTAATTACCCTTAATAAATCTAAAATTATCTTGGTGTTTTTTTCCTTGTGTGTCTTGTTGTCGTTTTACTTGTCTTTGCTAACTAATTTGTCTCTCTTTTGCAGGGTTACTCAGAGTCTTTACTGGCCCCTTATGGAAGAATGTAGCACAGGTACATACCCGTTTCATTAATTGATTATTATTTTTATATTATCCCATCATTGAAGATGATTAACGAAGAACTCCATCAATTATTGTAAAGTGCCGGTCTTAAACCGGAACATTCCGAACAAAGAAAGGTGCGAACAAAGGCATCTAACCATTAAAATTTTGTCATTAATAATCATGTAGATTCTAAAAGATCCATGTGCCTGAACTTTTTCGATAATATGTCAAAAATAAAAAATAAAAATAATAAGTATTCTAATTTTCCAAATGCACTCAACTTTTCAGGGAGCAGCAACAACATGTTATGTAGCGCTTCATCCGAAGATAAAAGATGTTTCTGGAAAATACTTTGTTGATTGCAACGAAATGAAGTCCTCCTCAAAAGCAAGAGACGAGGAATTGGCCAAAAAGCTCTGGGACTTTAGCAACAAGCTGCTAGTCAATTGAGCTTGAAGATTGCAATCATATATTGCTTGTAGAAAACTTTTACACCCATACAATTATGCAAATTTATTTTATTGTACCTTTTTAACAAAGGAAAATCCACTGTATTTTGCTCTATGTCCTTTTATCTGTTTAAAAAATTTTATGCATTTTTTATTTTATTTCGAAATAGATAATTAAGCAATTAATGAACTTTTTATTCCACATATACATGTAGATGCTATCCTGGACAGTTGATTATGTATTGGTCGATTGTCTTTTATCAAGCATAGCTCAAATGAGTCAAGCACCGGTCTGTGTACTCAACTTGAAGTTTAATATTTTTGCAAGACAAATTATATTTCAAATTACACTTGATTCATTTCACAAATGCTAGTAAACAAAATAATATAATTTGACTGTGATATTAGATAAAAAATGAACATTTTCACGGCCACTAATTTAATATTCATTCATATTTTAAAGAAAATCTTCCATTAAGTATACAATATATCACATCAGAAGTAATTAAGAATTTTTTAAAAAAATTATGCCAAGTTCAACCTAAATTGAACTTAGGTCAAGTTTCAAGATGTTGAATCCAAATTTGATGATATATAACTAGGTCGAGCTCAACTTGAACTTAACTAATTAGGTCGAGTCCTGTATTGTTGGCCGAATTCATAAATAACTAATGTAGTTATAATCAAGAGAAACTATAACGACAATTGATGTGATGCAATGTTCGACTCAATTTAACTTTAGCCAAAATTTGCCTAGAACCAAATGAGCACAATTACAAGCACGCCTCTATTTGGTTCGACCCAACACGAAGCTTTATATTTATTAAATATAATAGAGATATGTACCAGTGGGAGGAAACAAATATCCTTTACTATGGTTTGGAGGGAGAAATATCACCTGTTGTGTGTGGGAGGAAGAGAGAATATTTAAGATTTGACACTAGCTAAAATGTTCTTAAAATGTATTTTACCATGGGGAGGGATTTGGTTCGCTAAGGAAATATAGGGGGTTGAATTTGGGTTAAGAATGATTTAATATATAGATAAGGTTTAGTGAAGGGAGGGCTTTCGATTACAAACTAGCCCTATATGAGATGAATATGAGGGGCTTTTTCTCCACCTCTGCCACCGTTACAACTGTTGTTGCCACCGCGATTCCCATTGATGCTGCTCGTGATTTGTCATAGCCCCAGTCTCCTGTTAGGTGATTATTACACCCCTCAACATCCCCTCCTCCCACCTACCTTTCCCCCCTCTCCCCCTTTCTACGATGAATAGTCAATATCAAACCCCTAATCCCCTCCGCCCCCTCCCCTCCCCCTTCCTCCTCCCACCTCCCTCTCCTCCTTTCACATTATTACTGTTGACATCTAGCCTAACCTCCTTGCCCTCCCATCTCTCCTCCCTTTTCCTCCCTCTCCCCCTTTCATGCAAGTCACCATCTAAATCTAACCATGACAGTAAAGTATAAATATTATCTTGAGTTTTGATAATTAATTAAAGTTAATTTTTTTCCATTTTGTTGTTTGTTCGATTTTGTTAGTATCAATGTTGTTGTTTTATTTATCACTTACAAATGCAATTATTATAGATGTCACTCATTCATCCAATTTTGTTATATTGATAGCGAGTTATTCTACATTAATGACATTTGCTTCTCATTTGATATAATATTTTTTTGTAAAACAATCATGTGTTGCCTAGAAAATGTGAGTTTAAATTTGTACTTCATTGTACAATTATTAATGACATGTGTTTTAGATATTTTTTGTAATTTTCTGCATTTTGTACCTGTCATTTGTTAATTAGATTATATGAGGTCATTCTATGTACAATATTTCATCTGTCATGTGACCCACTTTGATTGGTGAATAATATATTGCATGTAGAAAACATTTAATACAATCATGCTAATTTATTTTATTGTACTTTTTTAACGAAGGAAAAATCCAGTATTTTGCTGCATGTACTTTATTTGTCAATTTACAAATTTTCTTGCATTTTTTTATTTTTTATTACAAAATAGCAAATTAAGTAATTAATGAAATTTTTATTCCATTTTTAGATATAATGGAAGTGAAAAAAATAATGGACAAAAAATATATAGTTGCTTTCATTATAAAAAAATATTGTTTTTGTCCACAATAAGCCATAGAGCATATTTAAAGTTGGCATGGGTTATACTACCGAGGAGAAAGTAATTTCCACAATATAGTTCTAAAAATTGTGGAGTAATGTCTCAAATGTATATATATCCACAACACTATAGTTCATGAATTATATTGTCGTGGAGTATATACTTTACAGATATTTCTCCATGGTTTTTAAGACTATTTAGTGGGTTACACTTTCATCCATGACAGTATAACCCACGATAACCTTAAATGTGCTCTACATCTTGTTGTGGGCAAAAGTTCTCCTTTTAGTGTTTCCCAAAGGGTTGATTCTCTATAATTTGTGTAAAACCTGAGTCGTTTGCTCAAGAGTTTTAAGTTTGTTCAGTCTTGACCTGGTTTATGATTAGTTGGGTTGACCCTTCTTGTGATGGTTCGAGTATGGTATAATGTAAGCCAGCCTGACCTTATCTTCCTTCGATGTTTGGTACGCCCATTTGGACACTACCTAGCCAGCCTTTTCATATTTAGTTCGGTTAAGTTGGGTGTAGATAGATGTTAGGACCATGTTTTGTGTGTGTTTTAGTTGTTTCCTGTGTGTTTGGAACCTTTTTCGAGCTGTCCTAGGCCCTATGGGACCTGCGACATGGTTCCCAAGGTCATCCCGACCACTTTAAAGTGAAAACCCTAAGTTTTTGCATTTTGGGCCAACTAATAAATCAATAAGTATGACATTCATACCTCTTTACGTGTGGCACCTTACTTGTAACATAACCAAGCCATGTTGTTGGTGGTTCAGAGTTTCCCCATTTTCTTTCAAACCCCCCGCTCCTTCCCCTTTCTCATTCCTTTCCTCATCCCTTCCAATTCTCCTACTTACTCCTTGGCTTCCCCTCTTCATCTCCAAGCCCTCTCCACCTCTTCAAGCCCCACCTAGTCAATCCTAGCCACCTAGAGTCATTGGTCTTGGGGTAGGAAGTTCCAAGAGACTCCCCTTTCCATCTCTCCCCACCATTGGGTGTTGTTGTTTGCTTCAATGAATTCCTTTTTGCATTTATTTGATATTTTTGCATGTAGCTCTTTGTGTTAGGATGAACTTAGAATCATTTGATTTTCTCATGTATAAAATTAGATATGTATTTTTGAGTGATTGGTTGTTGTGTATATTCACTATTTTTTCATAAAAATCATATTTTGCATTGTAGATATTTTTTTTACATGATTCTTATTTTTTGCACTCATCACAGACAAATCTACACTTTTTATTTTGACCACTTCACCAATTATGATATGCATGTGTATATTCATGGTCTTTGTGACCCGGCCACCTCTTTCCCTTATTTTTACACTCTAATGTAGGTTTCTAGTTATGCCCATCTTTTGCATTCTTGTTTATATATGTGTTGTCTTACTTTTGTAAAATTTCACACTAAAATAACCACTTAAATGGTATGAACAAAACCCCTAATTGTTTGGTGTGTTTGTTGTGATGTATGTCTAGTTTGCCATGCTCTGAGCTTATACTCCGTGGTGAGCTTACTAAAAGTGGTTAATAAAGTCTTTAAAAATTACATAATGACTCCCTAAGTGTCAAATGAAATAATGTATGTAAAACCCCGAAAAAAATAATTAGGTTATTTTATTTAGGGTTTTATAAATCTTAAAATAAACCATAAATAATATTTAATTAAATAAATTCTTAAAAATTAATATCATTTATAATCCATTCGTATTCACTTAATAGTAAGTTTTTGACTTTTCATTATCAAAATAATTATTGGTATTTAATTTAATGTAGTACCTTCTTGAATTTCACACATAATAATAAAATTTAATGTAGTGACTTTTTGAATTCTACACAAATTCTTCTATATAAAGGAGAGTTCTGCTGATGTTAAATGAAACATCAACTGGATAGTTTGTGAGCATATTTGACTCATAAGGGGCAGGCTTTAGGATCGTGTGTTATAGTTGTGGTTCCTCGTCATAATACCAGGTTCGTATAATTATTTGAAATGTTATATATTTCGATTTGGGAGTCTTGGTCTGCCTGAGTACACATTCGATCACCAACCGGGGTTAAAATTGGCTTAGTCTGACACGGGAAAGCACCCTTAAAAATTACTATGTGGGAGTCTTGGTCGGCATGAACTCACATTCGACCATCATGCGCTAAGCACAACTGGGGTTAATGAATTAACTTAGTCTGACACAGGGTAGCACCCCTTGAAAGATTAAAGACTTGCCCCCATGTCGAAAGGGGTGACAGGGCACAGTGACGCAAGCCGGCTCATTATACACTTGTGATACCGAGAGGGTGAGTTAATGGCAAATATCGGTACTTACAGGCGAGGGCCACGTAGCGTGTGTGCACATACATGGGATTGTAGCTGGATGGGCAGCCACCCTCCCAACATATTAAGAGGTCAGCATAGGCTCACAATCACCAAAAGACGTAATTTAGATGTTGTGGACTATATTAATTATTTCTTGTAATTATATTACTTAGTGCTTTTATAACTAACGCGAAATTGCCTCCGCAGGTATGAGCAAGGAAGGATGGGTAAAGTCGGGATAGCTGTAGGACTCTATTATTGGACTACTTTTTCTCAAGATTGTTTACATGGCAGTGATATTTTAGTTTGGTTCATGGGGCTTAGATTATTCCGATCATTTATATATTAAATTTATTGTTATGAATTTATTTAAAATCTTGAAAATTAATAGAAAATTAATTTATGAGACTGTTAGTTTCATATAGTAACACTTGGCTCGTGGTCGTGGCTCGGAATGGGCGGGTCCTTACAATGTAAATTTTAAAACCAATTAAAAATCATTTAAGTGGTTATCTTATATAAATTTCTAGAGTAAGCAGGAATGCAGGGTGAAGCCCTAGTTCTTTAACTGGATGTAAATTCAACGCACTAGTCAAATGCTGATGAAATTGCATGAAATTTCTTACGCATATTAGGTTGTGTCTTGTAATACCATATTAATATTTGGGAGAATTTGGCTTAGTAGACTTCGAGTTAGGAGTTTTCCAAGCCAAATAGGTCCACCCAGTTCCATAAATGACTTTGTTAATGCCTCCCATTACCAAGCCCATGCAGGCCTAAATACGACTTTGGACTTGAAAGTTTAATGAATTCCAACCCACTGTGTTGGATAACTATATGCACTTACCCACACCCATTTGGAGTCAGCAAACCAACATACTATACTTAGCAAAATTAGTACATGGCTCAGGAACATTGTTCCCAACACCTTAGTCCAACCTTGCTAGGTTGCCTTTAACATGTTGGCCCATGAATCACCACTTACTAAAATTTCCACCCAACCCTTAGAGTGTCAAAGCCCACATGCCTAAATTTCAGCCTATTTGGACATCTTTTGGTCCGCCCAAAAAATCATCTGGTTAAGTCCATTCAATTAAACTTATGTATTGGACTTTTCCAACTAAATATATTTGTAATAATAAACTTTAATTAAAGAATTTAATGAGATTTAATACTTCATTAAATAAGTAATTAAGTTAATTAAGTGTCTTCTGTGTTGTGTATGTATTAATATATTGCCTCGATGTGCATGTTGATGTAATTTGTGTTTGATTTGGGTTCCATCTCTGTGGTAAGTGACGTGGGATTAGAACTTAGGATGCAAAGCTTCACTCATCTATGTCTGTAGGACTTTCCTTTGGTTCTCCTTAGCTTGACCCCTTGAGTATTGAGTTTAGCAAGGAGCCAAGTAGAGAAGAAGCAAAGGAGTCCTACGGACCTAGATGAATGAAGTTTTGCGTCCTAGATCAACGAGTTCATTCTGTGTAACCTAGAGTAAAGATAGAACTCAAATTAAACTTGGATTACATCGGTACGCACATCAAAGTAAGGCCTTAACACATAAACGACACATAAGATACTTAATTATTTTAAGTACATGCTTAATGGAGAGTTTTACCTCATTAGGTAACTTAATTAAAGTTCAGGAGTTACAAGTATACTTTGTTGGAAAAGTCCAATACTTAGGTTTTATTGAATGGACTTAACTAGACAATTTTTTGGATGAGCCAAACGGTGCCAAAGTAGGTTGAAATTTGGACCAGTGAGCCCTGACATTCTAATGGTTTGGGACAAAAAATTTCTAGTGTTGGCCCATGGTTCAACATGGTAAACAAAGCCAACTAAAGTCAGGCTAAGGTGCCAGAAATAGTGTTCCTAGGCCGCACACCAATTTGCCTAAGTATCATTCATGCGCTTGGAGACTCCAAATTATCATGGGTAAAAAGGTAAGGCTAACCAACACCATGGACTTGAATCCTGTAAAATTTTAAGTCCAAATTCGAAGGATTTGGTCCTGAGTAGAATCAGGTGTGGAAGGCATTAGCTAAATCATTTATGAAGCTAGTTGGACATAATGGGCTTAGGAAAATCATAACGCAAGTTCTACTAAGTCATGGCTCTCAAGTTTTAGGGGAATGTTTTTAGGACAAATCCTAAGGTCTAGGTGAAATTTCACTACCAATAAGCTAGGTTTTTGGATTTTACATCCGGAGTTAGAGAACTAGGGATTCACTCTGCATTCCTCCGCACTTCAGATAACTAGGTTAATGAACCACATGAATGATTTTTAATTGTAACCAAAATTTACATGTTTCAAGTAGACACTTAGTCCATGTGTAGGTTTCACAGATTTCATTGACATATTTTAATACACTAACCATGGAGCATAACCACAAAGCATGGCAAGGCATACAAACATCACAACAAATACACCTAAGGATTAGGGATTTTGTCCATACTTTTAAAGTGGTTTTCTTGGTTTTTTACAAGATCATTTCAACACAAAGATCTACAAAAATGAAAAAGATGGACATCAAAAGTGACTTACATCAAGGTGACCATGAAAGCTACCACCTTTCGCTAAGTTTAGCATCCTTACATGCTCATACATACCACAATAGACAAACTGATATGCATGAAAGTTGTAGATCTATGTTTCATGAGTGCACAAGACAATGATCATGCAAAAATATCATATACATCAAGAGATATGCATTTTCTATCAAAACAGTGCACTGATCAACTAGCTAATATAAAAATATCATATCTTTTTTAAGTATGCATGAAAATGAGATGATTCCAAAGCTCAATATCTCCTAACAGAAAGATCTAATAAAAAATCATCAAAAATACAGAAAAGGAAAAAATTATATGAACAGCAACCAAGAACACACAAGTGAGGTAAAAAGTTAGGATTTTTACCTAGGGGAGGTCTTTTGAGACTTCCAACCTCATGACTTACAACCCTAGGGACTTAGCCAAGCCTGGAGAGGCTACTCTAGGGACTTGGCCAAGTTTGGAGATGCTAGGAGAGGTGGGTAAGTTCTAGGGATAAAGAGGAGAAGTCAAGGAGGAATGGAAGGGTCGGAGGAAGAAGAGGCAAAGGGGTGAAAAAGAGGGAGAATGTGAGAATGTATAGAAGTGGAAAAGGGCCTAGCGCTAGGGCACTCACCCAAACACCACGACAACAAACACATACATCATATAATAGTACACAACTAGAGAGAACAAGGAAGCATACTAATGCCTTGAATCACCTTCCTCCATAAAGAAGAGTCTGAGAAAGCGTTGTCGCACATAAATCAGTCAAGAATCTACATAGCCTCTTCCTCATAGGACAGGTCCAGTCAAACATCATGCTCCTCGTGCTATAGTTTGTGCAATCCATTTGAAACATACTTCTTCAACATAAGGAGATGAAACACTAGATG
This sequence comes from Piper betle, assembly GCA_033002965.1. Lineage (NCBI taxonomy): Eukaryota > Viridiplantae > Streptophyta > Magnoliopsida > Piperales > Piperaceae > Piper > Piper betle. Next base: position 284,543 of record JAURVB010001246.1, on the reverse strand, counting down.
TACAGCTGATAGGCTAGTTGAAAGTGCGAGCTTGTAGGTCACCTCGCCAACTCGCCTCAACACCTCAAACAGCCAATGTATCTTAGACTCATATGCCCCATCTTGGGGGGCAAAAATGACATCCCTGTGTTGCTAGTCTACATAAGCACTATGCCTGTCTTGAGATGCTGATAATCTCTAGCATATTAGCTCAGCCATCCTCTAGGAGTGCTAAAGTAAGTCGGGGGCCTACTATCAACGACTCACAGCCTTATAGCAAATATGTCGGCAATCTGCATGGTCTGCCATATAAAGCTTCAAAAGGTATCATCCTGATACTCGCCTGATAACTATTGTTATATACAAATTCCACCAACTGTGGATGCTCCTCCCAAGATCCACCAAAGTCCATCATGCCAACCAGAGCATGTCCTCCAGGATTTGAATTGTCCACTTGCACTGGCCATTAGTTTGTGGATGATAGGTTGTACTAAACTTGGCCTCAGTACCAACTTCCCACTGAAAAGGTCTCCAGAATGAAGAGGTGAATTTGGGGTCCCTATCTGATATGATCTCTCAGGGATCTCCGTGGGGTTTGACAATCTGATCTGTACAGTTTGGCCAAGGATGATACAGGTTAGGTCATTCAAATCAGTATAAAGTGAACCAATTTCATCAACCTATCAACATTAACCTACACTACATTCATCTGACGTCTGGAAGGGGGAGGATGTGTGACAAAATAACATATGATACAATCCCACTTCCACTCTAATGGTGGCAATGGCTGTAACAAACCACTTAGCCACTGGTGCTCCATCTTGACCTGTTGACAAACAAGATATCATGACAAAATGTTGATGACGTCTTTCATCTGCCTTGACCACCAATAAGATTGGCATAGGTCATGATGCATCTTCATTGAGCTCATATACACCCTAAACCTCGAGTAATGAGCCTCATAAGAATGCCCTCATGTAATCTGGATGTGATGCTAATCTAGTACATACACTCGTCGTCTCTTCCTATGCAAGCCATCTACATCTTTGACTAAACCGGAATAAGTCCCCTATCTAAACCACTGCTCAAGTAATTGATCAACTGCCTAAACTTGCCTGATACGATCTATAATAGTTGAGCTAATTGTCAGCCTCACCAACACGGTCACAAGGTGTCAGTCTTCTACATCCTCTCTCTGGTTGTCATATTTGATACCCATGGTTGACAGTATGGTTCCACATGCGATTGGTCTCCTATTCAGGGCATCTGTGACCACATTTTCCTTACCCAGATGGTAGGCAATGTTAATGTCAATCTATGAGGAACTCTAACTATCTGTGCTGCCTGTTGTTCAAATCCTTCTACATGAAGATGTATTTCAAGCCCTTAATATTGGTAAAGAGCTAGAAGAAACTCCATACATATAATGCCTCTATATGCACAAAGCAGAACAACTGCTACAAGCTCCAAGTCATGTGTCAGATAGTTCTACTTATGAACTTTAAGCTGTTGAGGCACGTATGCAATCACTCTACCCCTTTGCATCAAAACGAAACTAAGTATAATGCCGAATGTATCACTGTATACTACGAATTCATCATGGCCATATGGTAGGCTCAACACTAGAGCGGTAAAGAGTCTCTCCTTCAGAGTTTGAAAACTCTTCTCTCATGCATTAGTCTACACAAAGCGCTCCTCCTTCCTAGTCAGTTGTGTGAGAGGGGTTGCCAAGAAAGAGAAACCCCTATGTGAACCTCCTATAGTATCCGGCTAATCCTAGAAAACTCTGTATCTTCATGGATATGGTAGATAGCTCCCATCATAAAACTACCTTCGACCTTGACTGGATTCACCACGATTCCAGCCATTGATATAAAATGTCCCAAAAATACCAGATTAGATAGCCAATACTCACAATTGAAGAGATTTACATATAAGTGGTGCCCCGAAGATTCTACAAAGCAATCCTCAAGTGTGTCTCATGCTCCTCTCTAGACCTCTAGTATATCAGAATATCATCTGGAAACACTATTATAAGCTGGTACATGTATGGCTAAAATATTGGTTCATGAGATCCATGAACGCTATCAGTGAATTAGTTAGCCCGAAAGCATCAATAAGAACTCGTAATGTCTGTATCAAGTCTAAAAGGCAATCATCGATTCATATTCCTTTCGAATCCTCAACTGATGGTAGCTTGATAGAATATCAATTTTCAAATATACAACAGATCCTCCAAGCTGATCGACCAGAATATGAGCCAACTTTGGCATCGACTACTAGGGTGTGAAAACATCTATAGAGAAGAAGTCCTCACATCTTCAGTTAATTAACGTTTGGGTGTGATGATGTGAGATCAAACAACTGCCTTTATCTCTGCCTTTGCCCTGGAGAGCAATTCTCATATTCCTCTTTAGTCAAAGCTAGAACTTCTTCTTTTCGCAATCCATCAATGCCCGGTGGCGTGTCATCTCGTCCATGTTGAATATCATACCAAGCTCTCTCTTTTTCAACACTATAAAATTAGTCAAAAGGATTCGCTCCTGGATAACTATAAAGACACCCTTCACAGACACTCCGATGGTGAGAACGGCTTTGGTAGAAGTCAATACAACCTAGTCATAGCCTAAGTCCTCTACAGGTATACCAATCCTATCGAAAAATGTCTTGGCATGGAGGTATGCATGCTACCAAAATCAAACAAAGCTACGGTATGAACACAATGGATAAGTAGAATACATGTGATAACAGTGGCATCTTGGATTGCCTCCTCTATTGTCGCAGCATACATCTTGCCCTACTACTCTGGCCTACCACCCAAAATCTATCCAACTGCTGCCCAACGTCCTACCTCGACGCCTACTCAACATTCACTACAGCTAGACCAGCCTACCTTTGCTGACACTATCTTTGACCTTGCTGGCCTTGTTGGCCCTATCAACCTCCCTTTCTCAGCAATCCTTCCTACGCCCGCGGCTACTGGTCGCCTCTCCCTCGCTGCCCCTGAGATTGGACTGGTAGTGTGGGAGAAGTGGCTACTGTGGTGGTGTAGGTAGTCCTCTCTATTGCTAACATTGGGGTGGTACTACTACTGTTGACAATACTACTGTCATGGATGGCTAGGGCACTTGACAACATGGTTCTCCACTCCACATGAAAAGCATGTGTTAGTGGCTCTCTTGGTACGCACCCGGGTGGTGCTTCTAGCACTCTGAGCAAATCGGATATTCCAAATATTATCCTCCTATTGTTAATATTCTAATGCATCGTGTGAGCGCACGCATCAAATGAGTAATAAAGTGATGAGTGAGTATCATTCCCATAAAGATTTGATGCCTTAGCTTTACTTATTATTTTAAAGGATTAACTAGCTACTTAACTAATGAAGTGATGAAAATAGGAATCAACAAAACAAGATAACAATTAACAGTGGGAATCTAAACTATCCGGATAAGAAATCGATGCAATTACATAAAATTGGTTACAACAAATATCTAATATGCTAATATAGATAATTAGTGAATCAAACTAATAATGTTATTTCAATCAAATGATAGACATGGGATGTTTAACTTCACTTAGTTTACATTATAGAGTAAAATTGCTAGTCCTATCTAATTGCTTATGATGTGTACCAATATCCAGGAAATCAATTGTAATTGTAAAGGACTTGTGCTTCGTATTAATATCTAATGCCCAAGCATTATTTTACATTCCTATGTAAATAAGATTAGGTTGATGCATTACCAACAACTCCCCTATAAGAATATTTATGATTCTAATGTATTCATACATTTAGAATCATAAACTACTTCATCCAAAGAAATCATCGATCTATCTATTCCTAATGCCTAACTAAATCTCTTACTCATGCAAGAGTTAGTTACTCTTTGAAAACATTAAGAATGAAAATGAAATAATTAACACAGAATCACACATAAGGATATAAATAATAACACTTAACATTACATTTCTACTAAAATCCATTATCATCCCACAGTCTACAAAATTACCTCCCATGAAAGATTTAAAAAATATCATTAAACACAATAAGAAAACAACATAAGAAGTAGAAGAAAAAGATAATCCAAGTCCAGTTTGTTAATGCCCTAGCACAAATTTTCACCCCAAATGCATTTGCTTCCTTGTAGCTTGATTGCACAACTTCTTTTTCATATTTTTGGGAGGTTCTCCCTCCTACAGATCAGAACGTTGAAGAAGTTAAGAATCCAAGGTCTAGACGAAAAAGATGTGGTTGAAGAAGGGAAGTCTCTTCTAAGTGAGTGAAGATGTATTTTTATAGAAAGTTTGCAATAGGTAGCTTCTTGGCAATTTTGTAGAAACTTTTTGGCATCTTCAATGAAGATTCCTCACTGCAAAAGTGTGTGGAGTGTTGTCCAAATAATTATTTCACACATGTGATGAAATGTTGCTTACTTGTGTAATATGGCATTTATCCTCTTGATTAACCCTTGGTATTAGTGGAGTTTGTAGGATTATCCGTCAAACTCCATTATCAACATGTGAGTTGTCGCCATCAAGTAAATTAGTTAGATAACTTGTGCTTTGGTGACCTTCTTGGATGCTTCCCAGCACCTTCCTTGAAGCCTCCTTCTCGCCTATTAAACATGAGATGCTCTATTTTAATCAATTGTATTAGGATAGTGTGTTACTTTCTTGTTCATCAAAGTGCCCCATCCAATGGCTTCATGTTGTGCTTCGGTAAGTTAGGTAGACTTGTCTTCTTGGTCAAAGAAAATTTAACGACCCGCCCGACCCGGCCCGGGTGTTACTTAAAATATAATTGATGTAAACAATAGCATTCAAGAACATGAATTTTAATACGGCAATAAGTCTAGAATTTATAAATCATAAAAATAAAGCATGTTCTGATAGCATGTGACAATGCATAAAATAAACTAACTCAAAATCCCACAGTCTCGGACCATTTCCCATAGCCACATATATAACACAATTGAATAAAAAAAAGTCCAATTTATTATCAATTTACCAAACCTTGGTTGATAAAACAAACACCAACCACACTTTTATTCTTTAGTCCAAAGCTGTTCACTTGCGGAGGCAATTCCGCGTTAGTGATAAAACCACTAAGCCACATAATTAAATGAAACAAGTCAATATAATCCCTATTATCATTTTATGAGTCTTTTAGTGATTATGAGCCTATGTCGTGCTCTTAATATGCTGGGAGGGATGGCCACCCCATCCAGCTACCATCCCATGCATGCGCACACAAGCTACGTGGCCCACGACTTATTTACCAATATTTGCCATTGACTCACCCTCTCAGTATCACAAGTGTATAATGAGCCGTCTTGAGCCATTACACCCTGTCACCCCTTTTGACATGGGGGCAGGTATTTAATCTTTTAGGGGGTGCTGCCCTACGTCAAATTAAGTCGACCCCGGTTGCGCTCGGTGCATGGTGGTCGGTTATGAACTTAAGTTGACCAAGACTCCCATATAGTAATTTTAAAGGGTGCAGCTCCATGTCGGACTGAGTCAATTCCTTGACCCCGGTTGCACTCAGTGCATGGTGGTTGAATCTAGGCTCAGGCCGACCAGGGCTGTCAAAAAGAGAAAATACAGCATTTCAAATAATTATACAGACCTGGATAGTTTGTAAGTAAACCTGCAACTATGACCCATAATTCTAATCTGAACGAGAACATAAAATTATACATAAGTATAATTTTATTCGAGTAGAGATGCATGCAACTAAATGACTCATATCTATCCTTATTAAAATTCGACAATATAAAGCATGCAACATTCAACAACCTTAAATATTAAATTATTTATGTGACATAATCATTTAAGTCAGACTTTACATTTTAAATTAATTATCTAAATTATAATTCACATTTCACTAACGATAAAATAATTATTAAGTATTTAATTACTATTATTATTATATTTCCCTTTGAGATGATAATTACTTAACCGCGATCTTGACGATTTAATTTACGGTTTTAATTTTTAATTAATATCATTATTAATAGCAATTTAATTAATTAAGTATTTCAATTTAAAATGATTTGTATTATCCTAATTCAAAGATATTACTAATACAATTATTTTAAATTATTCCACTCAATAAAGGTTTGAACTTTATTTATTTTCATTATGCCATTTAGGTTCAACGCTTGTGATTTTTTACACGATTATAATTTAATAACCCATCTTCTACCTTACTGTCTCGTTGTTAAAATAATCACTTTATTTACCTAATATTAAATTTAATATGGTAAAGGTGAAATCTTTATTTCATTAATCACTTATAACCATCCGATTTAAATTAATAGCTTATAATACACCGATTAATTTTCAACAGTTTATCATTGTCATATTTTTATTACTCATGGTGATTTCATACAATAATTAACCCATAACCATTAGAATAATAATTTGTTTCAAGATTTATTACGAGTTAGTATTATTTTTTAACTCAAGCCGCGTCGAGTCAAATAATATTTACAAGTTTGCCATCTTCTTTTTTCCCTTCTTCTTCTTCTTCCCCGACGCCATTCTCTGCACCCGATTCCAGCTGCCCTCCACTCACATTGTCACCGCCGCAGGCAATTGCCTCTGGCCACCGTTGATTGTCATCATCCAACCCCGCTATGTCGTCGCAATGTCACCCCGGTCGACCCCAGCCGCCTTCTAGCCGCTGCAATGCCGGCATCGCCACGCCTAGCGACACATTCACGTCGTCAATTTTACAGCCGACAAGCGTTGCTGCCCAAATTAGGTGGTCGCCTCGACACCCTCAACCCTCTAGCTACCTTCCCCGGCCAAATTGGAACCCATCGCCACCCAGGACGGCCGGATATCTTCACCCATTGTCGTCACCTCTATTTTTGCCATTTACTACCCCAGGCCGACATCCACAGATACAAACATCAAAGGTGCCAACTTCAGCCACTGATTGATCTCTTGCACCTTGCTACAACGTTTATTCACCTGAGTCTCCACTACCCTCAGGACCGACATCCAACCAAGTCAGATCGGCCATAAATTGGAACGATCACCACCTGTTTCCCAGCGAGGAGGTCGCCCATGAGGGACTGTGCTGACGGTAGGACTATGGTTTTTCCTTGGCTTGCAATCATCCGCTGCAATGGATCCCTAGCGAAGCTTTGGCTGTGATTTCCCATCTTGCCGAACACAAGAACTCGTTAGCCATGCCAAGGATTCCAGCCTTATACAATTTAGTTTAGTTCTTTTCTTGTTGATTTAAAACATTAATTCCCATGATTAACAAGCTTATTATCATTCAAAATATGCATGCATGAAAATTAAGAATAGGGAGATAGGAAGAATACCCAAGCAAGGAAGAAGCCAACTCCGGTAGAGGAGAAGAAAATGAGAATGACGGCCAGGGTGAGGAAGATGCCTCTTCTTAAAATAAAATGAAAATGACGGCTAGGGTATGTGGAAACACCCTAACACTCATATTTAACAGGGTAACCGGGTAAAGAATAAAATATAATATTTAATTGGGTAGAGAATAAAATATAATAATAATAATACTTTCTCCAACGTTCAATCCTTCCCTGACTAAGTCGAATATATATATATATATATATATTTCATAGTCCTTACAGAAAAGTCTATGTGAAAACACCTTAACACTTGTATTTTATTTAACCGGGTAAAGAATAAAATATAATATTTAACCGGGTAGAGAATATAATATAACAATAATATAATAATAATAATAATAATACTTTCTCCAACGTTCGACCCTTCCCCAATTGAGTCTCGTATATATATATTTATATATATTTCACAGTCTTTACAGAAAAGTACAAAAATGTATAGAATTACGAGATTTAACCGGGTAGAGAATATAATATAACAATAATATAATAATAATAATACTTTCTCTAACGTTCGATCCTTCCCCGATTGAGTCTCATATATATATATTTATATATATTTCACAATCTTTACAGAAAAGTACAAAAATGCATAGAATTACGGGATTGACACATGCAAAAATATTCCCCACTTAGCAGCTTCTAAATGTGATTAGTGTGTGTAGAGTTCACTTTCACTTTCATGTATGTTTGGGCAGATCATGTTTTTATAGGAAACATTATAATTACAATAGAATAAATTAGAATTGCCAGGATTTGGTGTAGATGTCACTTTTATCCACTTTTGAGTCTTCTTATTCCTTCAAAGTGGGGTGTACATGACTAGGATTCCCACTTGTTCTTGATGTAGATTTCACACTTCTATGTAAAAGATCATATTAACTCAAAATTATACTCTAAAAAGCTAATAATTCTGATTGAATTAGTATTTTTAAAATTTCTCATTTCTTACCATTATCGATAGAGAAAAGGATGCTAGCACATTGAAATTACACATAAATAGTAATGAAATAATAATTCTTTTTGAGAGTTATCTCCTACATGATGACCCTTGGCTTGGAATGACTGTGTCTATTCAGCGAACCTCTAGATTTGTTGTCCCTCGGCAACATACGGTATCACTCCACCCTTCATCTGCCATCTCTGCTCTTGTAGGTTCTCTAGTCCTGAACTTAGTGTTTCTGTCCTTGGCCACTACACTGATCCATGGACCTGGTATGATGGTGGGACTCATAAGCATGCTTACACTCGAAGGCCCTTATAATTGCCTCGGCCAATGTCGAACATAAGAATGTGGTAACCACTGATCTGAGGCTGATACACAAATTAGATACAAACTAGGCCAAACCTCTCCAACATGAGGAATCTCACCTAGTACTCTGCCACGGACGTACCCTCCAGTTGTCTCAAAGACACTCCACCATGGGCATACCCTCTAGCTGTCTCAAAGACAGGAACTCCATCTTCTTCTTCACCCTAACAGTAGTGGAGAAGTACTGGGAGTATAAAAACTCCCAAAACACATCCCATGATATCTATTCCGGGGCCCTAGTCTCTAGTAATGAGTCATGGCCTGACCCCCACAAGAGCTTGCCCACACTGTGCATGACCGCGGCGGCCGCGTGCACTCAGAGCTCTAGAGGACAACCCATGTGCTTCAAAAGTTGTCGGGCAATGTCGATCCACTTTAGAGTCACCTCAGGATTTGTGCTCCTGTAGAACAATCATCCATCATTCTTCAAGAAACTGTCTATGTTCCAACTCTCCCTAGTATGATGATACTTTGGGCCCTGACTATCAGATCCCTCTCCAATGACAAACTGTCACGGCCTCCTATCTTTGCCTTGTTACTGCCCTGTGTGGGGAGCATTACTCCCACTGGCATCCCTGGTGTTGGAATCTCATATAGACCTACCGCATGTGGGCTGTGGGGACATGCAGAAACTGTGTTGGTGGCGGTACATGCTCCAGCTCATAGGCCTCATAGGAGTCTCTCCTTCTAGTGGCCTTTTCTCCGATCTAGCTACTACCATGGCCATCTCCCAGACTATGTCCAACAACCGCCTCACATCATAATGAGGGCTTTGCTGGTCCACTGTAGCTCTCAGCTGCTCCTCTCTTAGAGTTTGCTGCTCCTCACGCAGCACCCTGATCAACTCTATCTACAGGTCCCCTGTCGGCTCCTATACGAGCAATGACGATTGCTTGACTAGATCCAGCGCAAGTGGGGATCAACTCCATAGTGTGGGTCTATCTCTACACTACCATCTAAACTGCTCAACTTCTAAACACTAAACTAACAACTGATGGGTCTAGCAACTGGCTGACAATCTCACAAACTGACAACACAGAGCATATTAATAATAGGCAAAGTGAAAAAACGCACTAAGAAAGACATACTTGCCGGATAGGTTGTGGATCGGCTCAATGGTGGGGGGCTTAACCAAAACATAACACATTCAAGCATACCATATCATACCATATCATACCATACATCATACAACATGTAGCACACGTGTACAACAAAACACAATCCAAAGATTACACTCCTTAATAGTCCAAGAGGTTGGCTCTGTTACAAATTTGTAAAACTTCAATTTGGCCCTAAGATGAATCAAATCATAATATTATAATTCGGAAAGCTACTCATTGAAGTAAAGCATACAAACTTTACGGTAGAGGGTCTCAACCCTCTAGGAGCTTAAGACGGACACCTTAAAGGGTTTCATAGAATGTGTGTAGTATCATATTATATAGGATGAATCTTAAACTTAGGGCTCTTGAATGACCACATCGAGCAACAAGAAAAGCACCACCTCCCCTGCAACTAAGAGAGAGACTATCAAATGCTATGATCACTTTGAGCTACATGAAGCAACATCCCCAATGTAATTAAGAGGTTGAATTCTTGAAAAGATGCAGTGGCATGCTTCAGTTCTTATACTTAATGCAAATGAGTTATGATAATATAAACACCATGCCCTGCAAGAGTAAAGTAAACACAAAGGCATCATCAAACACTAGAGCATCATATCCTGACTCTTGGCCATCATGTGCATTCTTCGTGAGATATAACCACATGTTTCTCCTACCCATGTTTCTATGCAACACACACAGTCGTAACAAAATAAGTTTTGTGCACCTGAGTTTGCTCTACGCCATGTTCCAAGATTTTGAGGCTTACACACCCTACAGATGATGGTTAGCTTTTAACGAGAGTTTATCTGCTCCATATTGATAATAATGATATAAATAATAATAATAACATTAAACACTCATATGAAAACATCATATCATAGATCCAATCCAACCCATACATAGTTCAAGAAATTTAGAGCGTACACCCAAAAAAATAATACAACCATTTAGAATATGTAAATCCAAATAGAACGCATAACACATAAGGCCCCCACCACTACCAGTAAGCCGCAGATCCTTGCTCTTAGGCCGGCCAATGCCATGGGACCTCACATGCATATATATATAGAGGTAAATGTCATTAATCAAATAAGTTTGATTATTGGTTTAAAACAACTACTAGTATAATCAAGGTTCACAAATGGGTATTCCGTTACCCACAGGTGAAACTTAGAAAATTCAAAAAGCTCATAGGGTTGTAAGCAAAGATAACTGATTTAAAATGGTCGGCACACATGCACGACAAAAATCATATTAATACAAGAAGCTTACACCCTCACATGGGCTATATAATACCAGCCACAGTACTCAGGTGGTAAAGAAATAGTTAGGTTAGTGCCAAAAATTCTAGAAATGTGTTGCGTTACTTAGTATTTTTATACATTACACTACTTTAAGGTTTGAAGGAGTACTAATGAAATTCATACTACTTGTAAAGATCTATCACCTCGTAAAATAGAAACCCTCATGTACTTAAAATATATCAAGCTTAGGTTCAGACTTGTATAACAATTTTCTAGATCTTATCCTTCTAAAATTATCAAAAGATCTCAACCTTGAAGTTTTCTTAAACTTACAAAAAATACGACTAAATGGCCTTACATCAGATAGATCTAATAAAACTCCACTAACACTATTCTACGTCTAATACGTGATTAAACTCGACACTTAAGGAGCCAAGTAAAGAAAAAACAAAGGATTCCTATATATCCAGATGAGTGAAGCTCCGCATACTAGATCGATGAGCTCACCCCACGTAGCCTAGCACAGAGATGGAAACTAAATCAGACTCAGATTACATTAGCATGCACATCGAACATGGCCACAAAACATGCACAACATATAAGACACTTAATTATCTTAATTACTTATTTAATGGAGTGTTACACGTCATTAGGTAACTTAATTAGGGTTTAGGGTTACAAGTTTATTTAGTTGGAAAAGTTTAATACTAAGTTTTTATCGAATGGATTTAATTAGAAAATTTTTGGGCAAGCCAAACGGTATCCAAATGGGCTAAAATTTGTACTAGTAGGCCATAACACTCAACGGTTTGGGAAAAAAATAACAAGTGTTGTCTCATGGGCCAACATGGTAAACAAGGCCTACTAAGGTCAGGCTAAAGTGTTGGGAACAGTGTTCCCAGGCTGGACATCATTTTTTCTAAGTATTGTTCATGTGCTTGGAGACTTTAAATGGAACTAGGTAAAAGATAAGTTTATTCAACACCTTGTGCTTAATTCCTAGAAAATTTCAAGTCTAAACTCTAAGGACATAGGTTTGAGTGGACTCAGGAAGGGAAGGCATTGGCTATGTCATTTTTAGAACTGGCTATATCTAATGGCTCGGGAAAATCATAATGCAAGTTCTACTGAGCCAATGGCTCTCAAGCTTTTGGGGAATGTTGTTAGGACAAACCCTAAGGTCTAGGCAAATTTTCATAAAATTTCACCTCTGGTAAGCTTGGTATTTGGATTTTGCATCCAAAGTCGAAAAACTAGGTATTCACCCTGCGTTCCTGCATACTCCAGAAAACCGGGTTAACTATCCACCTAAATGATTTTTAATTGTCACCAAAATTTACATATTTTAAGTAGACACTTATTTAGTCCATGCATACTTTTTAAATATTTTATTAATATCTTTTAATAGGCTCACCAAGGAGCACAACCACAAAGCATGTCAAAGCACACAGACATCACAGAAAACACACCCAAGGATTAGAGGTTTTGTTCATGTCATTAAAGTGGTTGTATAAAACCCATGACTCGAATCAAGGTCTTATATCGGTTAGATCGTTATTTTGAATCGGGTCAATTTCAGAACATGCATACCAAGCCAAAGCTAGTCTTGTGTCATGAACCATGAGAGTCATGTGTGTCCAAATATATGATGATAATGTCAATAAGATGGTAGCAGAATGAGTTATCAAAATATATTAGAGTACGCTAGATTTTCTTTATTTATTTTAATTAGATCGTGAATTATTCTTAGGCCAAATAACGCATTAGGAAGCGTTACGGGTACTTTGGGTGAGTTATTAGTTATAGAGCATGTCATTGTAATGTTGTGATGTGTATTATGATTTATGGGATTTTTCCTTGTTTTTCTAGATCTTTTTAGAATTATTACGAGTTAGTATTATTTTTCTCGAGTTGGAGTTGAGTCAAGTTTTAATTACGAGATGACCACTCGTTTTTCTCCCTGACCACTCCTTTTTCTCCCCGACCACTCATTTTCTTTCCCGACACCTTACAAGATGACTCCTGACCTTCTTCCCGACCATTCGTTTTCCCCCCCAAACACCTATTTATTCCAAACCTTTGACGCCATCACCATCCAACCGCCACCATCCTCCTCACCCAACTCCCTTCTCCTTTTTCTCCCTTCCCTCTCCCCACGATCCTCACTCAAGCCGGCCACAACGTTGTCTCCGTCACTGCATGACTGACAATTAGGTATAGAATTTTATCCAATTTTATTTGATAATGAATTTTTTTACGAATTTATTGTGATGCAAACAGTGTGATTGTAAATAGGTGTTGGTTTAAATTGCATGTTAACGGATGATAATAATGAATTAGAGTTTGAATTTAAATGTATGTAAATAGATGTTGTCATATATGGATTGATGAGGAGTGTAGCATTTATGCATTATACTAGGCGTCGGTATTTACTCTTGTTGTCTAGGTACAGAGTAGAAGTTTGCCGCCTAGGCGTGTGGACACGATTGGAGCTTCTACCAGGTCTGTTTAGAACTCATTTCTTGTTTTACATTCTATTCTATTGTGTATTATTTTATTACTTGCAAGATGAGTTAAGTGACAATTTATCGGATCCCATTTAACCCAGGTCATTTAATCAACAAGTTTTTTGGATTAGTAACCCTCAAGGATGCGATCCCTCAAGTATGTTTTCGAAAACAAGATCCACCACAAGTTGCCTTTAGGCCTATTATATAAATCCTTCCCATACCTATATATAGTTTTATCGAGTTTTCAATGAGACGAGAGATGGGAAAACTGACTCGCATGTACCATAAGTGGGTAGTCAAAGCAGGCTCTAGATTAGTGAGTGGGTTGTTCCAATCCTGAAGGATCATGACAACTCCCGTTTTGAGCTCCTCACACCCGGAGAAATGTGGAGGTTTATGGGTACTGTTTAGTACAATGCATGTTCAGACTTGTGGTTCAAAGGGTACTAAAGGCGACTGCTTGAGAGTACTTAGTCTTCGTACTCAAGGCCAAGAGAATTATGGAGGAAAAGAAAGAGCTTAGAATATACTAATAGTCTTGAGGGACGAGAAAATGTTGAGAGAGGCATCAACAGCAGCAGAGCAGTTATTCAGGATGCTACCGGGTCTACAGCCCAGTGGCTCCTCAATAGGTGCCCTTCAAAGAGTTCACGAGAAGTATATGAATGTTTTTTTCTTCATATGAGAGTTTACTCTCATAGCCAGTTTGATATTAGTTATATTTTGGACTAATAACAATTATTACTGACGTGTTTTTATAATATATGTAGGTGATGATCATGAGTAGGATGTGAGTCATCCTGGACAAAGGAGCAATGATGCTTCTTGCATACACACATGTCAGATGATAGTTTGTTTAATATTTTGAGCAATGAAATGCCATACATGACGATGTGGTGTGATATGATGTATGCTGCATTAGAAAGATTTCTAACGATGACATATTAATAAATATATTTAGACATTGAATAAGTACAACAAGTAAGTCAAGACCCATAATTGATGAGAAATGTGAATAGAATCCACAGGTGGGCCAATTCAGAATGATTATATAGTAGATTAGAAAGTTGTGTGACAAATCTTATCAATTTTCATCATAATTATTTGGCATATGAATTGGTTGACATGACATCATGTAGTAGCATGTTAGGGTTATTTTTATGTATTCATCCATGCATATCGATTGACATCTTCCATCTAGAGATGTCGAAAGTAAATACACAGGAGTTGGGTTTGGGTTAGCCAACCCAACCGGGACCAGTGACATTCTTGTTTGGTTCCCAAGCATGAACCAGATTTATGATGTTATAGGTTGTATTAATGCATTTAGAGTAGATCTACACAACTAATGTGAATAAATCATATCTTTTTAAGTATACATGCAAATGAGACAATTCCAAAGCCTAATAACTCCTAACAGACAGAACTACATAAAATAAATGCATACAAAATATAAATAGGTAAACATCCATGTGAACAACAGCCAAAACACCTAAAAGAGGTAAAAAGTCAAGATTTTTACCTTAACCAGTTCTAGGGGATGTCTCTTATGGTTTCCAACATCAAAACCTATAACCCTAGGGACTTGGCCAAGCTTAGAGAGGCTAAGAAAAGTATGGAAGGTCTGGAGATGAAGAGGAGAAGTCAAGGAGGAAAGGAGGAGTCAGAGGAAGAAGAGGTAAAAGGGTGAAAAAAGAGGGAGAAGGGGAGAATTTATATAAGAGGAAAAGGGCCCAGCAGTAGAGCACTCCCCGAGTGCCTTAGCATTGGCTTCTGCAAGCCGGACCATGAACAATAGACAAACTAGACAAGTGGCATGCTGAATCAAATCACACATAACCGTCGGGTCAACTTCCTGGTGCTAGGGCATTGGCCTGGCACCGTAGTACCAGAAGGGAAAAAGGGGCTAAAGATTTTGAATTTGGGCGCTCACTCGGCTAGCATCTTGGCGTCCAAACCTAAAAACCAAGCTCAAGGGTGATGGCAAGGCGCCCTTATGCTCAGTGCAGGTTGCACACCCTTAGGGTTTGCACCCTGAGGCTGCCAAGGCGACTTCGAAAACCACATTGCTGGTCTTGGAGGGGCAAGGCTAGTCTGATAGGATTTCCAAACACACGGCAAGCAACCTAGACTCGCGAGGGACTTGATACTAACCTCTAACTAGACTCGACTCACCTCGACACAATCGAACGAAGAAAAAGAAAAGGTCGGGCACGTAGCGCTCAATAGGGATACCAATGCCAAATGAGGATAGGGCCAGACAAGCACATATCATATCATACTCGTACCACGACAAAAGGGCGGAACCCAACTAACTCAATTAGGTAAAGACCGAACCGAATCGAAAACTCTTAGGCAAATGGCGTGAGTTTTACAATCTCGTATATTTTTTAAAAATCTTAATATATTATTATTTATTAATTATTTGATATTTGTAAATTTATTAATTTTATAAATCTTCTCAAGAAAACTTAAGACTTTAACAATGCTACCACCTCTCCTATAATTATTTTATAATACTATCCTTTATTTCCTATTTTCAAAAATATTTCTTCTTAAGTCTTTCGAATTAGGATCCACCGTGTGTCCTCTAATTATTTTATAATATTATTCTTTATTTACTCTTATTATTATAATTAGAAGTAGAAAATCTATATCTTCGAAAATATGTCTCTATTTTAGGCTTAGTGATTATCAAGTAAATATATTTATGAAATTAACAAATTTAAGAACACCACATAATTAATAAAAAATAATATATTAGTGTTATATATATATAGTTAATTCATATTAAACCTATCTTTTTTCAGCCTTTCTTAGATTGTAATTGATTCTGGCTCCAAAATAATTTTTTGGTTTCATTACAACTCATTTGATTTAATATTATTATGTTATTATTTATTGTTAAGACAGTGGTAGAGTATAATTAAAATTTTTAATAATATTCATAAATTTTATTGTATTTATCATTAGAAGAAATATGTTTAAAGGGTAAGTTAATTACTATTCACAATTAAAGGGTCGTTAATATAGTTTTGAAATTAAAGTATGTTATTTCATAATATATACCTAGTTTAAATTTTTACATTAATTTATCAATTTTTTATTTATTTATATATTGTTATTTATTATTAAAAAAACTTGAGTGTAATTCTATCTAAACTGAAAATTTTAAAAATAAAAAATTCTATTTAATAGTAAAACTTTTATTTACTAAAATTAAATATCTAAAAAAAACTAATATTCATTCTTTTAATTCAAAAATAATATGTTAATTTTATTAGAAAACATTTTTTATTTTTTTAATATATATTATTCACAAGTTTCAAATATACATCGTACTATATTTGGCTAGTAATTAATAATACCATTGTCTAAAATTTCATTTTTTAGAGAAAATAAAAAAAATTTTACTACTCATTTACAATAAAAATTTAAATCATTGAAAAATAATTAAATATAAAAATAATAAATTACAAAAAAATCGTATCATGCGGCGCAGGAACTTGCTCGGCAATCCCTACCCGCGCCCCCATATATGTTCTCTCCAATCAATCCAAGTCCGTGGTCGTTGCGGCTTCCATTAATCCCAATCCAAGCAGGTCTACCCGCTTTGACGACCGTCGGCTCTCTCTTCTTCTCAGGTTTACTCATCGCTCTAATCAATCTTCTAACTCTTCAATGTTTGTGCTTCTTTCGATTCTTTCTGAATATTTTTTCAATACCTGACGTCTTCGACCAACTTCTTTTGATGGAGTTTTGCCGTATAGACTGTATGTTCACTGCTGTTTAATGTTTATTATTGTGCTTTTTATGTCGTTTTCTGAGACGGCATTCCTTAGTTCTTATTTTAAGATGTGTTATTAGTGTTGGAGATTGGTTGGTTGACGGTCCAGGGATTGAGTTATTGTTGGTTTGTGAGAAAATCTTATAGCGTAATTTCTTTACAAAATTTGTGGGCATTGCCCGTTATTTTAAGTCTGTAAGGATGCAATTGCATACAAGCCAATTGCCTATGTTTTGTGATGTTTCTTCTGTGACAATTTCTGACGTAGTATGAACCCAAAATTCTGTTTAAATAGATGGTCCAGTATTTATTTATTGCTTTATGAGAATTTCTCAAGTGAAATGCTATACTAGATATGTAATCCTTAAACTTAAAGCTGAGAGTATGGAATTGCAATTGAGCCATTGCATGAAATCAGCCATTTCTGAAGGCCTTTTTCTCTGTGATGTGCACAGGGAATTGTTGGTTTTTTTTCTTGTCCAAGTGATGGCGCTCTCTGTTGGCATCCGTCGTCTCCTATCTGGATCTTCAAGGGTATCATATGGAATCCGCCAGGAGTCTACTTCCTCGACTCCTCTGACCACCCCCAAACTCTTCATTAGTGGTGCAGTATTTTACTTTCCCTTTTAGTAGCTAAACAACTTCTCCTGTTGTTTTTCTCGTTTTGGGATTTTGTTCCCTTTTGTGTTCAAATTTATTTGAAATGTAAAAGTGATTTGAGTATGCATATGCACTGTGAAATGCTTAAAAATTTGAGCTGTGGCTAATGAATGCATTGTTTATCATTTATGTGTGTTTTTTTCTCCTGCATCCTGGTTGATTCTGCTTGATGAAAATTGAAAAACAAGGGAAAAGTCCTAACTTGACTTCGCAAATCGAGTTTTTCTTCCGCTAGTTTTTACCTGTTACTTTGTGTACGATGAGTTTCTACAATGCAATTCTGTTGGCTTTAGACCTTATGCATAGCATAATATACATCACAAATATAGTTAATGTGAATCTCGATATACAGTGTCTGATTACCATTTTTTACCTTCCATTGCCAGTTTCTAGTAAGTGCAGCCTGACAATATTTTATAGTATTACGCCTTTCAAAGGAACTGTATAAACGGCTTCGTTCATTAGCACTTGATAACTGTGAATGAGATAAATGAGCACTATGAAATCAATTGATTTTTTTATGTGCTTCTTACTGATGCAGGTTTGTCAAGGTTAACTACTGATGAAAAATTGAGAAATGCCTTTTCTGTCTTTGGTCAGCTTCTTGAAGGTGAGAATTGAGGGACCTGATATATTTTCATTCTCTTCTCAATCTCAGTTGCAATTTATAATTCTTTGTTATCTGAATGGCAGCAAAAGTTGTTACTGATAGGGTGTCAGGCAGATCTAAGGGGTTTGGTTTCATTAGATATGCAACTCTAGAAGAGGCTGAGAAGGCTCGAGAAGGAATGAATGCTAAGTTCTTGGATGGATGGGTGATTTTTGTTGATCCAGCAAAGCCCCGCGAATTCAAACCTCCGCCACCACCTCAATGTGAACCATCCGACACTGGCTTCAGGACAAACAAAACCATTGGATGGTGTGGTTGATTTCATGTTAGAGGCATATTCTTAAAATTACTCTTGTAAAATTTTAACTTGAATTATTTACATTAAAATTATAACACTGAAGCCAATGGCAGCAATCGCATGAATTATAATGGTTTTTTTTATTGAGCTATCATTCACAGCAAAAATCTAGCATCTATTGTCAAACAAAATCATGTGATACTTAAGACATTGCATATCTGTAGTCGAGAGCATGAGTTTGTGCAACTGATGATGATGTAAAGGGCAGGTATGTATCTTGATCTTCAGCTTTACAGGCCTATTTCCATGATCACTATTTTCATGCAAGTCTGTTATTTCATTTTCTTGCCTAGGATTTTATTTTATTTTATTCAATTTCTCTGTTGTGCTATTAGCAATTTTCACGAAACTAAGTTGTGTCAGTTCAATTTGAATTGTGTTCAAGAACAAATTTGGTCATGGGTAAATAATGCTCAAATCTCTAGTCTTACCAGACATTTAGTTCTGTACTTTTTTCAACTATGGTTGCTCTGAAGTCCGATCTGGGAATTATACGACTCACAATAGGTGGTAAGACTCCTACAAGAGAAGAGCTGGTAGAAATCTTGCTTATTCATTTTTCCAAGGCCTTGGTAAGACTCTTGCTGCAGGTAGCAAAAGCTAGACGTGAAGATTTGGTTACAAAAGCAGAGGTGCTTATTAATGGTTATTATTTTCCATGGTGGGATTTAATCAATTGAACTTTTGCCACTGTTCTACTTCGTATAGGTCTATATATCTTTTAAACCTTGATTTTCACTGCTAGGGTTATGTCAAATCTCTGTCACAAAAATAATGTTAATATGCGAGAATTTTTTGCAATTTTGTACGTTCAATATTGAAAATGTAGGGAATTTTTTTCAAAAAAAATAAATAAATTTGGGAGTTGATACTACCTAAATTGAGTATATTCTCGAAAGCCATATTTCATTTCTTAATGGAGGAATTTCATGTTAACAATTTTTTTGTGATGGTTCTCTTGAGAAATCTGTAGGCTTGAAAAAGATGGAATTGCTACTCACTAGAAGCTCGTATTTTGTGAAATTTATACCATTGATTGTGACCAGTTCGCTTTTTGAGATTTTTTGTTTTTGAGGTTCGGTTTGATTATCAATGAGAACTTTGGCAATAATTCTAATTCCGGATAAAGCAGGAAGGTCCTGCATTCCACCTTCAAAATTCTACTATTTATAATCATGTAAATCTTTGTCCGGATCATATCCCCGACACTTTAGAGTATTAAATCGAAGAAAAAGAAAAGATCATTAAGAACGATTCAATTAAAAAGTGTTTTATAAAAGCCTTGAAATGTTGTTCTTTGTTGCAAAAAGCAAAGAATACTGATAACCAATAGAGCCAATTACATGAACACTGGCACGAAAAGCTACGCAAAATCGAAATGCAAGTGTCGTCGTGCCTTATCTCCATTCAAGTTTAAGCTAATTCGTTCGAAAATACTGATTACTAGTAATGATCAACTGAGATTTACTCAATTGTATCTCTTAGTACAATACATAAAAATGGCACGCTACCATTATTTTTTAGCTTAGCCTATTTAGGTTGGTTGGTTCAAGTTCCAGCTCCATTAGATCTTGCAATCATGCGATAACAGAGTACCCAATTTCCGCTTCATGTCTTGCAACTGACTATTTTCAGTGCTGATTTGTGGCCGTTTAACTTCAACCATGCATTTCTTTACAGTAAATCAGAGTCCACTTGAGTACACATCTGTGACTGTTTAAATTAAGTAATATCATACATATATATATATATATATATATATATATATATATAATAATACTACAATGCGCTGACTAGTCTAACCCATCCGTCTTGCACGCACGCCTGAACCTATGGCCTCCTGACCCTGCCGCCGCCCTGCGACCGAACCCCTCCCCCCCCCGCCGTGGCTTCCCTGACAAGCGCCGCCCGCCCGACCCCACCCGCGGCCCTGCACCCGGCCCCCTACCGCGACCGACCAACCTCACTACCCCGCCGTGGGGTTGGTAAAATTCAACAAGTGCTAATCTGCGTATTACTTCATTAGGAATACCTTGCAAAATATGAGCACTCCAACAAAATAATACGTTGTTTAATCCTCGCTTTTGCATTGGAAAGAAAAAGCCATTATTCAGTGTTCAATAGGTTTGATTGGCTAACGATGTTTTTCTCGGATGTGATTCACATGTTATTGACAATCCTGTAGATTTGCCCTAGTTATTTCCATTCAAAGACAATAAAGAAATAACTAAAACTTCCTATAGCTACCATAAAATCACTGAGAGTATCAATTTCATCGTTGGAAAACATCATTAGCCATTTAATGCCTATTTGCAATCTCATTAGTAGTTCAACAAATTGCAAAAGAAAAAACGATAAATGCATTCAAAACAAGATAATTTCTTCGTCCACCACGAACCCGCAAACAATATAATGTGTTTCATCTAGTAAACAGTAAAATCGCACTAACAAGGCAACCACAGCATGCGTTTTATCCAGCAAATAACAAGTTTCATGCAGTATGGAAGGAACACCGTTGCCACTGAAAAACTTTAGTGCAAGGAAAGAATGATACAACCAACATCATGCTTCGGCAAGTGAGTACTGCAATTTCTCCAGAGATGACCTAATAAAGCTGCTGCTGCTGCTGCATTTAGATTCTTGAGAAATGCGAACAGAATATTCCATCATTTCAGCAGCTGTGGACTTATCAGAAAAATCCATTTCAATTTGCACTTCTGTTCGCACCCTAGATTTCCAAATACAGGCAAACATAAGGGGCAAAGAAAATGAACGTGAAGTGTGAACACAGTCCACAAAGCTAAAAAAAACTCAAGAAGAAATGGCACAAATCAGACCTTTGTTCATGATGCTTAGAATCAAATCTTCCAGAGTGCTTCTGATATCCAGTATGATTTTTCATCGCACCATTGAATCTGTGAAAGTGCTCGGGCTTTTTCTGCTTATTTTTGTGGTGCTGGTCTTCTGTTTGCTGCTTCTGCTATGACGGTGATATAGACTGTGTAATTTCAATGCGTGAGAAACCCAAGTCACTGGAGGATCATACACATCAGACGCCCATGAAACTCTCTATTTAGCTCGTTGAGCTACTTCTTTCCTTTACCAGCCACTTTCATGGAAGACACTAGTCTTGGCTCTACCTGATGGGGGGAAAATGATACAATGTTTAGTAGTTTTAGTACTTGAAACCGAACAGTAACTGGACAATACAGAGATACAGGGAGAGATTTACACCCCAGAAGATTGAGCAGAATCAAAAGTGACAGATATTTGTGGCATTCTACAAGTGGATGGAATCATGATAGATGAGACTGAGGTTGGCAGGTTTCTGTATTGGTGTCAGATAACTTTGGCTTTGTTTCAGCACATAACATGTCTCCTAAATCAGCCATTGCATCCAAATCTGAATTTACAGCAATATCACTTGCATTCTTGCCCAAGTCATTACTAATATGCAAAATTTCAGCAAGAGCCACTCCCACATTTGCAACAAGATCATCTTCACATCCAGCTACCACACTCTCCTCCTTTGCACCTTCTTCCATGTAATAACCCAATTGAAGACACAAATTTTCCAAATGATGTGAACTTAACATATGTGCCTAGTGTTTTCTTCAAATGAAATCAAGTATTATTATGCAAGTTAACTTCAAACTTAGTATTTTACAAATTAGCCACTAAATGCGAAAAAGTCATTGCATGTACACTTTAAAATAATATCTACATTCCAGAAGTGTTGTCCACATAACAATAGATTTAAAGGAAATCTTCCCGCTACCTAAGAACATTGCTCGGAACTCTCCCAGGTCCATGAACAGAAAGAAAAAAATACCTACCAAATGCATAAAAGCAACGGCTTTACTGCTTTCAACAAATAATTTTGTAACAACTGTGAGAATAAGACTTAGAAAAGCAATGTGTACCTGAGCAACGTGCCCCAATCTGCCCGCACGCAATGCGATGCGGAGATTTTAATAGAAAAATAAAGGATATTAAAGTCATTGCAAATCTAATGCCAAATGGCCAAAAGTAGAATTTTACACATCTATGTGATTCAATATAGAAAGGTTAGGCCAGCCATGAGAGCCAGAAAACTGAAAGACACCTAAACCCAACACAAGTATAAGAGAAAAAACATAGACCAGCATTATATATACATACAAAATTTATCAATTCATCCTATCTAGGCGCAGCGCAGACAAAAATAGAATAAAAGCAACAAAATTGCAACTGTTTCACCTTTATATGCAGAAGTAACAGCATAACTCAGATATTAAAACACAAAATGCTCGTCAAGCATACTATTTAATAATGTCAGCAACTCCAAATCAAAGGTCATAACAAGTACCAAACACAAATGAAAAAACACTCAATGCCATAAAGGTGCACGTTGATTGAAATTTGAAACCTAATTCTCATATGATAAGAAAAACTTCAGACTGCTACTACTTAAATAGGACAACTAACTTCAAGGTTGATACTTCTATACTTGGCTCCTCATAGAACAATCAAATAGGAAAACACTTCTATAAGAAGCATGCCACAGCCTCCTTCTTTATAATAAGGATCTAAACATAGTGATTGTACAATTGTAATAAACAATGACAGAGCAACTTATAACCAAATTTATAAACAAAACAAGTGACATAAGAATTGTAGCACTTGCAATAACAATTCATTTCGCATTCCTGTCACTGTTAGATGCTATAAATTGCTAATCTACTCTCATTGTTTTACATAAGAAAGAATCGAATAACAATATATAGCATATAATAGAAATAAAGACACAAATATTATAACAAGTGCCATAGAGGAACGTACTATATACATAAATTGAAATTCAACCAACACAAAAGTAGCATAGCTGTTCAAGATTTGAATAATCAAAGGGTACAATAAGAAACATAACAGGGAGGGTAGCCACATAGTGCGTGTGTGCATATATGGGATTGTAGCTAGATGGGTGGCCACCCTCCCAACATATTAATAGCTCAGCATAGGCTCATAATCACTAAAAGGTTTAATTAATGATGTTGTGGAATATATTAATTTTTCTGGTAATTATATGACTTATTGTTTTTATCACTAATGTGGAATTGCCTTCGCAGGTATGAGCATGGAAAGATGGGTAGAATCGAGACAATTGGAAGACTCTGTTATTTGGACTATTATTTTTGTAGATTGTTTGCATGACAGTGGAATTTTGGTTCAATTCATGGAGCTTAGATTATTTCGAGAATTTGTTATATTAAATTTTATTTCACGATTTTCTTTAAATTAATAAAAAATTAATTTACGAGATACTTAGTTTAATATAGTAACATTTGTCTCATGGCTTGGAACGGGCGGGGTAATTAATAGAAAAGTTACATAAAATGCCCAGGATCTTCAAATCATCTTGATATCTCAATGTAGAAATTAGTTTAAAGTAAGTAAAACAATTGAATATGGAAAATCGAAGCAAAAATATAGGTAAATTAGTGGCTATGGGTTCTCCAATAACAATGTATACAATAAAACAATATATGGAAAATTAAATATCGTAATAATGTATAACCCATAGCCACCATCATCATAGTGAAACAAAGCATCCCCACAATAGTGTCAACTCCCCAATAGAACAAAGAAATACATACACACACGCACACACACACACATATTGTACCTAGATCTACAACTTACACATTGCCAACTTGATGTTGTGTGGGGGATCATAGATTGATTGACAAAATCAGCCAAATTCATTCTGATTATAAAGGCCGGTCCCTTGACTACTTTAGTTAGACTATACAAAGATTAGATTATCAAGATACATCGGGTGCAAAAGAGATCATGTCCAAAAGAGATCTGAAGTTCACATCTGCATTGTGGATTTTGTTGCAGAGAGAGTTTGACACAAAGACCAAGTTTAGTAGAACGTATCATCCTCAGACAAATGGGTAGTCAGAGTAGATGATTCAGATCCCTAAGGACTTGCTCAAATCATGCGTAGGTTCTTGAGATGAACATCTTCCGTTGGTTAAGTTCACCTACAATAACAGTTATCAGGTGAGCATTGGTATAACTCCATCTGAGGCATTGTATGGTAGACAATGCAAACATATATATTGTGTGCAGGTCTACAACTTACATGTCGCTAGCTGGATATGTCGTGAGGGGGATCATAGATCGATTGACAAAATCAGCCCAATTCATTCAGATTAGAATGATTGGTCCCTTGACTACCTTCGTTGGACTGACAGAGGTCAGATTATTATGCTACATGGTGTGCAAGAGATATCGTGTACAACAGAGATTTGAGGTTCACATTTGCATTCTGGATTTCGTTGCAGAGAAATTTTGCTACAAAGACCAAGTTCATTACAACATATCAACCTCTGACATATTGTTAGTCAGAGCAGATGATGCAGATCCTTGAGAACTTGCTCAAATCATGCGTACTAGACTTTGGTTGTTCGTGGGATGAGCATCTTTTGTTGGTTAAGTTTACCTACAACAACATTTATCAGGCAAGCATTGGTATGACTCCATTTGAGGCATTATATGGTAGACAATCGTTAGTAGTTGGTCCAGAGATGTTGCAGGTTTCTCAGAGAATCATTGAGACCATCCATCAGAGATTGAGGGCAACATAGGACATACAACGCTTGTATGTGGATCAAAGGCATAGTGAGGTAACATTTGCTCCTGAAGATCCCATTCTCTTGAAAGTCTCTATAACATTTGGGAAATGAGGCAAGCTAAGCCTGAGATATGTTGGTCCATGTGAGGTGTTTGACCGTGTAGGAGAGGTGGCTTATAGACTTGCCCTTCCACCCAATTTGTCATTAATACATCCCGTATTTTATATCTCCTTACTGAGGTGGTATGTGCCCAATCAGTTGCAGTAGATCTATTATGTGGAGTTGGAGCTCCATCCTAACTTGTCGAATGAGGAGGATGTCGTGTGGATCTTGGAGTTCTGTTCAAAGACCCTTTGTTGGAAGGAGGTAACCTTGATCAAGTTTTTGTGGTCTAGGGGTGGAGTTGACGAGGTGACGTAGGAGCGTGAGGATGAGATGAGACAATTTTTCCCTGGCTTGTCCATTCCGACTATTGTCTGAGCTATCCTTCATTCCTCTCTCTTGCCTTGATTTTGGTTTGTGGCTATTGTTGTTGTTCATGTTGGGTTGTGCTTTGGGTGGTTGTTCTCCTTAAGGTAAATTTCAAGGACAGAATTTTCTTAAGGGAGCTGCTTGTAAAACCTGGACCATCGGTCCAATATTTTTACAACCAATTTGGCTTTGGTTTGACTCGGTTATCATGCAGCTAGTCTGGTTTGTTCGAGTTGGTGCTAAATGGGTCCTTGTATGTTGATGTGGACTTGGGCATTGGGCATGTCCCCCGTTGAGTATTTCTAGTAGGCCCCAATTGCCAAGTCACGGCCTTGTTGTGGTTTCACAGGTTTACTTAATCCAGGGCCATGTGACGCATTAGAGTCGTGCCACATGCATCTTCCGTATACCCTTGAGCCCTAGTGGTGTTTAGAAATTGTCCCACCCCTTCTTCCTTTTTCCTTCTTTTTCAATCCATTCCTTCCTCCCCTTCCTTCCCTTTTCTTCTTTGTCTTCTTTTTCCCTTGTCACAGCTAAGTGTTGGGCACAAGGAAGCATTTGCGCCGTCACATAAGGGCATACGTGTGCCCCGGGGTGCATTTGCATTGGCGTTAGTTAGGGGTTTTTATAAAAACCCTTGCCCGCCCCTTTTCTTCCCCTCTCTTCTCCCCTCCTCCACCTTGGCCGCCTCCCATTTCTTCTTCCTCCCGTTTCCCCTCTCTTTTCCCTCATTTCTCCCCTCCTTTTCTTTTTCCTCCCCTTTCTTCCCACCTTTTCTTCCCCTTCCTCCTGATACGTTTTTCTTCCCTTTTCCTTTGGTTGTTTTCCATGATTTGCATGGTTTCATTTAGATCTTGTTAGAAATATATTATTCAATATGTTTTATACGTTAGATCATTAGAAAAAATAAATTATTATATAAAGTTTACACCTTTATTGATATTTAGATTATGTTTTGTGCATTTATTGTTTATACGTGGTAAAACACTACCTAAATCACTTAATTAAGAGTGTAACAATAAAAAAAATTGAACTTTATAAATTTTGGTCGGGTTCAAGTTGTCTCTAATCATGCAACAAACATTAATTAACTAAATAAGCCACGTAATAATATTTTTAATCTGTGTGTAATTTTAAAATGAACCCTTCGTGTGATCTTAATTAATTTCACAATGAGATTAATTAAATTAAGTTTTATTAATAATTTTTTCATTAATAAAAATCATTATGTGAACTGTTTGGTTGGGTGATGATGACATCTCAATTCACTTAGGAGGAGCCAACGAATCCGTCTGATTTGATATCTTTTAAGTTCTAGATTTTAATTTGACTCAATGATTTAACCATTGGGGTTACTAGTTAACTTACTAGTCAAATCACATTATTTTAATAATAATTTAGATATTATGTTATTGTGGAGTATGGTAGGATATTTCAAGCTTGGGTATCCAGATCCCTGGACACATCGACATCTTCCAATATCTCAATTGCGTGGGTTTAAACCCTACCATCACTACACTTTTGATTTTAGCACAACACATGGTTTATTAACGTGTTCAACTTATTTCACGATATCAAAATTCATGGATGAATGCTATTTAATTTTTTGTAGCATGTCATGCACCCTTGCTGCATTTAGGACTATTCATGCAGGATTCATCATATAGGGTCGTGTAGCTATCTGTATTGCTAGGCCTCTCGGAGTTGGGCTTGCCACGATAGGAAAAGATCTATTCTCACATCCTTTAGGACTCTCTTCTGCTTAGCTCATATGATTAGATTTACATTTTAAAACGTAGTTACTGGAATTTTATTGGATCCCACTATTTATAGTTCATTTAATCTATCTTTGGATTAATTAAACTTCAAGGAAGAGATTCCTTGATGAGATTTTGATAGATATAATATCCAAGTCAAAGTCGCACTTTAACGCTATTTGAAGTGTCCATGCCTAGACCTTATATATGTATTATATTTTCAGATTTTGACTTGCTCACAAGATGGATGGGACATTTGGAGTCACTGAAAGGCCCAGTCGGTACCCACTTGTGGTGTTCGGTTCACAATTATATATATATATGGTATTAGCTTACTGCCTACTTGTATTGTATATATTTCGGCCTGTGCAGCCTCCGTTGAGTATATCCTAACAATGTAGTATTGCAATGATTATCAATGATTATCAACTAGGCTCTATTGGCCATATTACTTGCATGTTACCATGAACTATTTTCCAGTTTGTGTGTACAATTTTTAGTAGTTATGATTATAATTAGACCTTATTGACCACATGCTTATAATCAGTGTGTTGTAGAAAAGTTGTTGTTTCATTTCAGTTCCTTGTTGATAACTATCTTATCCATTTGTCAATATTGAAAATTTTCCCTAATAGTTATTTGGGACTCAATGACACTTGTTGTTGACCTTTTATTTTTATTTTATGTAGGTGAACAGGCTTGGTGATAGGTTGTACAGTTGGGTAGAGCATGAGGACCCTGGTAGATGTTGAGCTAGTTTTTGGTGTTGTGGGATTTTTGGCGGTGTTTGTGTTGCATCCCTTGGGGACTTATGTTATATCTAGCTATGTATATGACATGCTTATGTTGATGTCTTGTGACTATCGATCATGTGATGATGTTGTGGCCTTGAGATTTATGTTGTAACGCATGTTGTCTCGTGCTTCGTGATATGATATCGTTGCAATTACTAACCTTTGTTTACCTAATTGTATTTCTCTTGTTTTATAGATAGAATA
This sequence comes from Piper betle, assembly GCA_033002965.1. Lineage (NCBI taxonomy): Eukaryota > Viridiplantae > Streptophyta > Magnoliopsida > Piperales > Piperaceae > Piper > Piper betle. The sequence continues at coordinate 255,725 of JAURVB010001246.1, read as the reverse complement.
CTCTAGTTAGTGATAGATCCTTGTTGTGCAAGAAAAGTCAAAGGAGGGAGAAAAATAGAAGAGTCAAAAAGAAGAAGAGGAACTTGTCTTGATTGTTGAACGTTGGAAATAGTCATAAGAACAGTAAGATCATGAACATTCCTGGGCAAACCAAGGTTCTAGACAGTTGGAGACCTATCAATCCAGTTCCCTAGCTGTGGTTGGCACACATAATCGCCACCTTAGCCAGAATCCTCATGTAGGGATGGATTAACATATTCGAAGCACACTAAATAGACACACATTGATAAGAGGATCAGATGGAGGGATGACAAGCATCAACCGTTTGTTTGAATGGTTTAACCACTATCTAAATGACATAATCACCATCCGAATAGCATAACTGTCGGCCGAGTGGTGCAAGTCCAAGAGCTTCCTCTTCTCCACCACCAACCAATCATCCATGGCTAACTTGGGTGTGCTAGAGATAGCAAGAGGAAGCTTGCTTATGGAGGGACCCAACAAGCAGCCAGCAGAAAAAAATAGATGGGGATGTTAGGTAAGCCAAGTAATGTTCAAGTAGGATGGAATGGTGCAATCAGAGTGCCAACAATCATGACGATGGTCGGGAAAATAGATGAACGGAATGGCAGGCACATGGATGGGCAATTGGTAGAAAGAATGGTTAGTGGTAAGACAGAAAACTGGTAATTAGATGAGCAGGTCATGGGTTTGATGAACAGATTGAGGATTGTTAGTGGGATTGTGAGACCCTCAACATTAAGGCACAAGTATAAGCTAGGACAAAGTTTGGCATTCAATTGTCCGATCACCATGTGAGTAGCTAGCCCGGAATCCATGTAGTGGATAGGCGAGATTGGCATTCAAGTGAACACCTATGGCTTTGTGTTGCAGTGTGGTTTGATGTAGTACCATGGTGTGCAACCTTATGTGGTAACCAGCCTACATATGACCTTACAACCTTGTCTGTGAGTCTACCATAGTAAAAGTATCTAAGTGAGTCAAGTTAGAGTACTACAAATTGGGATTAGACGATCGATTACAAATCATAGACAAAGGGATGAGACACATATCAAACCTCATTATCTTTGGGACGTGCATTACCTTGACCTTTTAATGTTTTATGCTACCTTACCCTAGTATACACATTTCATGGTTTTTCACTATAGGTATAGACATAATAGCTACACCTTCTAGGTAGCCTCCTTAGATAGGCACCCTTTAGGTCCTCTTAGCACATTTTACGAAGTACACCTTTCAATCTTTCAATTTTTTGGATCAGTCATGATACCTGTATTTAGTAGGATATTCCATTGTACTATCGTACGTGGTGGGGTCAGCTTGACCTCTAAACTGCCTCATGGCATGAGGTATCGATAGTGGGTTTCCTTTTAGATTACCATATACCTTGAGTACACGTTGGACTACATTTGTTCGATCCTTTTAGAGACGAGTATGATTACATACTCTTGTTTCACATGTGTGTTTGGTTGTGATAGCAGTATTAGTTTGGGGCTAATTATTGAGCCAAACAAATCGGTTTGTCTAAGTGGTAGCTTTGTGTTATGGCAACAACTTTGTGGTGTGATGGCAATTTTGCCTTTGCAGTTTGTAATTGTGACCTTGTATTGAAATTTCGAAACAAAATTTTTTGAAGGAGGGAAGACGGTAAAACCCAGCCCATCAACTCCGGTGTTTTACATTTGGTTTGCTATTGGTTTGATTTGAGCAGTATGGTGTTGGTCCAATTCGATCAGTTTGATGGTAGGAGGATTCTTGTGTGTTATTGTGGGCTTGGGCATTGGATGTGCCGCTATTGAGTCTTCCAGTCAGCCCCATTTCCCAATTCGGTGACTCACATTGTTCGGATGCATTGTATAGATTAAGACTGTGTTTGCACGTTTTCGTGCATGTTTCATTTTGGTCTTGCATTAGCCTAGAGTTGGTACCTTGGATGAGTCCGGGAGCAAGGAAGGCTAATCTTTGAGGCTTCGACTCTTAACTCCAAATCTGGTGGCTTAGCAGTAGGGTTGTGGGGGGCTTCATGGTTTGATGACCAGAACTCAAAATAACAGCGATAGCACTTCAAAGCAGGTAGGTTCTCCATTTCCAAAGTCTTACACCAACAGGCCACCTTCTGAAAATTTTATTCCCTGTATCTTTCCCGCAAAAATAAAACCCTCTTTTTTTATTTTTTATTTCTTCCCCTTTTAATCGTAGCAGCCCCCTTCCTTTTTGATAACGTGTTTTTATAGATCTCTCGACACTTTCCTAATTACGGCCAATAAGTCCTTGTCCAACTATTTATTTCTCCGTCCTTATTTCAAACTCTTAAAATCTCAATTTTTTTCTTATATCATCCCTTTTTGTAAATCACCAACGGTAGAAGGTGGGGGATATAAATAATTGGACTCGAACACAGATAAATATGCATATATTTGTATTTGTTTAATTATATATATATAATCTAATAAACTTTTCTTGCAATTAAAAGCGTACAATACAAGGAGCTAGGCCATCCATTTGCCAACATTTGTTTGTATCCGTATTTGCAAAATTTTTGGGTACATTGTCCTTACTTATATAAAATATTTTGTGGACATCTTCAGTGTTGATTTGCAAAATAATTTGCAAACACGAATGAACTCAAACATAAAAACAGATGTCATATATTATTTACGAATAAGGGCACCCTTGTAAATTAATATAAGCTATAAATCATCATAAATTAGGAAATCTAAACTCAAAATTAAATAAAAAGGTATGTGAAAGATCTTCAAATTACTTTGTTAATTTAGTTAGTCCCACGTCAAATCAAATGCCTATTGAATTAAGATTTAATATATTAATTAGAATGTTAATTTTAAAAAATAAATTTAAACAATTTATTCTAAATAGATCTAACTTACATATTTTTAAAATTTTTCTATGATAAGCCCCAAAACATAACCACCTCACTCTCAATATGCATCTAAAATTTCCAACAAAAATAGTAAATGAAGAACACATTCTCTACTTTATAGACAATCACACCATTGAAAATAATAAAAAGTAACAAAAAATTCATCTTTGAAAACACAGCATAAATCTTGAGTAAAAGACATCATCTCTTTTTTCTTACAAGTCTAAGATTTTTAACAAAATTTTTATATATTTATAATTGTATAAGTAATCATATTATTCAAAATGACAATTTTTCAATCTATGTTAAGCGAATATAAAATATTTATTTCTTAAAAAATAGTATTAAACAAGAAGGGACTACTCTGATTTTTGAGTTTATCATGTTACGGCGCAATCGTGGGCACTTGGGACATACATGCAAAAGTGACTATTTTTTTGCGGATACCGTTTTATTATCTAACAAAAACATCCACGGTTCATATTATATGTATGATACGGCTCGGACTCGGACACGGCATAGCATTATATTTTTCGAGACCCCTCTAAGAAGCAAATTCACTCCCTCTTCTATTGGGCAGGGCCACTTCACGCGGATCGGCCGAAAAGATAGTCGTCACCGTCGATCACATTTCAAACGAACGGTCGAAACACAACAATCACGAAACCAATCGCCACCACCGATGAAATCGCCAAACGCCATCGTCTTCGTCGCGATCTTCAACCTTTCCCCAGCCCAAATTCCACCAACGAAACAAAACCAGGTCACCGAGCGGCGACGCCATGGACGGAGCATCGAAGGCGAAGAAGGGCGCCGGCGGCAGGAAGGGCGGCGGACCCAAGAAGAAGCCGGTGTCGAGGTCCGTCAAGGCCGGCCTCCAGTTCCCCGTCGGCCGCATCGGCCGTTACCTGAAGAAGGGCCGGTACGCCCAGCGCGTCGGCACCGGCGCCCCCGTCTACCTCGCCGCCGTCCTCGAGTACCTAGCCGCCGAGGTCGGACCCGTTCCTGTCCCAGTCCCTTCTTTTCTTTACCTTCTAAAATGGGGATTTTGATTTCTGGGTTTTCTTTTTTGTCTTTTGTTCTGGGTTTTCTTTTTGTTTTTTGTTGTTGTTTGCAGGTTCTGGAGCTCGCCGGGAACGCGGCGAGGGACAACAAGAAGAACAGGATCATCCCGAGGCATGTGCTGCTTGCGATCCGGAACGACGAGGAGCTCGGTAAGCTACTGGCCGGTGTCACGATTGCTTACGGCGGCGTGCTCCCCAACATCAACCCCGTACTCCTCCCGAAGAAGACCGCCGGCAAGGAGCCGGCGGCGGCCAAGTCTCCGACAAAGGCGACCAAGTCTCCAAAAAAGCTGCCTAGAAAATGGTACTCCTTCGTTGCAGTGACATAGGAAGTAAAAATTTAGTCCTTTCTTTGTGAAATGTTGATGTTGGTGGTGGTAGTAGGAAATGGCTAACATGTGTGTATGCTTTGCAATCTTCTTTGGACTCTGTAATTGTTGATGTTGCATATCTTTGATCAATTTGCATCTTGTGATTGAGCTTACCATTAAACGGTGCTTCTCTTATGATTTATTTATGGGGTCATTGTTCTTATATTGTATTTACTCTACGAGCGCTAGTTAATATAGTGTCTAGTCTGCTTGTGGCAAGCAACACAATGTCATGCTTGAAACAAACAAAGATTAACAGAATATCACATGTATGAATTAAATTCCTTGCAACTTTTTCCCACATGATTGTCACAGTACTTAGTACTTTCTAGCTTATTATTGATCGTATAGTTTCAATTTTATAGCTTGCTTTGATGTGAATATGTTCTGGTCAGTCTGACTCGGCGATTTGGAATGCTATTGCCAAGGAAAGGATAGATTTGGATAGATTTTGCTTGGACCGGTGCACCCTATGGGTTTACTTCTTTACTTTTTGACTATAATATTTTTTATGGTTGGCAACTCTACGTAAAATGTAGAAAACCATATACAGATACACTGATTTGAAGAGTGCTGAAGATCATAGAAAATAAGTTTGCCGAAAACAGCGTTGATAGCAGGGTTCCGAATCAGCACGGGCGAAGCGTAAAAGATTCCAAGTCTGTCTTTTTAACCACTCGGCCATATCGATTTTTGCACAATCAATACTTATTTGCTTTTTCTAATAGAAAATACCAGCATGTCTCTTTCTTTAAGACAACAATACATGCCCATTTTATATTTTCCTGCACTAATAACTGGATAACCTCTTGACAACCTTCCTCATTTATTGATCGTGTTTTTTAAGTTATGCATTATTATCAAAACACCACTAATATACTTGTAAGAAAATGATAGTGTGGTACGGCTTTTCGAGGCAAAGATGCATGCCCATCCATGTTCTTAAATGTGTATATTAATTATTATCGGTTAATATATTTGGACTTTGAAAAAACCCAAATAAGAGTTCAGCGGAGGTGACTTTGGTCTCTTGGGCTGAAGATCAAATAAGTGCAGAGGCCTAACCAGTATCGCTTTCTTTCACCAATGCCAGAGGGCAATGCACAACGGTTAGTCCAGTATACAATATCTTGTTAATAAAGGGCTTTAAGATGTGGGATTTTAAAGCGCCCATTGACATTCCAATGCCACAATCCAATCTCTTATGAAATCAAAATTTCACAGCCAGAAAACAAGCCTCGGCCATAAACCAGAACATACTTCACAACAATTCGTAGAGGTGATGGAAGCATCTGCAATAGTGGAAATTCAAAAGCCAAAGTATATTACCAGGCTAATAGTGCACCCATAAATTTGAAACAAGTCACCTTACGTCCTAAATCATTTCCCACTTAGGCAAGATAAGGGGTTCTATGGTTATAATAATCTCAAAACAGTAGCAAAACTACATAAAGATCAGAGAGTGCCAAAATCAAATACTAAAATTGCTTGTCATTTTTTATCATCATATTATAAACTAGACAATTGGTTCTTAATATAAAACTCTTGTTCATGGATACAAAAAATAGGAACATAGTATCAGTACAAGCAATTAAAGACATCCAAGCTTCTTTTGAAGCAAGAAGCAATCTTTAAAGGACGAGGTGTGTAGTATGTTGGATTTGAGGATTTGAGCAAACTACCCAGAGGTGCTTGTTTCAATATAGGCACAAATCAACTACATAAATACACAATACAAACCCCTGCAATTAGCTATAAAAACATTGCTAACCCTCCTCGCCGAACTCTTTTGTGAATCTCTCATGAATTTCTAGGTCTGCCTTACTCACAGTCGGCCTTTGCCTGGTCAGAACTTTGTCAAAGTCCGCTCTCGTAATTGGGGGTGGAAGAATCTGATGCAAAATTTATATGGCTACTAGTTAAATTTCAGAATTTTAATAGCTTGTAATAGAATCAATAAGAAGGTAATAAACAGTTTCAAAATAGAGAACACAGGCATTGACCATTTGCACTACCTTTTCAGCTAGGCCTTGAGCTGCAAGCTCCTGCATTGTTGTCTGCACAGCTCCCGCTTGTTTAGGACCGCATGGAACCCACATACCATTGGGAGTTTTAACAAAAAACATGGCATCTTGAGTCTTCCTAACAGGCTCAAAAAGAACATCTTTTACCTGTCCCGAAGAAATCAACTGGCTGTTGGCAACACAAGCAAGTCTAAATGGATCTTCAATCACAAAAACTATTGTTACTTACACAAACTGAAATGTCTGACCCAGAAAAACCTTCAGTCCTTTGCGCCAAATGCTCAAAGTCACTTTCAGACAAATTGTTGGGGGTGTCACCAAGATGAACCTGCAATAAGTTGTCAAAAGTTCACTAGCTTGGGAGGCCATCTCAATGCATATCAACTATCAAGTGCAGTATTACAGGCATTCATACCTTGAACATGTGCTGCCTAGCTTTCACATCTGGAAGAGGAATATATATTCGCTTATCAAATCTTCGCCGTATTGCCTGAGTGTTAAACGTGCCAAAATTTAAAAACTCAAAAAGAAAATGACTTTTTTATGAGTATCATCAAAAGCTTCTTTCCTAGAAAGAATATCCTCAGGAAAAATTAAAACAGAAGGAGTTTCAAAAGTATTCAACAATATGAAAGCATGTTAACTACAACACACTTAAAAAGCTCCTTATAATTCTACTAATGCTTCTAAGAAACACAGACCTGGTCAAGTGCATATGGAGTATTTGTAGCGGCAAGAACTAGAACTTTTTGATCATTATTTCCTACACCCTAAAATAGAAGCAAAATGTCATACCTTGCAAAAAATATCCAGGACAAGCAAATGTAAGTGTTTATGTCCGTGAAAATGCACAATAATTGTAAAAAAGTCCAGGTACCTGCATCTGTACAAGAAGTTCTGTTTTGATCCTGCGCGAAGCTTCACTTTCATTGCCTTCTCCACGCTGACCACACAAGGAATCAATTTCATCGATAAAGATGATAGAAGGTGCACCCTCACGAGCCATGTGGAAGAGATTAGAAACTAGCTTCTCACTTTCACCCATCCATTTAGAAACAAGGTCCGAGGAAGAAACACTACACAAAGCATAGACGATGTCTTCTGGTCATATCAGAGGTAGTATGAAAAGAAAATCGCCTAGGTTGATGTTCTAATTAGCACCCTCAGGTTCCAAGCTGGGGTCAAACCAATAAAAAAAACTTGATTGCTAACAACTCAACATTACATTACTTGTGAATGCTGCAAAGTTATAGTCTCTCAAAAGTATTCCGAGTTTTTGCTTAACTTCCGAGAACAAAATTAGATGTCATTAAGCAAAGATGCTTTCCTTTTCTCTGGGAGTATCAATGTACAATTGATCATCAAAGCCTCGGATTAAAGAGGCAAAGAACACGTTAAAAACAACTGATACCAGCACAAAGCACAACTTGAACTAGGAATTTCAAGAGATTTTGGTCTTATGATGGTGCCAAGATCTCTGCAAGACAAGAATGCAAAGATTAATGTCACCTTTTTTTCTCTCTTCTAGACATTGGAAACTCTGGTTGAGATCAGTTTCTGCCAGTGATTAGAAAATCAGGCCAAGAGTACGGTGATATTTCTTCTCTGCAAGGGTCAATCAAGATTGCGAAGATTGGCTTCAGATGTTTTTTTTATTATCTATTTATCACTACTTAATGGAAAATCTGGCAGACATCATGATGACATTTCATCTCATTGCAAAGATTGGTTCAAGCTGTTAATTTTTCTCTTTACTAGTTATCAAAAAATTTGGCTGAAAACATGGTGATATTTCATCTCAGTAGGGGTCATACAAGAGCTACAAAATCAAAAATGAGAAACTGGACCACAAAAGAATGTCGGAGACATGTAAAAGAACAGCTGACTATGCAAGTCCAGAAAATAAAGAATTGACAAAATAACTTCGCTCGAAATAAGTTCCACTTAAAAGAAACAAAAAAAATGGTTCAAATAGAACTTAAAACTTATTTATCCACAGTATCATTCTGACTCTCTAAGACAAAGTAAAAAACATTAGTTTAAAGGTTGAAAATATGAAGAGGTCAACAAAAAAACGAGGAAAAATAAAATGATAAAAATTCATCCTTACTACAGTATGTATTTGTCAGCAAGACTAAAGACACCAGATTTGCCGAATTCCAGATGGATTAACACTACAGAACATTATTACCCAAAAATAATTTCTCAAGGTTATTGTTTCCCTAAGACTATAAGATAGTGACTAAATAGTTATACCCAAAAAATCATATACCATATTTTAACAATATAAATTGATGATCATATATTAAAGATTAAAAATCCTGAAATGCGCCCTTAGGAGTTCACTAATAAGATATGAAGCTCTAGATCTAGAATAGTGACTAAAGAGGAATCTAATAAATGCTGCCTCTCAGAAGAACCTTTAGAAGTTCTTTCAGGACAATCTAAGATTAAGCAATCACCTGAAAAATGTTGAATCTGCCTCTGTTGCAACAGCCTTTGCCAAATAGGACTTTCCTGTTCCAGGTGGACCATACAAGAGAAATGCTCTCCATGGACGCCTCTTGCCTAGGATATACCAATCAAAGTAAACAACATAACTAAGATGAAAAGCACATCAAATAAACATCCAGCTTAGTTACTTATGCCAGTAAGATGAAGAATTAAAAAATACAAACTCCACCAAAACTAAAAATGTTTGATTTTTAAACTTAATATTCTAAATCAAGTGACTAATAACAATATCTGCCAAATCAATTAAGATTATAATAGCAACACACTGACCTCCTGACTATCATATGTATCCAAGCTGCAAAAACTTATTTCTGAAGTTTAACATAGCATTTTTTTAGCGAAGCACAATAACACACAAATTTCAACTTGAATTTCAAAGCCAAGAAACTAAGAAACACTTATCAGGCATAAAAGCACAATTAAGAAAAAGGAAAAAAGAGGGGTTTTGAATTCTGATAAAGCTGCATAAACATTGTACATGTATCTTAAGAAGCTAAATTTTAGAGGAACCCAGTTATTCAAGAGAACATGCACATAATAATACAAAAGGCACATGGACCAAACCTTCTCATCAACTCAAAGAAAAGAAAATGAACTTCAAGAAGACTCAATCATATGCGATATACAATCAACTAAAACTTCAGCTAAATTAGCATTAATTGGACTTATATATTACACAAAATAAAGTTAGAAACAGTGCAAAAACAACATGAGTATTAGCAATCGGACCAGTGAAAAACTGTGGGAACTTGACAGGCAATATAACAGCTTCTTGAAGAGCTTGCTTGGCACTTTCCAGCCCGGCCACATCATTCCATTTAACATTAGGTTTTTCCCTTATAATAGCAGAATCGAGACCTGCCCTCAGCTTTGCCTGCTCGGGATCCTCCCCATCTCCTCCATTCTCCCCATTCTTCGGTTTGTTCTTGGGCCTTGCAGCAACTGCAGCATCTCCACTGGAAGCAGGTCCAGGGCCACCATCATCGAGCACCGCTCTAATCTCCTCTGCCCGTCTGAGGTATTCTGTGAATTTCTGGGTTATAGCGTCCTTAATCTTGGGGTTCTTCTCGTACTTAAGATGCGTTCTAAAGTACTCCAGCGCGTTCATATAGAGGGGAAAGGCTTTTGCATAATTTCCAGCATTATCTTCCTGTACAGCCTGCCTCACATACTCAATTGCCTGCTCCTTGAAATTGCTATACATCTTATCACCTTACCAACAAATTTCATGCAGAAAGTGTGCCTAGGCTTATCTTGTCTTCTTAGAAACAGCAAACTTGCAAAAGACTTCATAGAATCTGAAGACCCCACCTATCAAAAGCAATAACGGAATAAGCAAAAACTATGCAATCAAACAACCAAAATCCACCGGAAAAACACAACAGATTTAAAAACACAAATTTCAGAAAAAAGCAGACACCAAAGACATGGCCTTTATTCACCCGTGAACAATCCACTAATACCAAAACAAACTAAAAAAACATAATTGATTATGCAATCAAATCTAATGCACAAACGTGCCCCTTGTAAAAAATAGATGCTTTACTAAACATTGAATCATCCACCAATCTAATCAATGGCAGAATAACAAAAAACTTGTAATCAAACAAGCCACAATTGCCCACTGGAAGAACATGACATTATAACAAACAACAAACATGTAGACAAAAACTTCCCAGCAGCCAACATATTTGCCCTCATAATCACTAAACGAGCAACAGAATAACTAATAATGATTCATTCAATAAAATCTCATGCACAAAACAGCTCCACTATACCAACGACTAAACCTTTATCTAACATCAAACTATTCATATATCAAAAGCGATAACTAAATAATCGAAATTTCTGTAATCAACCAACCAAAGTCGTCCACCCGAACATAACAGATTCAAAACAAAAAATTACGCAATAAATAAATAAATAAATAAAAGAATCCTAAGACAACGCCTTCATTCGCTAGTGAACAATGAACCGCCACCTACCCAAAAAATGAAACGCCTTATAGTTATTCAATCAAATCTGCCAAAGATTAAACCTTTATTCAACATGAGCCCAGCCACCAATGAACCAATGACACCACAATAACAAAAACAACAGGTCCCAGACAACAAATACATCGAAAAGAAAAAAGCTTCAATCGAATCATCCCCCAACCGAATTCAGCCATAAAACGTTTACCCAAAAACTACGAATCTGAAAAACAAAAGCTGACCGCCTTCCAAACTCGATAAATCGGCAAAAGAAAATTGAGATACGGAGAATGGCCAAGTCTAAGAGAAAAAGGGCTGCGAGAACGGAGCCGGATGAACAGAAACGGACCTTTTGTCCGTATTCTAGTTGGTGATGGGTAGTTTGGTCATTGAAACGCCGACGTTCAAAAGAAAGACTTCTTATTGACCTTAATTAATTGGTATAATAAACACTTAATATTAATAAACTAATTAATTAGTCATATAGTCCTTAAATTGTTTCTCTTCCACCAATAATTTTAAATACGTGACTCTAGATCACATGAATTAAAGAGAGTAGTTTCTTTCCTAAGATAGTTGATGCCCGTAACTTTTTTAAACGACCAAATTCACAAATTGTGATTTTAATTAGACTTATTCAATAGTCGCTTTTGGTTGTCTTAAAATTACATGAAAAAAATGAAAAATTAATAGTTATTAATTTTTTTACGTTTGGGTGTCTTAAATTATAGTTAAAATTTATTTTAATTTCAGTCAAAATAACTCTATGTAAAAATTTTATAAAGTAATATTTTTTATAAAAAATTAAGAGAAATTTTGAGGGGCACATACACATGCACATAAAAATAAATATTTCATTTTTATTTTACTTTCTTACTATACAAACATGTAAAAGAAAATTTTAAAATTTTTATATCATTTTATCTTATAATATTTCCATTTCATATGATTTTTTATTTATATTACTTTCGTGTCAACCAAATGGACTCTAAGTCTAAGTGTTTTCTCAAGTGAATCTATTTCGCTTGCTAGCATGATGCATCTATATGATTTTAAGCTATTTATTATTTGTGACTTTTCTCAAGTATATTTAAATTAACTTCAAATATAAGACACTTTAATTAAATAATTTTCTATATATTTATTTATATTACTTATTTGTTTTAAAAATATATTTTTTATTATAGTCTTATATGACATGTCTTTTTAAAAATCTTAATATATTATTATTTATTAATTAATCAATATGTATTAATTTTTTAATTTCATAATTCTACTTATTTAAGAATTATTAAACTTTAAATAATGTATGGTCTTATAGGAGTTAATTTTTTCTACTTCTACTTCTAATAATGAACGGGTAAAATCATAATTTAATTTATTTTTATGAATAGAAGATAGATGATAATATTTTAACATTGTTAGAGGAGATGTGATAGATCCTAATTAAAAATATTTCAATAGGAAACTAATAGTTTGGTGAATAGGAAATAAAGAGAATATTATAAATTAGTTATACCATGTTAAAAGTTTTAGGATTTATATTGATTTATGTTGGGGTAGATTTCATCCGCTCGTGGAAGCTAAGGGTTTGGTGGACAAAGACACCTTTGTTGCGATAAAAATTGCAAGTGGGACACACAAAATTTTATACGTGGTTTTGTGGGACTCAATTCGAATCCACGTGTTAATTCTATTCGCAGTTTTCTTTATTTTTTACAATTTACACAAATAGTTGCTTTTTGCTATCTTTGAATTGCTTTGCCTTTAATGCCTTTGCTTTTGATGTCTAAATCTTTAAATTTTCAAAATAACTCTACCAATGTCGTAACAATTTCAAAAATATTGGAGTCAATCCAAGGTTGGAATGGTTGTTAAGTAAATCCTAAATTGAACTTATAACAAACTTGGTTGGTTTAGCCGCGTAAATATCTAGGACTGGGCTGGTGGTGTATCCCGACTTGCAAAAGTTTTTGGGTGTGCCAAATATTAGAAATATTAGAGGATGCATGGTGCCCTTGTGATCAAATAGGTTGTGGATGGGTCTAGAAGTAAGCCCGGGAAAATGGAACGCAATTATTGTTCATAGACCAGATGGTATACAAAACGACAAAAATTTCCACCTGGCATCTTCTTTGCCATCGGCGAGTTGGACTGATGTTCCGGCACCGGTGAACCTCTTGAAATGGCTCATGGGCTGTGCCAAAATGATCGCTGGGAAGTGAGGAATTTGTCAAAGGTGATGTCCTAGTGGGAAAGTTTGCCTGTCGGTTGGAATCTTGTTGAAAGTTAGGGAAACATGGTCATTGGCAAAACATTAGGCTCCATTTAAGGTGACTTCAACAAAGAGCAATCGTGGATCTCAACCTAGATCTGATTGTGACAACGTGAAGAAGATTTTGGATGTGAGGATCATGTACGTAGGGTCTTTGATCATCCAAAAATGGCCATATAGTTGTGGGTAAAATGAGCCTTCGATGAGATATTGAGGGCATATTTGGCAACAATGATGTTCCAATGTAATAACCCAGTCCAAGTACAAATTTACGGGCCTAAATCAATTTTTTAAAATGACTAACCTACATTGAAGATCTATAATCATTCTAACTTAAGTGTCTTGAGTGTGAATAGTAGTTTTGCTGGTCTTTAAGGGTGAACTACCTTATCTTGTGAACTTAATGAATCATTAGTTTTGTTTGCAATGAAGCTCTTGTTATGGTTTAGCTTTCTGATCATAGGGGGAAGGTTTTAAAACCCATGATTCAAATCAAGGTTTTGTAATTACTAGTTTTGTCTATTGACCACTAGTTCGAGTTGTTGAAAAATATAAGCGTAAGTGAATATGAGTCGGTCTATGTTGTAAATAATATGAGGATTTAAGTATGATCTAGAAAGCACATTCGCATTTGAAGAGTCTAGAGAACCATCTAATATAATTTTCATCGGATTTTTTGGTGAGCCGAGAGATGGAGGAAATAACTTTACACATATTGTGAGAGGGCACATGTGTAAGTCACAGCGGGCTCTGGATTGGTGAGAGAGTCATTCTATTTCCGAGGGATCTTGATAACTCTACATTTGAGGCTTCCTCATATCCAAAGAGGCATCGAGTATGTGAGTACTATCGTGTACAACATATATTTGGATGTGTGGTACCCAAGGGCACTGAAGGTACTTGGCCTTTGTGGTCTGGGCCAAGAGAAATATAGAGGTTTAGAGATGACTTATGACACTGTATTTTTTCGAGAGTGGAGCCTTTATTAAAATGCCAAGAGAGACATAATGCCACTCATTTAAGGACGCCATTTGGTCTACAGCTCAATGACTCTTTAGTAGTTGCTCTTGGAGTGTTCAGTAGAAGTTATATAATTACTTTCTTTTGCACGAGAGTCAGTTCTCATTTGCCAAATTGATATTTAGTTATTTTTCATATCAGTGACATTCATTACTAATATTTTTCATATTGTATATGCAGGTCTTATGCTTCTGAGTCAGCTTTGGTGGTTGGACAGATAAATGTTGCATACACTTGAGCTCAGTTCCTTATTTTCTTTCATACTTTTATCTATATTTGATATGTTTTCATGTATATTTAGTAATATCTTCCATTCTTGAGACATCAAGAGGGTTGTTTTGATTTAATTCATTGATTGAGTCTTACAGATTAATAGATTTTGACATGACTTGACTCGATCGTAATATTTCTGATTCGGTTCTTAGGTGAACCAAATTGGGGTGTTATAATTAGTGTCGAGTATCTTAGTTAAATTGTCTTGAATATTCTAGGCATGTTGATATCTCTTGTTAGATTAAAGTATGTTGTTGAGTCCCAAAAATTATTTCATAATGCATCGAGCTCTCTGTTTCAATATCTATATTTATATTTATATTTATAGAATCTTCTTCAGCAATCATTCTATGATCAACACATGAATGATGTGTGCTGCGTTGTGATGTGTTAAGTTTTGCAGCTCTCCACGCATGCCATGTCATTTGCTGCATATAGAATTATTTGCATGCCATTTCACGCATGCATCATACAGAGTTTTAGTGGTTTGCATTTCCCAGGTCGTGCAGAGTCGAGTATCTCAATTAAATTGCTTTGAATCTTCTATGCATTTTGACATTTCTTATTAGATTTAAGTACACAGTTGAATCCCAAAAATTATTTCATAATGCACTGAGCTCTATGTTTTGATATTTGTATTTATATTTATAGAATTTTATTAAGCAACGATGATACAATTAGCACGTGAATGATGTCTGATGGAATGTGATGTTAAAACCCGACCTAGCGGTTTAGTGTTTTTACAACTGATTTGGCTTTGGTTCAACTTAGTTAGTATGTAGCCGATTTGGTTTGATCATATTGATGCTAAGTGGGTCCTTGCATGTTATTGTGACTTGGGCATTGGGTGTGTCGGTCGTTGAGTAATATCCAATCGGCCCTAATTGCAAAGTTGTGGTCTTATTATGGTTTCTGGTGTTTAGCTAGTCAAGGGACATGTGTCATGTTAGAGTCATGTCGCATGCATCCTCGACATACCCTTGAGCTCTAGTTGCATGTTAGAAGCTATTCTGACGCTTTTCCTTCCTTTCCCGCCTTTCCTTCCTTCTTTTTCCATCTCTTTTTCTCTTTTCTTCTTTTTTCTATTGTCACAGCCAAGTGTCAGGCGCAAGGGCGCCCTCAATGCGCCAATGTGCCCCACACATATGCTGTGTGTGTGCTCTATTCACAGCGCAAGGACACTTCTAGGGAGCTATCATGTTGTCATCATATCCCTATTTTGAAAAATCCAAGCCCCTCTTTTTCCCCTCCCTCTCCCTTCTCTCTCACCCCCCCCCTTGGTTGCCGCCTCTTGCCTTTTGTCGTCCCTCTTCCCCCTCTTTTCTACCATTTTTCTCCTCCTTTCCCCCTTCTCTTCTTCTCCTCCGGGTACACTTTTCTTTAGTTGTTTTGCATGTTTTCGTTGTTCATATATAATCTTAATAGGATCATATAGATCATCTTGTTTTGATCATTTTGATAAATTATTCAATATATTTTGCATGTTAGATTTTTATGAAAAAATGATTTTTATGTAAAATTTGTACCTTTATTGATGTTTGGGTTGTCTTTTGTACGTTTGATGATTGTGCGCGATAAAACGTTGCGTAAATCACCAAATCAAGTTTCTAATGATAAAAAGATTTGATCTTTATCAATTTGGGTCACGTTCGTGTCATCTTGGATTGTGCGCTAAATATTAATTAATTGAATTAGCAACATAATAACTTTCGTGCGTGTTTAATTTTAAAGCAAACTTGCTATGTGATCTTAATTAATTTTGCAATGAAATTATTAATTTAATAAATGATAAAAGATTTAATTAATAAAAATCATTATTGGTGCAATTGGGTCAACTGAATCCATATAATTCAACATCTTACAATTTCTAGATCTCAATTCACCTCGGTGATTTAACCATTGGGTTATAAATTAAATTACCAATCAGATTAGAATATTTTAATAATAATTTAGATATTGTGTTACTGTTTAGCGTATTATGATATCTCAAGCTTAGGTGTTCATATCCCCGGACACGCTGACATTTTTCAAGCTCTCAAATGTGTGCGTGCAACCCTAGTTAATATTCTAATATACCAATATCACACTTATGATTTTAGCATATAGTTTATTAATTTGTTTAGCTTGTTGCATAATATCAGAATACACATGCAAGCACTGTTATCAGTTCGGATCAGTGTGTGTTTATTTAATTTCTTAATGCATGTAATAAATTCTTACTATATCTAGGACTGTTCATGCATTACATGCATTCATCTTATATGACCATGTAGTTGTCCGCATCACTAGGCCATTTGATGTTAGGCTTATTACGATTGGGCGAGGAGCTCTTCTCGTATCTACTAGGACTCTTTTTGCTTGATCTTCTACTTGGCTCATATGATTTGGTTTATATCGTATAATTTAATTAGTGGCATTTATTAGATCTCACTATCTATGGGTCATTGAAACGATTTTTGGATTAATAAACATCAAGGATAAGATCCCTTGATGAGATTTCTTAAGTTACAAGATCCAGCTCAAAGTAGCACTTTAGAGCTATGTGAAGTGTTCATGTTGAGACCTTATAAATGCATTACTTTTTAGATTTTGACTTGCACGAAAAGTGGGTGGGATGCGTGACATCACCGAGGGGCCCGATCGGTACCCACCTGTGGTGCTCGGTGACTATCATATGTATATAACATCAGCTTACTACCTGCTAGCAGTGTATATGTTAGTAGTTTTGGCATGCATGCCCCTGTCGAGTATATCTAGATTGTGTAGTGCTCTAGTGATTACTAATAGGTCATATTGATCATATTATCAACATGTTACCTGAGCTATTATTTAGTTCTTGTGTACGGATTATCAATGATTATGACTATGATTAGGCCCTATTGGTTATTTTCTTATGATTAGTGTGGTCAAAAAGTTGTTGTTTCATTTCTACTCCTTGTGGATAACTATTTCATGTATTTGCCAAGATTAAAATTTTTCCTATCATTTATTTAAAACTTAGTGCATTTGTTGCTGACATATTTTCTTATATTATGTAGGTGAGTAGGTTTGGTGTTGGCCAGTGTAGCTGCACAAATTACAAGGACTGTGGTGGATGCTGGGCTAGTGTTTTGGTATTGTGGGAGTTTGAGTGTTTTGTTGTGTATCCCTAAGGTACTTTGTTATTTGTTGGATATATGTGACTTGCTATATGTTGGATGTATGTGACTTGTTGATGTTGATGTCTTCATATCACGTATCATGTGATGTTGTTGTGGTCGTGTGGCCTTGAGATTTGTGTTGTGACCCATGTCTTGTGCCTCATAATATGATATGTATCATAATAGTTTGCTAGCTTTTGTATACCTAACTACATTTATTCTATTTTGCAGATGGAATACATTGGGTACGCAAGTCTAACTTATTTTGTGAAGGTTTCCTACAGGAGTAGAAGATCCAAGGACTAGAGAGGTGCAGCTTGCAGCATTGCAGGTGGTCAAGGTCAGTGAGGAGGGGAGTTCTACTCATCTTGCAAAGATGTTATGCGGGGAGAAGGAGATTCCTCGTAATCTAAGTGGCCAGTTAGGGCAGTTTCCTGGTACAAGGCCGAAAACCCTAGCCGAAGTGTTTTCTTCCATGCAGCTGAGAGAAGGCTGCAACAACTTGATAGAGATTGCCAAGGCCCCAGCCCGGGTGTCAGAGAGGATACCTAGAGGACTTTCTGAGTTGCGTAATCCCAGAGAGGAGGATCAGCTTGGAGTAGTGGAGTCCGTTAGGTAGAAAGTTGGCAAGGTGCGTGAGGGGAAGTCTAAGTTCCAGCAAGGTGTGGATTTGCAGGAGGTTAGCACCGTGATCTGAATAGGAGATTTCTTAGAGGTTGCTAGCTACTTTGAGAATTACTTCGGGGATTGCAGGAGTGAGTTGCTATAGAGGAATGTGGGTAAGCTCTATACCCTTGTCCAGGGAGTAAGGCAGCAGTCCATGTAGCAGGCATGGGACATTCGGGTGGAAGTATGTCCATGGAGTTGGAGCAGAAAACCAAAGACTCACTACCATCAGTTTAAGATATTAACTGATGATGAGACGCAGGGAGACTCATTATATCAGGTGTATCACCAAACCAAGATGAGGCATCGACAGGAGATTAGCTTTCTCCTTGTGTTGGAGGAAATGTTCATTATGTAGATTGTAGTGAACAGGATCTGCAAGTTTGTAGTATTCATGGGGGATTCACAACCATGGTCAACTGGGGCTACTAGAGATTTGATTCTT
Organism: Piper betle; assembly: GCA_033002965.1. NCBI lineage: Eukaryota > Viridiplantae > Streptophyta > Magnoliopsida > Piperales > Piperaceae > Piper > Piper betle. The sequence continues at coordinate 237,058 of JAURVB010001246.1, read as the reverse complement.
CAGTGGAGGGCCAAACACTTCATGATACGGATTGATAGAGTAGGTATTGGACCCAGAGTTAGGGTTTCACTTACCGTGCTTGGCTTGCAGGGAGGCAAACCAAAGTTCTCTATCCCCACTAATCTAGAGAGACAACCACTAGATGAGGTGAGTTCGTGTTGGGCTAATTACCAGCAGTTCTTTACATGGAGGAGGTTGAAATACTTGATTTACTAGTTACATTGCCAAGTCTTGAGAATGCTTTGAGCCGACAATTCTTGGAACCATGAGGAGTTGTTTGGCCAGGTTTGTCGAAGAGGACTCGAAACTTGGAGGCTGGAGCATGTAGCTGATTGGAGTGTGTAAGGGTATATGCGAGGTCTGTGGCATGCCAGATCAAGGATGATGTGATGGAGGAGCTAGTACTGCGATGTGACATGTTTATGGTACACAGAGTAGGGGCATTGTTGTTTTGTCAGGAGGGCATACTGAGTGAGAGAATTAAGTTCAACTTGTTAATGGAGATAGGGATAGACTTTCCTTCTGATGAGGACATTGGCTCTCATTGGTGGTGGAGGATGGTACGGCCTTGATATATGGGTGTGACCGGGTACTAGGATTTGGGTGGTTGTTCCTAGGATTCCCGCATCCATGAAGGGTAGCGGAGGCTACCCGAGTGGTGGAAACGACCTATAGAGGCTAATCTGTGTTATAGTTGTAGGTAGACAAACTGTTGTGCACGTAGCTATTGAGAGGACCAAGGACTACTGGCGAGCAAAGTGTTGGGGGTAGTGAGTTGTGGCACATGTAGTGGTAAATGGAGTACCGAGCATGTCGTTGTGGTCGATACTAGGAAACCTCAGAATGGACGTTGCGAGCATGTTGGTATATGTGTCGACGGAGTGAGGTTTTTGGAGCAACTAAGCGTATCAATCATTCTATCGAGTAGAGGACTGAGCACATCTGAGCAACTTGCCGAGCAGCATACCGAGCTGCTTGCCGAGCAGCATGCCAAGTGCGTGTCGAGCAGCACAATAGTACTGATCCAAATAGCGGTACTTGGATGTCGACATGGGCGAGTGGTGTAACGGTACACAAGCGGTGGTGTGTGAGCGCATGGAACATGCCGGGCTAGATAGCGGCATGTCGGTGTTTTGAGCGGTACATGGTTCCAGTGGTAATTGAGTGCTGGTGTTTGGAGCAGTAATTACTGGAAGTATTGGGAGGTTAATTTGGTGATCGAGTATTTGGCAAGGGTTGAGCCAGGGGCGAGACATGGTGACTAGCGGCTCAGCCAAAGGAATTGGTGGAAGTTTGTTGCCAATAAGGTTGAATCATATCTTGGGGAAGATCATGACATCCTATAACTAAAGATGATAAGGTTGTTGCAACTAACTTTGAAGGAACTGGATAACCGTAAGTGGATAGACACGTTATCAAAATCTAGAGAGTATCTTCTGGAGTTGAAGATATATACAGAGGTTCTGCATAAAAGGATTGTGTAGAGAAGAAGCCAGAGTGAGAGGAGGATGTGAGATCTCTTGTGAGGAGAGATAGCTGAGAGAGAAGGAGACTCGTGGAGTTGTTGCAGCTGGTTCTTTACGAGGAAGGACTGGAACTTCATTGTGGACATCTGCCAGAATCAAAGTACACATTGTTGTTCCACAACCTGCATGCTTTGTCTTGTTTTATAGAATTGCATGTCAACAAGTCTATCCAATATGAACGACTTGGGGTTGTGAGGGTTGCTTGTTTGATAGTAATCCTGTAATAGAAGACCCTTTGTGAGCAAGGTGTAGCATTGGGGTGAGGCTTGTGGGGGCTGTCCACATAGCCGATCAAGTGCTTGAGCGAGGTGTAGAGTGCATTGTAATCCTTGTATTAGTTTGATAATATAAGGTTTGGAGTGTTGTCCCATATCTGTTGTTTTGCTTGTTGGTTGACGTTTTAGGCAAGGAACTTCTATACTAGGGTCGTGGTCAAGGTTTACAAGGTAACAGTTACGAGGATTGGTTACTGAGACAAGCAAGGGCAGATGGGACAACCCAAATATGTGTATCGGTATTTGGGGTGATTGGGTAGTTGCTGCGAGGGTGCTACTCGGTTCTTGGAATAACTTGTCGGTAAGAAGTATCGGTAACCGAGAATATTATATCGGTGCTTATGTGTGATCGAGCATGCATGATCAAGCAAAAGGGCTGAGTGATGCAGTGGTATTGGGCAAGAAGATTACCGGTATTGTGATTGGTAACCTCAGTATTGTGGAGTTTTGGTCGAACACTGGCATGATGTTTGGGAGTTTGCTTCCTGGAGTAGATCCTATATTGCATAACTTGTGAAAGGCTGAGTGTTTCTAGGAGAGAAATACGCTGCACAGGTTTGGTTTGGGAACAAGTGAACAGGATCTGCAAGTAATTAGTCTTCATGGGAGATTCACAACCATGGTCGATGTTATGGCCCAGATTCATGGGTGTGACTGGGTACTACGATTTGGGTAGTTGTTCTTAGGATTCTCGGGTCTATGAGGGGTAGCAGAGGCTATTTGAGTGGTGGAAATAAAGACCAGGTAAGCCAAAAGCCTGATAAATGTGAAATTTGTATTAAACATCATGTGGATGATCTAGAAATATATTGTAATAACTTGGAAATGCTTCTACAAATGTCGAGTGATATTAAGAAATATTTTGTGACTATTATGTGATTGAATGATAATTATACATGTTGTGCAAAATTTTTCCACCATCCTATTTATAAGAGAGAATACTGGACTTTCTCCAAAAACTTAGTCTCTTTTGTAAATTTGACTCATCTTGGATGTCCTATTTTCATGAACCAAGCCCTATGTGTCTTACATGTATTTTGGTGTTGTCTGCACATTAGATTCCCTCAGGTTCTGTCTTTTGATGCCTTAAGTGGTTAGGTCTTTCTTGTGTCGGTCTCCATCTTAATTGGTCGCGAATTAGTATTCTAAAATTTATCAACTTTGTTCGGTTCATTATGTGGGCCAAATCAGGGTGTTACATATCTAGCGTCGGTGAGTCTATGTGCTTGCATCTGACAACCAAAGGCAAACCCAATTAGTATGCACACTCTTGCCGTCTTGTCTTGGTTTGACATTATATATATATATATATATATATATATATATATATATATCTATTCATCCTATATCCTTACTTTTATTCTTATTGCAAAGGGTTATCCACTTGACACCCAAATCCACTATCCTGTTGACTGTCGCATCCTATCCCCAGTGTCCACCTTGTTATCAACCTACTGTATGTCTCACCCTAATTCTGCAACTGTCTGCACTTAAGCTTGATCCAACACTCAACCACATGTGAATGGTTATAGTTATGTAGACTTGTTGGCTACATGTTGGGTGACGAGGAGTTGTCGGACCACTGTTCTACCCCAATTTTCGAGTCAACGATGTTACAATCCTTGGTTAAAAACAAGCTAATCAAGATGGTTGATGCTTCAGCCAAAATGTTTGATTCACATCAACTATTTTCACATTTTGACCCCTTTATCGGGGTGCCTCCTAATCTATTAATCCTTCTCTATGTGAGGACTTCTCTAAAAAGTCTCCACTGGCTTTAACTCTAGTGTGGTGTGGAATGTCCAAAAATTCAAGAAGAGTTTCCTCCTCCTTTCTTTTTTTTTGAGGGGTAACTATCTCTTCCCTCCTTTGACATTTCCAATGTGGCAAGAATGTATTGTCACACCCCCGACTCTGTTGATGGTCCAACTATTTTGTGCTGCCTTTGCAACCCCAACAATGTCTGTACTCAGACTGTTTGAACCCATTTGTGCACACTAATCCCAACACAAGCTCACACCACCTCCAAACTGACCAGCTGCTATCCTGGCAAGAAACAACAACAAATGCATGCATAGAGAACAAAAAGGGAACTCACAAGAGCAAGAGAACACAATTGTCTTAGGAGACTGGGATCGACTCATGGAAAACTGACAACCCAGCCACACAACGACTAAGTCTTCCATCTTAATTGACCACGAGTTGGCTCTGATACTAAAATTTTAACACCCCATTTCAGTTTAAACCTTGAACCGAATTGAAGTATTGAATATTAAGCTGTTGCTCTTGCTCATTTAACATGAAATGCCAACCCACAAGATAGATCTAACCACTCAAGGTGTCAAAAGATAAATGCCAAAGGTGAGCTAAATGAGCATCCAAAACACACATGAACACTTGAATGCATGCATAAACTCCTTAGATTGGGCTCATGCAACTGGACATCCTAAATGATTCCAAGTTATAAAGAAGACCTCAAATCTTAAGAAAACTTTGGCAAAATCTCCCATGTAACTAGGACGTGGGAAAATTTTCACAACTTGTATAAATTTCATATTTAACAAAAATCAACCCAATACGTTTCATTCATTCCATCTCAATGCACAAAATCATTCCAGACACCTTTCACATTGATCACAACGTACTCACGACACATTTTCACATCATTCACAAAATATTTAACATTGTTCAGGCAGTTGGTTTACTTGATCTTCATATGGGCCTTTTTCCTGCAAAATAGAACAACATAGAAGCTCCTCTGACTACAAGTCACCAACAACCTCTATGACCGATGTGGGATAAACCCAACAATTCTTACACATGAATATTCACAGTGGCTCACTAGCCCCCAATACTATCCTCATCATATTGGTTCACCAACCCGCACATAGTATTTTACACACATGGCCCTTTAACCTCCACAACATGAGCAACCACACACAACACCCACAGACAAGTGAGTCATTCTCAATCCTTATGTTCCTCCGACCAAACCTACAACCCCACATTATATAAAATATATATGTTAGTAATGAAGGATTATAGATCTAAAAATAACTACCAAAAAATATTTCCAAACTAGTAAGTGAATTACTCATCATCTACAGAATTCTTCAACATGAAACCAACAACTTCACACCCACATCATCATATTGAAATATGCCCAGTAGGCTTAATCATAATCACTAAAATAAGCATGCACATGAACCAAAATACTCAACGGTAATGTGTCAGTAATATGCATGAGTTGGAATTTGGTCAATGAAAACATGTGCATGGCTAATATGGCCTAAATTGACCATAATTGAAATGCATGGTTTGGATACATTCGACGAAGTGCATGATTATGCCGAATACACACCGGTAGCAGGTATTATATTTGAGTATCATAATCATAAAATATTAACACCCAAGTTGTGTACCACAAGTGGGTACCGACTAGGCCCCTCGGTGGGTGTCACACTCCCATCCATCACATGTGCATAAAAAATCCAAAAATCATATAATAGGTATAAGGCTTGCGAAGGACTAATAAATAACACTAGAATGACTTTTGAGATAGATCTCATCTTTCGAAAGCTCACAAGGGATCTCCACCTTGAAGGTTTATTAATCTGAAAGATCAATAAGATGATCAGTAGGTAGTGGGATCCAATCAAATATCACTAACTATTTCCTATGATATAAAACAAAATTGTAATAGAGCGAAACAAAAAATCAAGCAGAGATGAGTCCTAACGGATATGTGAAGCAAGCTCTACGTCTTAACTCGGCGAGCTCGACTATGCATTGCCTAGCAAATGTAGACTACTACTTAAACCTTGTATGATGCGTGAGTGAAATGATATGAAGATAATCCTATATGAGACAAATGACATGGCATGAAAGGAGAGTAGGAAAACTAAACACATCACATCACATGTCATTCACATGCTGATTGTATCATCATTATTGAATAAAATTCTATAAAAATAAATACAAATATCAATGGAGATCTTGATGCATTATGAAGTAATTTTGGGGATTCAACCCTCTTACTTAAATTTAATAAGAGATTAAAATGATCGGAAGATTCAGGGTAATTTAACTTAGATACTTGACGCAAATCGAGAATAAGATCTTGGTAATATTATGAAAAATAATTTCAAATTTTGGTTCAATTATTTAAACTAACCCTGAAGGTTATTTCATTGTAGTGACTTTAAATCTGAAGAGCTTATAAGATTTCGAGTCAAACTCATACCTATGTTCGTGAATTAAGGATTAACATTATTAAAATAATATTATATCATTAACTTAATTAAGATAATTAAGTTAATTATCATTTAACTTACAATTTTCACAACATGATCATTTCACAATAAATTACAAATAAAAAATATTAGTATTTTAACTATTGAATCAATCAGGCATGCGAAACGAGGTTGTCCAATCATGCCCAAAAAATATAAATTTTAAAACTTTTCTTGTATCGACCATTATTAGGTAGATTAGCTGAGAGACTTTACAAATTTGGGTTAAAACAAATATCTTATTATATTTTACAATAAAAGTTCATAATTTAATAAAAAATAAAAAATTTAATACTAAATCCTCAAAAAAACTAATAGATCTACTAGGGATGATGATGATCTACCGATGTACATGCCTAAACAAGAAGAGATACATTTTAACAGTCGTGACATGCCCAAAAACAAAAAGAAAAAAGGAGAAAAAGCGTAACTCACAGGGAAGGAGAAACGGGGAAGAAGAGGCAAGGGGAGGAAGAGGATAATGTCGGGGAGGTGAAGAAGAAAGTGAGGAGGTCGAGGATGAGGATGAGGAGAGGAGGGTGGAGAGGAGGCAAAGGTGGCGACAAGGGGGAGGGGGTGAAAAAAGGCGGTAGAGGCTCAGGGTAGCTTCTAAGACTCATGTAACAAGTATGCCCAAAATGCCATGTGTACGCAGCCAAAATTGTAGGCAAACACAACACCAAAGCCGAAACATGCACCAAATATGTGTGAATATGACCCTAAGCTACACAATACAACTGAACAACTCACAAACCACCGGCCTAGTGATTAGGGCCAACTAGAAAACTCAACAATGGACGTGCCCAATGTCCAAGCCCATAACAACACACAAGGATCCTCCTAGTACCAGACTAATTGAATCGTACCGATCATGTGCTACTCGAAGCTAGCCAACGTCAAACCAAATGTAAAACACTAGGCCAGCGAGCCAGGTTTTACATCCACCATCATTGTGTCTAAATCCTTTTATTCTTCATTTGGCTACTACAACATAATCAAACTCAGAATGCAAAGATCTTAATATCTTTTCTACCACATAAATATCTCCTAAAATTATATCATTTCTCCTTAGTTGATTAACCACCATTCAAACTCTGGTGAAATAATTTGAAATAGATTCATTCTCTTTAATACGTAATGATTCAAACTCACCTAATAGTGTCTAGAGTCGAATTTTCTTACTTTACCCACCCTTTCATAGAAATTATGTAAGATTTCTTAGGCTTTTTAGTTGTAGCTGCATTTGTTGCTTTCTTGAAGACACCTTCATCTATCCTTTGATAAATGATGAAGAGGGTTGTTTTGTCTCTCTTCCTAAATTGCAAAGTCATCTTTAACGATCCGTCAATATAGTTTCTTTGAATATATGGTTGTATCAAGTCCTTTATTTTTCAAGTATTCCCCATGTGTCATATAGTTTTCCACCAATAGAAGTTATTTAACTCATATTCTTCCTCTATCTAGTTATATTTTTCACATATCTATTACACAATTTTCTAACATTCCATCCCTTTAACCTTAACAAGAGATATCGAAAGCCATATCTAATTTGATGCAAATCCAAGTTCCCCATATTACCAAAAAAACTATGAGAATTGGAGTATCCAAATGTAAACTTTATTAGGATCCTAGTACATAAGGGACATTGTAGAGAAAGGCTACATAGAGAGGGTTCTTAATTCAGAAAAATTTTACATTTAAATGACTTGTGTTAAGTTGGATCCGATAAATCAACCACTTAACATGTCCTATGGTCTAAAAATCAAATCAATGATAGACTATAGAGATAAAATTCAGAAGAGTCCTATCAGACCTGTGGTCCAAGCTCCAAGCGTGATGTCTCATCTAGAACGAGTTTGGACTCCACAACTTAGATAGCAACCCACTACTAAGTAAAATACTAATAACTTTATATGATGCATGATCGTGGTATGTGTTCACATCATCAATAACATCACAATAAAAAACAGTGCTAAACAAATCTACAACTAAGCATCTGACATAAAAATCGAGACATGTGCAGATAATTGACAAATAATCAAATAAAATATGTCAAATAAATAAAAGAATCTAACTAAAAATAATAATGAACAAGTAATATCTAGAAAACAATAAATAATAAATAATAATAATATAAATAACACTAATAAAATACACGACTAAATACGAGTAAATATTTACATATACACGTGTTAGTAAACATGTAAATAAATAAATAATTAATAATTCGATAAGTAAATAAATAAACAAATAGTTAACATTAATTAATCATGAATAATAATAGTATAGCTATCCAATACATGAATATATACTTAACACAAATAAATAACAATATACACGCAACAAACAAACAAATAAAGAAATAACATTTGATAAATATGAGTAATATTAATATTAATAAGTAACTATATCATTAATAATAATAAATATGCATCATAATCGATAAATATACAAATAACAAGAAATGAATAATAATGAATAAGTAAATAAATAACTAAATAAAATAAATAATAAAAAAAGAAAAATATTCATAACATCCAAACATACTAAATAGTGTGAATATACATCTAAATTAATGTATATAGTCTCGAATTACTAAAAATGGTAGAAAAACAGAGGAAAATAGTTAAATATGAGCTGAAAAAGCTGCCACATCAACTGGTTGAGTCTGACCGAGTTGACTTGGCCGAGTCAAGCAACATGGCTGGATGGGCTAGACACGGTTGCTGGGCTAGGTAGCTGGACATGAACACGGGCACGAGGAAGTGAATAGAGCTCAAGCTGGTGGACATGGATCTGGGTAAACGGGCCAACAGGGAAGGCAATGCCCATCACTGGAAAATGCTTACAGTGGCGTGGTGAGGATTGCCGCCAATCGTGAATGACAGAGGGGAGGACGACCGATAAAGTCTAGCTGTCAATTGGCAAAATTGCTGATGTGTGTGGCCATTTTTCCAACGGACCACGACTCCGGCTAGAGTGAGTGTTGATATCAAACTGTTGGCCATAATGAGAGGGAGCTATCTGGGTTGTTGGCCTCACCGAAGGTGGCTCGTTGGTGCCGAAAAATGCCCCAAAAGCGATGACCATGACAATAAACATATGGAAAGAATGATCCGTTGGCAGCGCCAGCGTTGGTGGTGGATCTTGGTCGATAGCTGTTCGTGAGGTGGTCACGATCGGACTGGTCTGATGGCTAGAGGCAAGCCGGCAAGCTAAAGTGGTGGTAGTGGTGCTAATGTGCAATAATCCGAAATGGTGGAAGAGGAAAGCTAAGTTTTTATTTAAATTTTGTTTGACGGTCTACATCTTGCCACATGGTGAGATCTGAACGACTGACAACTCGTGGGCCTAATGGGGTCTACCTAGGGTACAAGCAATATATATATATATATATATATATATATATATATATATATATATATATATGGATAAAAGTATCCTGTATTGCAGCACAGCCATCTTGGCTGTGCTGCAGTACAATCTTGGCCGTTGGATTAGCATCCAACGGCCAAGATCTAAAAAAGGGGGGCTGCGCGGCGCCGCCGGAGCAGCGACGGCGGAGGGGCGCCGGCGACAGGGGACGGGGGGCGCGGCGCGGAGGGGTGGCGGGCAGAGGCCGAGGGGGGTGCGGCGGGGTGGCGGGCGGGGGCCGAGGGGGCGCGGCGGGGTGGCGGGCGAGGGCCGAGGGGGGCGCGGCGGGGTGGCGGGCGGGGACCGAGGGGCGCGGCGGGGTGGCGGGCGGGGCCGAGGGGGACGCGGCGGGGTGGCGGGCCGGGACCGAGGGGAGGCGCGGCGGGGTGGCGGGCGGGGGCCGAGTGGGGCGCGGCGGGGTGGCGGGCGGGGGCCGAGGGGGCGCGACGGGGTGGCGAGCGGGGGCCGAGAGGGGCGCGACGGGGTGCCGGGCGGGGGCCGAGGGGCGCGGGCAGGGTGGCGGCGAGTGGCACGGTGGGGAGGCGAGGGGGGACGGGGTGGCGGGCGGGCCGCGGCGGGGTGCCGGGCAGGGGCCGAGGGAGGGCGGGGCAGGGTGGCGGCGAGTGGTGCGGCGGGGTGGCGGGCGGGGGACAGGGGACGAGGGTCGGGGGCGTCGCGCGGCGGGGAGGCGGGGGAACCGGGTGGCGGGCGGGGGCGTCGCGCGGAGGTGGTGTCGCCAGGCGGCGGGCCGGAAGGGGAAGAAGCGGGGCGGCTAGATCCGCCGCCCCGTCGCCCGGCGGTCACGTTGCCGCCCCCGGCGGGCCGGCGACGGGCGGGGCAGGGGGTGGCGTCGCGGCGGCCGGCGGCGGCGGTGCCGCCCCAAATTGTTTTTTTATTAATTTTTATGAGGGCATGTTTCAGCCGTTGGATTTGATCCAACGGCTAAAACACTGCAGCACAGCCATCTTGGCTGTGCTACAGTACAACAAATGCCTCCTCTATATATATATATATATATAGACAGAAAGCTCGGATCGAGTCCGTTAAAAGTTTAAACTAATTCAAGGCCTAAAGTGATTCTATTGGCAGAAATCGAAGCTAGAAGTCTAGATCAGCATCAAAACCTTGAACTCGATTTGACAAAAATCTACAACTCAATCAAGCTAGGTCCATAGGGGCAATCAGATAGTCCAAAATCCCTCAGATGAATGTAAAAAAATACCCTGAAAATTCCAAACGAGTAACGACTTAGATCTAGCCCTAAAACCCTGGCATATATAAAAAATATATGTATACCTCATGTATACACGAATAACTCATACTTTGCTGTAACATAACTGAAGTTATCATTTGCATGTCGGAAATTTTCAACTTCTATAACATGCTCATACGGCCATCTGACCTAATACTCATGGTTTGAAAGCTAGTCTAACTCAAACCCATTCGAACCTACTCAAGACTGGCCTGAACTGGGTAAAGCTACAAGCAAATAATTGAGAAGAAGATCTTGGTAATATTATGAAAGTAACTTAAGATTTCTAGTTGATTATTTAAAATTAACCCGAAGGTAACTTTGTTGCAGTAACTTAAAGTCTGAAGATCTTGGGACAATCTCATACCTGTGCCTGTGAATCACAAATTGTCATTATTAAAATAATATTATATCTCTTAGTTAATTAAGATAATTAAGTTAATTATCATTTAACTTAAGATTTTTACACCATGATCATTTTACAACTAATTACGAGTCAAAATATTATTATTTTAGCTATTGAATCAATCAAGCACATAAAATGAGGTTGTCTGATCGCCACAAAAAATTATAAACTTTTAATCTTTTCTTGTTTCGACCGTTGTTAGGTATATTACTTGGTAGACTTTACCAAATTGTTGAAAAGAATGTATTATTATATTTTACAATAAAAAAACACAATTTTAATAAAAAATCAAAATTTTAACTCAATATCCTCAAGAAAATTAATAGATGTATTAGGGATGAAGATGATTTACTGATCTACATGCCTTAACAGGGAGATCTACATGTGAACAACTATGACATGCCCAAAAATCTAAAAGAAAGAGGAAGTAGAAAAAGCATACCTTGTGGCGAAGGAGAAATGGGGAAGAAGATGTGAGGGGAGGAGGAAGACAAGGTAAGGGAGGTGAGGAGGCAGAGGAGGAAGACAGGACAGTGGAGAGGAGGCAAGGGTGGTGACCAAGGAGAGGGGAGAGGGAAGATGGACAAAAAGGGGCGAGCGGATGCGTTTTCACCTTGCCCCACTTGTGCCTAGCTCTGCGGCACTCCCCAATTCTGCTATGAGGAGTTGTGGAGAAATGCATGCCCCGCACACACACACAACATCGTAGCTCTAGCAACTCAGTGTCATGGTACTAAGAGCTAGAACTGGCTTGGAAAAGAAAAATGAGAAGGAAAAAAGTGGGAGAGGCTCAAGGTAGCTTCTAAGTCTCATCTACGGCTAAGAGATATGCCCAAAATGTCATTCCTACATAACCAAAACTCTAAGCTAACACGCCATCAAAGTCAAAGGATGTACGAAACACATGTGAATGCAGCCCTAAGCTACACAACATAGCCGAACAACACACAAACCACTGACTTGGCGATTGTGGTCAATTGGAAAACTTAACAGCGGATGTACCTAATGCCCAAGCCCACAATAACACACAAGGATCCTCCTAATACTACACCGATCAAATTGGACTAACTGTGTGCTACTTTGATCAGCCAACAACAAACAAAACGTAAAACACTGGGCCAACGGGTTGGATTTTACAACTTTCCCTCCTCAAAAAAATTTCTCCCTGAAATTTCAACACTAGGAGGGAACAAGTGCAAATAGCATGGTAAAGTTGCCGGGTTTGACAACCACCCCCCTTAAGAAAATTGTCCCCGAAATTTACCTTAGGAAGAAATGACCACCCAAAGCACATGCAACAACAACAACAACAAGAGCCTAAAGCCAAAAGCAAGGCAAGAAAAGAAACAGAGGCTACTTAAGAAACAGTGGGAGCAAACAGGCCAGAGAAACGCTGCCTCATCTCGTCCTCATGTTCCCATTTACCTCCTCAATGCTACGCTTGGACCATAAATCCTTGACCAGAGGCACAGCCTTTTGACCAAGGGTCTTTGAAAAGCTATGCAAGGTCTGCACAACCTCGTCCTCATAAGTATGGAAACAAAGATCAACAAGAAATATGGTATCTTGACATTGGAGCAAGCAACCGTATGAGTGGGAGAAAGGAGCTAAGAAGGTAAATGGTTACGTTTCTTTTGGAAATGATTATAAAGTTACGGGAAAGGAAACATCCTTATTCAGACAAACAACAATAGCCATCAATTAATCTCGAATGTTTATTAAGTCCCAAAATGAAAACCAATATTATAATTTTGGGAAAACTTCTTGAAAAGAGATATCAAGTTACAATGAAAGATATAACTTTATTCATTAGAAACAATGATAATCAACTAATTGGTAAGGTGGAGATGACAAAAAATTGGATCTTCCTATTGAATCTTAAATATGCCTCATGAAATATTTGAAAGCATGTTTGAACGATACATATTGGCTTTGGCATTTAAAATTTGGACTTGTAATTTTGATCTTAAGTTTTTCGCCACATAAAATGGTGAGAGGATTGCCTTCTATTGATCAACTGTGACAATATGTGACAATTGCATATGTAGAAAATATCGTAGAACCAAAATAAGCATCTTGGAGAGTTATAAGGCCACTACAACTTATTCATACTGATGTTTATGGTCCCATAATTCCTGTATCAATCAACGAGAGCAAATATTTTCTTACTTTTATTGATGATAATTGTAAGAAGACATGAGTGTACTCCCTTGAAATGTTTTTCTCAGAAATGCTGCATTTACATGGTTGTCCAAAAAATAAAGCATGGTTACACTTTCAACATGTAAAACTGAGTATGTTGTGCACTCTTTCGGAGTGTCATACATTTGGGTTGAGAAACTTATTGACGTCAATCAAGCATCCTGAAGAAGGACTACCATCATGCATGCTGACAATAAATTAGCAATTATTTTTGCCAAGAATCCAACCTATCATACGAGGAACAAACATATTGATGTAATGTATCACTTTATAAGAGAACTTGACAACAATACGTAGGTGAAACTTCAATACGTCAAATCACAAGACTACGTACAAAATATATTTTCATTAAGGCTCTTACCATTGGTGTCTACAAAATCAGAGATATGTTTGTCTTGATCGAAGGAAAGAAATTAGGCTTAAGAGAAGATGTTGGAAAATAAGTCTAATTCAATATGAGATGGTCTATGTTAAAAATAATGTGAGGATTTATGTGTGATCTAGAAAGTATTCTTGGTATTTGAAAAGCCCAGAGAATCTTTCCATTTTCTACCTTGAAAGTTCAAGGGGTATGCGGTTGTATCAAGCCTTTGTGTTGACTTTGTGTTAAAACATGGATGTAGTTAAGTAAAATGTATTAGATGGACCTCAAAGGTCTATAGATACTTTGAGTTTGTGGTTGTATCAAATTCTCTTGTTATTCAAATATTCCTCCTGTATATTATAGTAGTCCACCAATAAATGTTCTTGAGGTCATATTCTTCCTCTATTTAGTTAAATTTTTCACATGTCTGCCACGTAATTTTATAACTTTCTAAGTCACTTTAACCTCGACATGAGTCAATTTCACATATCTGCCACACAATTTTCTAACTTTCCATCGTTTTGACCTTAACATGAGTTGAGTCAATTTTTTAAACACAAAGTTGGGTATGAGGCTGATTATGTGTGGATGTTATGAGGAAAATGTACAAATAGTAGTGTCATGTGCACATCGGAAACTGAGTTTTTGAGTATGAGAGTATATGTTTGTTGTCTCTGTGTGATAATTTGTTAGAGCTGCTAAACAAACGAGTGAGCGAGCTGAGCTCAGTTTGTGCTCGAACTCAACTCAAATAGCTTGAAGTTCGTTTAAACTCGATTAGAGATCGAACGGGTTTTGAACATATATGCTTGAAATCGACTCGAATATTTTTTATGTTGTTCAAACTTGATTCAAGCTCGAATACATTTAAACTGTTTAATTTTGAGGAGCTCAAAACCAGCTCGTTTGAGAGCTTGAAACCAGCTCGTTTGGGAGCTTGAAACTAGCTCGTTTGAGAGCTTGGAACTAGCTCATTTGGGAGCTCGAAACCAGTTCATTTGGGAGTTCAAAACCATCTCAATCATAAGGTCAAAAGTAGCCCGTTTAGGATAAAAACTTCCAATTATAGAGATTAAAATTAATAAAAATAGTCTATCAACATATTTATATAAACTATCTAAATAATAAAAGGTTTTTTCAAGTTTCAATGATGTTTCAATTTTTTTTACAAAAAATACTTAAGACACCATTCAATAGTATACATTTCCAAAAAAATAGAATGCTTAGAATTATAAACCTAAAATTGAAAAAAAAACTATGAAAAACCTTCATCCATATGTAGACAGCTTTTATCCAGCCTTCATCTCGAAAAAAATTAGCAGATACCATCCATTATGAGATGTTAGATTAAATAAAAATAAAAAAATTTTAAAAGAAATAAATATATTATAGTATCATCCCCAATGAATAAAGTTTGGAGTGTATTTTAATAATTATGAAAACCACAACAAGTTAACAACTAACAAAACTAAATATTAAAATTTTAAACATGTGATGCGAAACAAACCAATAGAAGTAGATATTAAAGAATTCTATTTCACTTTTTGATCTGCAAAATTGAATATAAAATTAGAATATAATCGTGCTTCAACTTACTTCATAAATAGTATTATAACGTCAAAATATAGAAATAATCCAAAAACACAATCATGGCAAAACAAATAAGAAAAGACAATATTCACTATTAAATAACAAGCACTTTTGGAGGCTTATCCAGTGCATCAAATTCAAATATTTTTGCAAGAATTAAGGTTTATGATATATACAAGTAAATTAATCATTGATTAGGTGAATACATGAAAATTCAAGAGTGTCTGTTTCATTTTGCCAACCAACATCTTCAAACTATAGCTAAGAAAACTTCTAGCGCTACCTTTGATTCGGTATTTATTATGCATTCTGAGACCCTCAAAGTAATAATCCAGCAAGATAAATTGCGGTACTTCAACAAAGTAGAAAAGTTGACAAGTTATGTACTTCATATTGTTGTATTACACATATTAGCTCTGATAACTCTGTAAAAGAGTTATAATTCTTTGTATTTTGTATTGAGTTTTTGTCATGTTTCAAGTGATTTTTATTTTTATTTTATTAGTTTAGGAGTTTATTAGGTATTATTAAAAAACAAGAAATCATTATAATTTTGGTGTAAAAAGTGCTAATTAATATTGTTTTGTCATGGTATAAGAGTTAGAAAATGATCCCGAACAAATTCAGAATGAACTCGGGTTGAAAAAGCGTACTTTGTTGTTTCTAGCTAAAACCCCAACGCTCGAGCACTGCTCTGCTATTTAGAAGGAATTATAGCTAAGACTAGAGCACTCAATCATTGGAGATTAGAACGTTCAAGCGCTGACGGCGAAAAAACAAATTCAGTATTTTGAGATTTTATGGTGGGCACCACTTATACTATTGGGTGAATCATTTGTAAACTTGATTAGAGTTTTAAAGATGGAAAAGAAAAAAACAACTCTAGATGGCTAAGCGATGACACAAAAGACAAGAAAGAACGACGAAGAAGTTGGATAAAAAGAAGAAGAAGCTTTCTCAAAAAAAGTTTTTCTTATTTTGATTTAGTTTTCTTTGTAATTAAATGATGTCTTTCATATCACATATGAATTTTTTAAATTTAATTGAATATTTTATGAAGTAAATTATTTTCTAGGATTTTCAATGACACCTAGTGCATGGATTAATAAAGGTTATTAATTTTTATCTATGTGATTTTGATGTTGGATCATTTATTTTATTCCATTCTTAATGCTATCATTATAGTGGCTATTTATTGTTAGATCTAGAGATTTGATCTCGTCTACAGATAAAAAGATTAAATTTGTCATTAAATAAAATAGTATTTATTAATATATTTTAGGTGATTCACATGTGAGATATAGATATTTTCATGTCTTGGGTAACTGTTAAGGGCAAAACTTAAAATATCATTCTGCATACACAAAAACTTAAAGTACTATTTTACATACACAATTTCATAAAGATATAAAAGTTTGGTGTGAGTGATAAATTTACGGTGAATTGAGAGATTATCATGAATAATTAATTCCCATGGTTAATGATTCAAATGTACAATTCATAGGTAGAAATTATAACTTTAATCATATAGAGCACTAGATAAAATTGAAAATCCTAAGTTTTTCATCTTGAGGTTAATATTTAATTTAAATATTGCATGCTAGATTAATTTAATCTTAATTCATAATTAAATCACTCTTTGAATTTGTTTTCATTTTAAGTATAATTAATTAAATTATTTTGGTAATTGAGAATTTTTACTACTAATTTGTCGTAGGATGATATTTTCTTATCACTTTTATTAATTGATTTGGCATATGTACTTGCGTTATAATTTTCACATCAAGCTCTCATGGTATTCTTACTGCACAGCATAAAGATATCAAAGAATGCTCATATCACTAACTCAATGAATCTTCCATCCCAAACAAACCAGAGTTTTACATGTTATGATGCATTTCAAACGAAAAATACATATAAGAATGAAGCACTCAACTCACCATTCCATACTAGATCACGAACTTGAAACTTGGTCGAACTAGTTCTTGTCCTACCATTACATGTAAAGACAACATACAGGTCTGAAAAACCAGTAGAATCAACAGCTGCAAAGCTTGTACCCTCAACCAAGGCAACAGTCACCAACCATCTATCACCCTGAGCTTTGACTCCATGATCACTACCTAAAATTGTTACACCGTCAACCAAAAGTAAATTTATTTTTAGGAGAGTACAATAAAAAAACATAAATATTATTCATATATTTTGAAAATATAAAAGGACTAAGTTACAGAAGCTATAAAAGCAAAAGCAATTAAATGACAACATATTCAGTTTTTTTAAAATCCGAAAACTGGTCAGCTACCACAACTTAAACTGTTCAATGTTTACCTCTCTGAATTCTAGCTTCTGTGTGGTAGCTCCGAGTTTTATTAGACTGTTCAGCTACACGGCATAAACTGGTCAGCTACACGGCAAATATATGTGAGTTTAATTAAACTAGGATACCTCATGATAAAATTCAATGCTTAAACTGGTCAACTACACGGCATAAAACATGCAATCATGTCTAGAACACTCTTGGCTTGAAGAACAAAAATTCCGCAAACAATTACTTCCCCTACAGAATCTGGCAAAATCAAGTCCACTAAAATCAAGTCCATGGGTTTTGCTTGGCGTTGCTAGCATGATATATATCAGTATATAGATTCCAAGAAACAATGCTGAAACAACTGTCATGTTTCCAAAATAACAAACAGCCAACTTCCAATCGAACTGCTGCTCCATTTGCAGAGGGGATAAAGTCTCGCCCTTACCCGCCCCCAATTCATTCCAGTCTACCTGTTTTGCATGCTGAGATAATACATTCACAAATTGTTCATAGCTTTAGACCTTGTCTAGCTCCATTTTCAATCATGCCCTTCATTATAGTGCTCTGGAGAAAATTCATCCGTCATGGGACAATAAGCCGTGTAGTTAGATCTCCTCATGGTAGCTCAGGTCCCAACATCATAGAAAAGAGTAACTCACATCTGAAATGGGTTCCATAAGGAACATCTGGAGTACTGACGCTAACTAAAACTGCAAAGTTTTTACCATCAGCTTTCAAGTAAGTTTGTTCTTCGGTTGCTTTCACAGCCTTTACCAACTTAGTAGCAGCCTTCGTGTACGAAACAACCCACCATTTTCAAACAGCCATGGCCCTTCTAACACAACGGAAGTCTTTTGTAGCTCAGAAAAAGCACTCATAAATTTCGAACTAGGTGCAAAAATGATGGAATTTAATTCTGAAGGTGTAATAAGGTAATGCTGGTCCACAAGAACTCCGAGCAAGTTATTTGGCATCTCTCCCTTGGTCTTTTGATCCCATAATTTTCATTGCCTCATCAAATGTAGGCCTTGAGGTCCCATCTGGATCATCTTTATGGATTTTAAGCTCTGAAGTTACTTCAGTAGGAACAACTCCTTCAGCCACAGTTTCCCCAGTTTTACCACGAAAAAATTGTACGAAGCGGCTCGCTATAGTCTGAGCAGATGCCTTTTCTTCCTTGGGGAACATGTCATCTTCTGAAGAAGCACTAAGAGATGAAGAGTTTGTATCTTGTCTTTGAGTACCAATTGGAAAACCACACTCGAGGTGGGGTTTGATCAAAACCAGAGTAGTTTCCAGAAAAAGATAGAGAAAATTTTCACCTACAGGCCACAAACAAGCCAAATTAATCAAGAAGCAACCAGCTTGTAACTTTATACAAAAAAATTCCCCAACCAGCCACTCTAAAAAGAAACTACTTTTGAAAAAAGATGACTCAAATATTAGACAAGCTACTTCTTTTTTCTTCAGCGCTTGGATTCATCGTCATAAAATCAAATTATTGTATCGGTCAGAAATTCCAACAAAAGGCCTGAATACAAAAGAACCAATTCAAAGTCTTCAAACTGTCATAAACAAGTCAAATGAAACAGTAGATGAAATGGTGAAAGGTAAGCTCCTAGATTTTAAAAATCTTACCAAATATTTCATTGGCAAATGTTTAATCCCAGAATAACAAAATCCTCAAAAATCACACTTTCTCCAAATACCCAAGTAGACCGCCAGTCCAAATTCCTATTCTACATCAATATCAGACAAAAAGCAATCAAACAACATGATAGCATTCCTTAAAGATGAGTAACTCAAGAGACGGACTGGAAAGTCTATTAAAAATCATGAAAGACGGAACCACCACAATACACAAGCGCAAGCAGCAAACTTGTGTTAACTAAAATAGGAAGAACGAACCACGGGATCAGGACCCAGACGCAGAAAAGCCCCAAAACGTTTATAGTCATTGGGAGGCCAAGCATCCCCACTCTTAACTTCATGGTCGTTAGTTGACATGGTCGGAGAGATAGGCTTAGGTCGGCCACAACGGCGGCTAGAAGAAGAGGGCTGTCAGGAGAGGAAGAGTTGCACGTCAAGAAACACCGGGAAAGTTGCATAGGAGGACGACGATGGGTTGGGACCGTGGTTGGAGAGGAATGTTCCCGTAGGCCACAGTGATGGAGGCAGCGCGGTGGCGGAAGGAGTGGAAGTGGAAGAGGCGCTTCCGGTTGGGGGGAGAAAATGTAAGGTTGTTTTATAAATAAAATTTGACTCGAAACCTAGAGTAAATAATTATAAAATGAATCCTAAAATTACTAAATAAAATATAATAAAATTTAATAAAATACTATACAATTAAATTGAATTAAGCCAATTTAAGTTTCTTGATCTTTTTTTAAAAAAAATACAATTTTCTATGTTTTGATTTCTATTTTGTGTATATTTGTTGGGTATTTTTTTTTTTGTTTTGATTTGGTGTTTTCCTTTTTTTCATATAAGTATTTTTCATATTATGTCATTAGCAAGCATGGAAGAAAATTTTAATATAAGTTTGCATCCTCTATTAATTTTTTTTCCATAAAATTATGTGATGATTTTTTATAGATGACTATTAATTAGATAAGCCAATAAGATATGGAAGCAACTTTTAGAAACTGTGGAGGAAATAGACAATTGAAAATTGGACGTTGGGAAGAATTCAAAGAAGTATATTTTAATGCAAAATTATATCCCCCTTATCACATTTGTAATTGAGTAAATATTGTGTTTATAAATTTACATCGATTTATCTCTTTTCTTTTTCTATATATTTAAAATTATAGTATGTAGTTAGTAATGCAATTTGTATTATTGCTGCTAAAATGGATAACTCATATTTGAAGTGAAAGCCATTTTTGAAGGTATAAATTTAGTTATACTTCATGCCTTGGATGACCTTCAATGATTTTTGGATTTTCTTAAATGTTTTTCTTTATTATGTCATTGCTCTATTTGTGAGAATATAGATAGTGGTGGAAGTAGATGATTAATAATTATAGGTAATTGATCTAGTATGTAGTCAATAATAACATTTATCTATGATTTTGAATGTATTTTGAATAGGCAAGTAATATTATGTTTATTATTATATTGTATCATGGAGTCGAGCTATGAGTTGATTTCGAGTCGAGTTCAATTTATAACTGAGTTGAATCGATGCGAACATTGTCTTACTCAAACTCGATTCGTAGGATTCGAGTTTGAGTTGAGTTCGAGCTCGAACATTTAAATGTTGAGTTTCAAGTCAAATCGAGCTGAGCCTAGTGGAACAGTAAATATGCTGGCTTGCTCAATAAATAGCCCTAACCTCGTATACCCCAACTGGCCCACTAAAACCCAAAGATCTAGCCTTACACCACTTATTATCAAAAAATCCCTAAACCACCCCTTCCCTCCCTCCTCTTCTCTCCCATGTTTTATTTTTGAATGGAGCATCCTCGTTTCAAGCCCCCAAAATCCTCACTAACTCTCTGTGGCGGTTTTCCTCTATTTTCTGCTCTTCCCTGCTCAGGCAATCTTCTTTTGGGTAATTTTCCGGGAACTTAGGGCACCTCTAGCAAGATCTCTTGACTGGGTTTGTTGATCATTTTACTGGTTTCACGTTGGACACCACGGCGGGGCTGGGAATGACTGATGTTGATTGCAAAACTGCCACAAAATCAGCTCTTCGCGATGGTTTCTGCTTCAATCTCCTCTGTTTTTTGCTTATCCGATCAACCACTTCCTCACAAAATTCCAGCGACGGTGGCAACTAAATCCGGTTGGAATCAACTTGGGTTTGTAGATCACTTCACCGGATTCATAGTGGTGACTACTTTTGGGTCGTTAATGACCAGCCTTGGATGGAAAATTGCCGCAAAATCTAACTTTCGCTACTGCCGCAACTTCTTCAATGCTCTATTTTTTGTCTTCTTTGTTGGAAAATTTCCTAACAAAATTCCGATGACGGCAGGAGTCTCCAGCGGCAAGTATGGGTTGTGTTGTGTCGGGGTTACTTAGGGCTGCACACCAGTGGTCTTGTACTGGTCCAATACGACCGATCTTGTCTGGAAAAGTTGCCTGAAAATTGGACGCCGAACTTGCAAAACAGAGACATTATCTTCTTCTCTATTGCCGGTGGGTTTGAGCACCGCTTTGGCTTCCGGCTTGGCTTTGACGGAAGTAAAGGAACACCATGAATGGAGACTTTGCTCCACCGGTCTTCTACTTCGACTGACCGGTTCTCCTCTTCTTATGGCGATGGTGACAACTTCACAGCAGAGTCTTTATCATGGCAGTGGCACGGAAAGGCAATGAATAACAAGGCAACAAACGGCAATCATGTGGTGGCAGCAATTCTCTAGGTCAGGCTTTCACAATGATGGTCCAGCGGTGATGAAGAGTTTGGCTCCATCCCTTCACTCAGCAGCGGCCAAGCAAGGCGTCAGCGGCTCTGTGTTGCAACACACCACAACTCCAATAATGCAGCAACTCTTCTACTCCTTGGCAATAAGATGGGCTTCTCAACAGCCATGTGGACAGATTCTCCTCAGCGGCAAAATAGTGTTATTACGTTAATGTAGTATTACGATGTGAAACAGGGTGAGAAATCTCTCATAGCCTTCAAACTTTCCTCCTTGGTCAAACACCGTAATAAGACTCCATATGGTTGCTGAGAAATCAACAACCCCCTTTTTATTATGGTGTTATCACAAGTCCTTACGTGCACGTCTCTTATAGCCTTCAAACTTTCCTCCTTGGTCAAACACCATAATAAGACTCCATCAAATCCTCGGTGATATAATAATTCTCCTTCAATGAGATGACGTGAAGTAATTCGTCGCACCTCATGAGCCTTGTATCAATCACTGGGTAGGTGGTTGCGTGCCAAAAAGTTGATGATATTTCCATGCCAATCTTCAAATTCCTTTAGTGTGAAGTTTTCAACGACAACATTTGACGGTAAAACGGCACCAGTGAGGGCATCATGGCAAGCAAACTAAATAATTGGCTCTATGACTTCTCCTTTAGCAATGAATCTTGACCAATACAGTGAGTGCATCTGCCATACAATTTGTAGGGTGAGGGATATGTTCAAACATCACTTCTTTGAAATTTGTCAATAATTGCATCAAACGTGCCTTGCACACTACCAAATGTGCTTCCTTAACTTCAAAATTCCTTGCGGCTTGTTGGATTACCAATAATGAGTCGCGTTGAACTAGCAAATATTCCACTTTCAAATCTTTTGCAAGCAACTGTCCAAGCAACATTGCCTCATATTCTGCACTATTGTTGGTGCAAAAATATACCAAATTGTAAGCATGCAAATGCATCTTCCCTGAAGATTCTATTAAGACAACCCCAGCTCCTTTAGTGGGTTCTTCTCCTTTGCGCATTCCACAGGTGCTCCATCAAAGTACAAAGTCCACTTTAGTAGTCCCTTATCCGTGTTGAATTGGACTTCTTCTTTTTCTTCTCAGATGTTAGAGCCGAATGGTTGGCGAGTAGCTCAAAAATTGCTTGACCTTTCATTGCTTTTTGTGTGACACACTTGATGTCAAACTCCATTAACTTCCAATGCCATCTTGTTGCTCTTCCTGATGAGGCTAGTTGGAGCAAGTATCAAACAGGATTGTCATTGTAACGACCCAGCCCAAAATGCAACATAATGGGCTAAGTCCTCTTTTCAAACGTGATGAACCAAGTTAAAGATCTATAGCACATTCCCACTTATAAACAAAATTTTATCCCAGTAGGTATTGGGTGTGGGACTAAGTTGAGGGGATCTCACAATCCACCCACCTTAAGAAATTTTGTCCCCGAAATTTTTACACTCGGCCCGTTGCTATCCTTAGCACACCTCCTTTTCTGGCCCGTGATTGGTAGCTTTAGCGAATGTCCCTAGTCTAGCCCACCATCTAACACGTAACCAGTTGCTCTGATACCATTTGTAATGACCCAGCCCAAAGTGCAACGTAATGGGCCGAAGTCATTTCTTTAAAATGGTTAACCCAAGTTAAAGATCTATAGTACATTCCCACTTATAAACAAGATCTTTGCCTGGTAGGTATTAGATGTGGGACTAAGTTGGGGGATCTCACAATCCACCTACCTTAGAAAATTTTGTCCTCGAAATTCCTACACACAACTTCCATTACTGGCCTTAGCATACATCCTTCTCTAGCCTGTGACCGGCAGCTTTAGTCAACATCCTTAGTTCAGCCCACCATCTAACACAAAAACCAGGTTGCTCTATTACCATTTGTAATGACCCAGCCCAAAGTGCAACGTAATGGGCCTAAGTCATTTCTTTAAAAGTGGTTAACCAAGTTAAAGATCTATAGTCTATTCTTACGTATATACAAGATCTTTGCCTGCTAGGTATTAGATGTGGGACTAAGTTGAAGGATCTTACATTCTACCCACCATAGGAAATTTCATTTCCGAAATTCCTACACACAGCCTCCGTTGCTAGCCTCAGCACACGTCCTTCTCTGGCCCATCACCAGCAGCCTTAGCCAACATTTGTAGTCCAACCCACAATCTAACATGGAAGCAGGTTGTTCTATTATCATTTGTAACAACCCGGCCCAAAGTGCAACGTAATAGGCCTAAGTCATTTCTTTAAAATGGTTAACCCAAGTTAAAGATCTATAGTCCATTCCCACTTATAAATAGGATCTTTGCCTGGTAGGTATTAGATGTGGGATTAAGTCATTTCTATAATGACCCGCCCGTTCCGAGCCACGAGTCAAGTGTTACTATATGATACTAAGTGTCTCATAAATTAATTTTCTATTAATTTTCAAGATTTTAAATAAATCCATAACAATAAATTTAATATACAAATGCTCAGAATAATCTAAGCCCCATGAACGGAACCAAAATCCCACTGCCATGCAAACAATCTAAAGAAAAAATAGTTCAATAATAGAGTTCTCTAACTGTCCCGACTCTACCTATCCGTCCATGCTCATACTTGCAGAGGCAATTCCGCGTTAGTGATAAAAATACTAAGTCGTATAATTATAAGAAATAATTAATATATTCCACAACGTCTAAATTACATCTTTTGATGATTGTGAGCTTATGCTGAGTTCTTAATATGCTGGGTGGGGGTCGCGCATCCAGCTACAATCTCATGTATGCGCACA
This sequence comes from Piper betle, assembly GCA_033002965.1. Lineage (NCBI taxonomy): Eukaryota > Viridiplantae > Streptophyta > Magnoliopsida > Piperales > Piperaceae > Piper > Piper betle. The sequence continues at coordinate 212,260 of JAURVB010001246.1, read as the reverse complement.
CATGCTATGTGCCCCTCGGCCTGTAGTTACCGATATTTGTCATTTACTCTCCCTCTCGGTATCACAAGTGCATAATGAGCCGTCTTGCCCCACTGCGCTCTGTCACCCCTTTCGACATGGGGGCAAATATTTAATCTTTCAGGGGGTGCTGCCCTGTGTCAGATAGAGTGAATTCATTGACCCTCAATTGTGCTCAGCGCATGGTGGTCAAATATGAACTCAAGTCGACCAAAACTCCCACATAGTAATTTTTTTAAGGGTGCCTTGTGTCGGACTGAGCCAATTCTTTGATCCCAGTTGCGCTTAGCGCATGGTGATCGAATGTGAACTCAAGCCGAATAAGACTCCCAAATCGAAATATATAACATTTCAAGTAATTATACGAACCCGGTATTATGATGAGGAACTCGCAACTATGACACACGATCCTAAATCCTTCCCTTTGTGAGTCAAATGTGCTCACAAACTATCCAGAGGATTTTTCATTTAACATAAATAGAATTCTCTTTTATATAGAAGATAATATGTGGAATTTAAGAAGTCATTACATTAAATTTTATAAATATGTTAGGAATTCAAAAAGTTATTTGTGTGATAATGTAAAGTCAAAAAGTAATTATTAAGTTAATACAAATTGATGTTAAATCCTAAAAATATTATAAATATCATTATATCGATATGCTAAAGGTCAAAATTGATAATTTATAATATTAAATTTTTTCAAGAATTAATATAATTAAATAATATTTATGGTTTGTTCAACGATTTACAAAACCCTAAATAAAATAACCTAATTATTGTTTTTAGGATTTTACAGTCATGTACCACCAAATGTACTTCATGTGTGAGAAAGTAATGTTGCAATTTCTATGAAACAAACACCAAGGCTAAACATGCTTTCTCTCTTTGTGTACCTTTGTTCAATTGATGTCATAGTTTTGCTTAAGTAATACACAGGTCGTTCTCTCCCAAGATCAACACCCTGGGCTAAGATGGCAGCAAGTGTTGCTTCTGTGTGAGAAATATATAAGATGAGTGGTCTATCTAGCATTGGAGCAAGTAAAGCTGGAGGCTTTAGCATCCTATCTTTATCTCCTTGAAGGCTCGCTCACATGCTTCCCCCCACTCAAACTTGTTACCTTTCTTCAACAATTGAGTGAGTGGCAAAATTTTTGATGACAAGTCTAGGATAAATCTCCGAATGTAATTGATCTTTCCCAGGAAGCTTTGCAATTGACGCAAAGATGTAGGTGGACTCATATTTGTAATAGCTTGAATATTGGCAGGGTCAACTTGGATTCCTCGCTCGTGTTCCAAAAATCCAAGAAATTACCATGAAGAAACACCAAAAGCACATTTTTGTGGATTCAACTTCAAGTTATTTACTCTACACCGATGAAGTACTTTCCACAACACCTTGCAATGATCACTTCTTGCTTTTGACTTCACAATTATGTCATCAACATAGTCCTCCATTTCCACATGTAGCATGTCTACAAAAATATATTGCATCGCCCATTGATAAGTAGCTTCTACATTCTTCAAACCAAACGGCATTAGCGTATAGCAATATATTCCAACATGTGTGTAGAAAGCTGCCTTTTCTTCATCTTTGGCTGCCATATGAATTTGATTGTAGCCACTAAATCCATCCATGAAAGAAAACATCTGACAACCAACTATATTGTCAAGTAAAATATCAGGGATCGGTAAAGGAAATGCATCCTTGGGACATGCTTTGTTGAGATCTTAGAAGTCCACATAAATCCTCATCTGACCATTCTTCTTCTTTGCCAGGACAACATTTGTTAACCATTCCAGGTACTTGACTTCACAAATGAAGCTTGCCTTCTTCAACTTCTCTATTTCTATTGCAATCATGGCCTCGATTGGTGGACTAAACTTTCTTCTTGCTTGAACAACTGGACGTACCCCTGGCTTAACTGCAAGGTGGTGTACTGCAACTTCGGATGACAAACCTGGCATTTCATCATATGACCATGCAAAACAATCCTTATAACTTCTAAGTACATCAATGAGTTGTCGCTTCTCCATTTCTTCTAAACCTGATCCAAGAAAAGTTGGACGGAGCTCTTGATAAGTTCCCAAATTGATTTCCAGAAGTCATTCTGTTGTTAGAGTAACTCCATCTTCAAAATGACTTGGTGCTTGTTGTATTTCTTGATCTTGTAGTCCCTCTTCATGCGATGTTGCTCCTAGAAACCATGGTTGCATTGATCCTTCATTTTCACTTGATATGCAATAAGGAGATAATTCCAACATGATTGAATCTTCGCGGTTCCAAGGTTATGATCTCAAATTCCTCAAATGAATTGCATTCTTTTTCTTCCAAGTAAATGACCGGGCATGGGTCAAGTGTAATTACTTCTTTCTCATATAAGTTGTCACTGGCATTTCCCATTGTCCTAATACCATGGCGGCATCCTCAATTACCATGTGATCTTCCTCTTCTTGACTTTGCACTTCTTGGAGCGGTGGCATTTCTTTAATTTTTTGCTTTGGTTGTCCTGAATGCACCATTACCTTTAAAGGTACTAATGAAGCTTCTGGTCCTGGTGAAATTGTTGGTGCCGATGGAACTGACAACTTATGTAACTTTGCTACTTTAGGAGGCTTCGGCGGTGGATAATTAGCTGTTGGTTTAATAAAGTCTGGTAAATCAAGTGTAGCAGGATAGACATGACTAGACGGTTGTGCTCAAGCCAACTTCAAGACATTTCCTTCCATGAAGAATGCGGCATCCACAAAGTGCGCTTCCTTAAGAGTGAATGGGTTTTGCAACCAACACCCCAGACTCGGATTTGGCTTCCTTTACTAGGTGCAGCTTTAATGCATTGGTGCCACGAAGATGATATGCATCAGTGGTCATGAATCCATGATCGACCAAGAAGCATGTGCCACATTGGATCAACTTCTAGGATGTGGAATATGTGTGGTAAACTGAAAGGACCAACAGAGATGTGTAAACACACCGTTCCCAATGACTCACATGGTACATGAGACACTGAATTGATTGTGGTATCATCTGGCATGAGGTTTTCCTTAGTATAACGCTAATTCAAACAACACATGAATGGGAAGAATGTTGATTGATGATCCTTGATCCACAAGTGCACGCTGGAACAAGCTTGTTTCGGTGTTCCACACTAACAAACAATGGTCAATTGTGGTTGGGCTCAGGGTGACACAAATCGTCATTGGAGAAAGTGATGATTCCAGCTGGCATTGGTAGAGTATCGTTAGCATGTGGCCAAGACAGGTTAGTATGGGATCTTTGTTCCTTATTTATTCGAGTTAGAATAGGCAAAGGATGTCCCAAGTACTCTACATCTATGATATAGTCTTTTATTCCACTTGAGTTCATAAAGAAACTATCTTCTCCATTTCTAATTACAAATTCTAACAAAGCTTGTTCAACTATGAACCAGGCAATGGGTGAGAGGTGTAACACGTCAAACATGTGCACTAACTCGGGTATCTTCCTCAACTTCTTCACAATTGTCATTTGATCAGCTTCCTTTTTTGGTGTGGGAGGAGAGGAAACCTTCTTTCCTTCTTTCACTGAACTCAAAGGAGCCTCCTCCTTCTTACTTTCGTTTCTTTCAGGTTGCTTTTCCTTTTCCAAGTTCTCTTCCTTAGGCTCCTTGCCCGTGCTTAGTTCACCCTTTTCTTTTTCTTTGTCTAGCACCTTCAATGGCGAGGTCAAATGACTTGTTGTCATAACATTGGCTGTTGGTGTCTTTTACGTTGTGGGAGTTTTATATTTGATTTCCCCTTTGTTGAATAATTCTTGAATCTTCTTCATTATATTCCGAACATTTAACTGTCAGATGGCCAACCATTTGATGGTATTGACAGAAATTGTCTTTCTTCTCGTCCTCTGGCTTTGGTGGATTCTTCAGTGTCCATGGTGCAATCTTTCCTTGCTTAACCAAAACATCAAACCAACTTTCAGTATCTCCAACATTGAAAGTGTAATCCTCTATATTCCTCCATTCGCGCCAGTTGTCGGGACGCGGCTTTTTGCCCTTTATTGTTGTTCCTTTGTTGTTTTTCCCAACATTGCTCACCGAGTTCAGTGACAACATTGGTTGATGCCTTAGCATTCTTCAAGGAAGTAGAAACCTTTCCAACTTCCTCGAAGATCAACACCTTTCAAAGAGTTGTTCAAAAGTATTGCATTGTGTACTACTTAAGAACTAAGTAGCCGGTCTGGCATTCATTGTACAAATCTTTACGAATTCCTTAATGTCAGAGGTCTCTTTAATCTGAGATGTTAGGCTTCTAAACCTCTTCACATATATTGCAAAGTGTTCACCCGGTTCTCTCCGATACTGTCGCAAGTGTTCTATCTTTACTGGGATTTCCATTGACTGAAAATGTAATGTGAATTGTTCAACAAACTTATCCCATGAACTAATTGATCCAGGAGGGCAGTTATTGAACCATCATAAGGCATTACCATTGAGGGATGCAGGAAATTGCTACAACTTTAACTTCTCATTTGTTGCAATTGCTCCACACTCAATCTCAAAGATTGTAATGTGATCTCCAGGATTGTCATCTCCGTTGAACTTTGTGAAGGTTGGGCGCTTATATTTTTCTGGCAAAGTTTTAGTGTAAACTTCATTAGCTAAGGGACGGAGACGTTTTACTACTTCACTTGGTTCTTTATCCTTATGCGCTATCAATGTGGAAATCAATTTGGCTTGTGCATCCATTGTGGCCTTCAATTCATCAAAGAAGGCATCTTGAACCGATACAACTGGTGTAACCGGTGTTATTGGAATTGTTGTAGGATAGACTGATGGAGGATAACTACATGGTAGTGGAGGTAGGAATTGATGGTTGAACCATTGAAACCAAAGGCGGTGTCGTAGGGATGGGCACTGTGGTGGTAATTGGTGGCGAAAACGTCATAGAAACTAAATATTGGAGAATAGCCGTGTTGTACCATGGGTATGGGTATGGTGGCGGGTAGTGAGGTGGCTGTGGAAACCATGTTGACTATGGGAGTGGGCTATGTTCAGTCCGACTCGGTTGCATAATGGGATAGTGTTGCATCCAACTTGGCTCGGGCAGTGAAATTATCAAAGGGGATGCTTGTGACATGGATCCCGAGACATGAGAAAACATGTTATTTACCTGAGGGGTGTTTGATAAATCCACGCTAGCTGGGGCGGTCACCAAAGGCCTTTCCTGTGGTGCAATAAGAATGCTTGTTATCAGTTGGTTAGCTGGCTGGTCCATTTTGTCTGGACTTCACCGGTTTGCTGGGCTGGCATCTTCTCTTCTAGATGCACTTCCCATTGCGACGGAGGATCACCTATTTAAGGCAAGTGCATCATCAAGTGCCGATTCAAGCTATATAATCTGTACGTGAAGTTCTTTGTTCGAGTTTGGGTTTTCCTATTGTAGGGTGGGCTGGCTCACCCACATTTGCAATGGATTGTATTTGTACTTCAGGTTGATTTGTTGCAAGTGCGTTGGAAGGTTCTCCTTCATTAAAGCCTTTTGTTTTGCAAAATTCCTTGTCTCAGGGGCCATCTTTTCTCATACACACTATGTCTTCAAACTGCAATACTACCTCTAGATGATCCCCAGTGGAGTCGCCAAAAATATGTTCGAGCGTGGGATAGTCAACCCCCGTGGATCGCTTCTCTTCAATCTGGGTTTGAGGGTTCGGTGGGACTGAGGCGCCCTTGGCTCGCAAAGAGATAGTCTGATAAAAATAGAAAAATGTCGCAGGCATTAAATAACACGCAGGAAATTTTATGTGGTTCCTTAGGGTTCAACTTGAATTCTTAAGTCAGTGCAAGGTGAGATTGGTACTTCCAATCCACTAATTTTTAACTCTTTCACAAATTACAACTCTTAGTGGAATTTTTACCGCTTTAATCGACTCCATACATAATTTATCCCTTGCAATGCTTTGATGAAGAATTTAATTTAGCCTCTATGACCCAATTATCTTTAAAATAAATCCTTGGGTCAATCCAATTTGAATTGGGCCCGGTCTACAAATGAGATTGGTCTGACTTTTGAGTTGGGCGAGTAAAGGCTAGGTTACGAACATCACTCATGGACACGGTTAAGTGTAAAAGGTCAGTAGGGCAAACAATTATCATTGTGGACACCCAATAATGGGCTTGATCAGTGGACAAACAGCTTGTCCGATTTTGATATTCGGTTCAACAAGTGATGGACAATATCAATAATAACTGGGCAAGTGGGTAATACAGACCGCTTCTCCTTCCGGTCTCTTCTTCTTTCCTCTGTTATCCTTCTTCTTTGGGTGTCTTGGGCATGCCTGGACTACAGCAGACGAATTCCAGCGAACTCAACTTGAGTTTGTAGATCACTTCACCAGCTTCATATTGGAAACCACGTCGGGGCTGGGGATAGCCTGTGTTGGTCGGATAACAGCCACGAAATCAGCTCTCCGTGGTGGTTTCCCCCTATTTTCTGCTGCTACCTTGCTCGGGCAAGATTCTTTTGGGTGATTTTCTGACAACTTGGGGCACCTCTGGCAAGATCTCTCGAATTGAACTTTTTGATCACTTCATTGGTTTCACGTTGGACACCACGGTAGGGCCGGCATCGACTCCGGCCATCAGCACTCAAAGATGGGAAAGCGTCCTCCTTGGCAAAGCGGTGGACTTCATGGCAGCAGCAAGATGGTGTGGCTTCTCTCCGCTAGTTGGAACTATGGGGGCTTCAAACAATGATCAAGAGGGGTTCGCTCTTCTCCCGCGAACAAGCCAAATGCATGTCATTTCAAGCTATGCACTAGTAGGTAGGCTAGGGGGTTTCCAGAGATGGATTAGTGAGGGGCTCCTCCCTTTCTCTTTTTTCTCTTTTCTACTTCTTCTTCCTTTTCTTTTCTTCAATTCAATGAACCCCCCTTCCTTTACGTTAATGTAATTCTATTATAGAACTTTCCCCTATAAGTTCCTGATTACGGCCATCGAATCCTCACCTGGCCTACTATTTTTTGTTCCTCATTTCAAGCCCCCAAAATCCTCACCAATTTTTCTTATCTTCTCCTTCTTCTTATCTTATGCCTTAGATCTTGGAACCACCATGGAATATTTCTGATGATTAGTTGTGAAGGCAAGGGCTCGATTGGGGTTTGAACACATGATTTGGACAAACACTCTCATATGAAGAAAACATTCGTATACTTCATCATATCTCTCTAAAGGCACCTAACCAAATTGTAGACCCGGTAGCATCCAGAACTAACTGCTCTGCTGAAGCCTCTCTTAGTATTTTCTCACTTCTTACTTTCTGGTCCCTCAGGACTAGGAGTATATCCTAAGCCCTTTCCTTTCATTCATAATTCTCCTAGCCTTGAGCACGAATGCCGAGTAGTCTACGACAGTCACCTTTAGTACCCTTTGAAACACAAGTTTGGACGTAATTGTACTTAGCAGTACCTGTAAACCTCCACATTCTCTGGATGTGAGGAACTCAAATGCGGAGTTATCAGGATCCCTCGAGAATGGAACAACCCTCTCACTAATCTAGAACCTGCTATGACTGTCATGTGCACCAGCTCGTAGAGTGTGCAAGTCAGTTTCACCATCTCTCATCACACTGAAAACTCGATAAAATTATGTAATAGGCCTCAGAAGAGATTTATATAATAGGCTTGAAGGCAACTTGTAGTGGATCTCATTTTCAAAATTATACTTGAGGGATCTCATCCTCGAGGGTTATTAATCCAAAAAACTATTCGACTAAATTGCCTGACTTAAGTAGGGTTTAATAAAACACCACTTAACCTGTCCTACTAATAGTAAAATAAATCACGATAGAATAGACAATATATCAGGTGCGAGTTCTAAATAGATCTGGCAGAAGCTTGAAACGTATTCACACGCCTAGGCAGGAAGCTCCTACTTCGTACATACACATCAAGACTAAATACTAACGCCCATTCTAATCATGTGATGCATGAATGTGATGAAGAACTATAAAAAATCACATTCAGTCAAACAAGAACAAAATAAAATATATGCAATTAGATAATACATGTTATTACTAACACAACCAAGAGTCTCATAATAACTTAGCCCTTATTACCTCTTTCTCACATACCAACCTCATAACTGATGCATGTATACTAAATTCAAGTGCATCTACTCATTATCACATCATATGAAACATGTAACATCAATTATATCAAAATCTCAACCTAGGGCATCCAATTCACACAATTACAAAGAACCCAAAAATCCTACAATAACTAACTCACGTATTCACCCAAATTACAATTTAATTGTTACTACCATTATACGACCATCCTGACAACATGATAATTTAATCTTCAATACTTATCAATATGATTCCACTAACATCAAATTTCAAATCTAGTGTTTCTAGTTACACCTCAGTCATTGTAGTCTTAGTCAACTATAACATTAATATAATTCACTTTCAAATTGCATGTATAGCTTTATCAATACTATTCATGAAAACATTCTTTTTCAAAATAACTCACATCCAATCATGACATTCAATTATTAATCAAGTCACATATTTTATAAAATTAATACCTAATTTCACATTTCCCCCTAATTCTCTGTAACAAAATTTTCATCAATCAATTATCATAATTTAATCATGCTATGTTATCCACAATCGTGGACTAAAATCAAATTAATCGGCAATAACATATACCTAATGTCGATGTAGGAAACGGTGAGGCCGATAACGGCAGCAATGGTGGTGATGGTCGTGGTTGCCGTCGGCATGGCTATGGTTCGGCTGAGGAAAGACTCGGATGGGCTAGGACTAGAGCTAGGGTATGCAACTCAGCACAAGGGGGACTGACTGGAGCTGTTTCGGCCTCCAGCGACTTGCCGGCAGCAACTGCAGCAGGTCGCCTGCGAAATGCACCAAAAATTGGCGACTATGCCCTGGTGCTACTGTGAGGGATGAAGGATGCTAGGAGGAGTATTGAGGGCTCAACCTCAATTGGGGTAGGTCAAGGAAGGGGTAGACTAGGCCAAGGGTACTTGGCCGGCAATGACAATAGTCACCAACGACGGTTGAGCAACATGTAATGGAAGATCTCCTGGTAAACCCATCAAGGCGTTGGCTTTCATAGTCCCCAGCAATGGCATGGGGTTGGATGACGTTGGCAATGATGAGTGAGGGCCGTGGATGGCCAGAGATGACAGGATGAGGTCAACTGCGCTCAAAGAAAACAGAGCGAGGTGGCTAGCGAGGGTGATAGCCAGAAGGGACTTGTCTGGCCAGTACAGCGTAGGAGGAGGTCGTGTAAGGATGGTCTGGTCGACAGCGAGGTTGGTGGTGGTGCACAACAGGTTGGTGGCAGTACTAAAGGCCAGTGACAATGCATGGAAGCGGTGGCCCTGTTTTCAGCATGGGTCGCTGTGCACGTCACTGTTTTGGCATGGGTCGCTGTGCACGTCCCTGTTTCGGCATGGGTCATTGTGCACGTCTTTGCACAGGCCGAGTGAGGCTGGGTAAGGTTGAGGGAAAGGCTAGGGAGGGTCGCCAGAGGTTCAGTTCCGGAGTTGGTGACCGGTGGTGACGCATGCAAGGTGGGCTGCAGTGGGTTGCCGGGAAGGAAAATGGAAAGAAAAGGGTAGGGAGAGGCGGAAGGAAGGGAGTGGGGTGAGGCCATGGTAGCACTGGCCGATGATGGCATTGGCTAGCGACGGCGCTAGCCGGTAGTGGTGCAGTTGGTGGTGGGTGGTGCGGCAAACAAAGGGTGAAGGGGGGAGGAAGAAACAGAGTGGTAGAGAAGAGATGGTCGGGAGGTTAAAAAATAGGACATGGGGGTATTTTTATAATAAAAATTTGACTCACTCCTAACTCAAGTCAATATTACAAAATACATCGAAAAAATATAAAATAAAATACAGTAAAACGTCATAAAATAAAATAATCATGCTCTAACTCGAATCACATGCTCTAAAACTTTTAAGCCACCCAAAACTAATAAACAATGTGTCCTAACGAGGTAAATAGCCTAAAACTAATTTTACGGTCTAATACTAAAATAAATAAATAAATTATGGGCATACTCTCATATATTTTGATAACTGATCATACTTCTATCTTATTAATGTTATCATTATATACTTAGGTACACATGACCTACATAGTTTATAACACACATGTTCTGAAATCAACTCAACTAAAAATAGCAGTCCAACCAACCGGTTTTGACTATAAAACCCCAACTCAGGTCACAGGTTTTACAATCTTCCTTCCTTATATAAATTTCGGCATCAAAATTTTAACTCAAGGAGGTTCTACTGAAACTGGAACTTGGAAGCTGGATACACATCAATTGTATCTTCTATTGTTTCAACAGTCATGTACATCCTCACTAACTGTAGTTTTGTCGACATGATAAGTTCTGCTAGTAATGCTGTCAATATCTAACCTTCCCGATTCTAAACAGTCTATGCCTATTTTGACATCACCATCATCGTTCCCTTTCATTCTGATCCTAACTCCTAACTCGGTAGAAAATCCTAAGTCACCCCTAAGGGCCTACTGGGTTGGTCAAGTAGATACTCTAGAGTATTGTAAGGTGCTAATCTAGGCTATATCTGGGAAGACGACATCGAAGCAAGTACTACCTGCTCACATCTACCCATGTCTCTCTTATCCCCATCGATGTGCAAAGTCAACTACATGTACTCTCAGGAAACTCTATTTGTAAAGACCCGGGAAAAAAAAATTTTTCATTAGCTGGTTAAGTATGAATTACCCGGTTAAATTGAAAAGTAATTTCTAATTGGACGATTCTAGTTGAATCAGTCGAGTCGAACACATTAATTAAGTGAACCATACCATTTAAGAGGTTGAGTGAAAAGGTTAAGTGAACCGTGTTAATTACCCAATTACCCGGTTAAAGGAATTATGATGAAAGGGTGCTTCCACAAACCCTAGCCGTCATTTATTCTTTATAAAAGGAGAAGGGGTTGTTGAACCTAGGAAATACCAATGGATGATGGGGTGTGAGAATTTAATGAAGGTGTCGTTGAACCTAGGAAATACCAATGGATGATGGGATATGAGAATTTAATGGAGGGAATGGTTGAAGTGTATATATATGCAGGAGGAGGGAGTATTTCATCCCTCATCTCCGTCCCAGGCGACCTCCCCATTACTGTGTTAGGGTTCACGGGTCACAGTCACACGTAATCACAAATTAGGTACGTATAATAGGTAGAACATCGTATTTTCCTTGTTGGTAGCCTAGGTCGGCCTGAGCCCATATTCGACTACCATGCACCGAGTGCAACCGGGGTCAATGAATTGACTCAGTCCGACACTGGGTCGTGTTATGTGCATGAATTTTGTAATGCATCGACATTGTTTTGGAGTAGTGATAGCCACCCCATAAAAAGGCTACGGCCGGGGTGAGTGAGGCACAGCGATTCCTCCATCGCACTGGAGTGCAGTGATAGCCGCCCCATAAAAAGGCTACGGCCGGGGTGTGTGAGGCACTGGCACTAGAGTTGGCAGTGAGAGCTTCCCCACAAACGGGGCATAGCAATCACCTGAGTGCAGTGATAGCCTCTCCATAAAAAGGCTACGACCGGGGGTGTGCAAGGCACTGGCACTGGAGTGCAGTGATAGCCTCCCCATAAAAAGGCTACGGCCGGGGTGTGCGAGGCACTGGCACTAAAATTGGTAGTGAGAGCTTCCCAACAAACGGGGCGTAGCAATCACCTGAGTGCAATGATAGCTTCCCCATGAAAAGGCTACGGCCGGGGTGTGCGAGGCACTGGCACTGGAGACGGTAGTGGTAGCCTCCCCACAAAAAGGCTATGGCCGGGGTGTGCGGATCACAGCGGACACCTCCTCCGCAATGTTAAAATAAACATTAGGAAATAGTGGAATGTACTTGTTTTGTTTTAACTATTATACTACTTAGTGTTGTAATCACTAACGCGGAATTGCCTCCGCAGGTGTGCAGATACGAGATTAGGTGATTGACATCCAGAGTATGGAGAAAAATAAATATGAGGACTCATTTTTTTTTAATTGAGAAATAAGTGTGGCTGCTGGGAAACGGTCCAAGACTGTTGGATCTTTATATATGTTATTATTTATATGTTTTGTTAAATAAAAATGTTAGACATATTTGTTTAATTATGAGTAACACCTAGCCAGTTAGGCCCACAATATCGTGAAAAATGGCGGGTCGTTACACTATTCCAAGTCCTACAACCATCCTAAGGTGTGCTATGAATCTCCTGTTAGGTACGGGTGTATAGGGTAATGAGCTACACGACTCACTATTGTCAGTCTAGATCCAACTCTCAGGTGTCCCTGTATAAGGAACTGGACCGCTCACCAGGTCTTAGTTGACTTGGTCTCAAGCCAAGTATCTCACTCTGTTCTAGAAGAGAACAAGGATAGCTGCTATGACTCTACTGTATACCATGGTTCTAGTGGCTATATATACAACCAATAACTGTTGCTAAAGGGAGCTCTCTATGACAGAATGGAGGTGAGAATACCTATACATGCATAGTGTGTCTCAAGGAGCATGAAAACATACTCTTCATGGAACTACGAAATCTGCATCTATTCCATAGCGTGTGCTCTGGTGAAAGTCTGCTCATCTCAATCATCTAGATAACCGATAGTAGAATTGATATATCTAAAGGGGTGAGTGGAAATTCTCGAGTGAAAACTCTACTATGACTGACATATCTGGGTTATAAGAAAGGAGACTGAATCTCGTGAAAATCTAGTCACACAACTCAAGAACTCTCAATAGGTGATATCTCATCCTCACATGTGGGATCTGACATCAGGTAAACTGGGGAATTCCACTAGGCTAAGAAAAACTTACTACATAGGTATGTCACTCTGATCTTTGGTAAAGTCAAGGTATCATGTAAGTGATAGGGAAGATAAAATCCCTATGTACTGTATTGGGTGGCCAAAATATTGATAGGTCTATGAACTTGTCTTTAAGATCACAACGATTTACTAAGCCATAGGTGATCAGTCTGTGAAACAGTTAATCAATGATGAATCTCAGAAATGGCTCCTCAGTGGCTCTAGTTCAATCAGCTAATAGTAGGCATGTGTTTCAAGATAGCGTACTGGTCATGTACTTCTAAACAAGCAGGTGTTTAAACAACCTAAAGAACCACAGTCTCCCCTCAAGTCTATTGGAACTCATCGAGAGGTTCTACACGTGTCTTGTCTGCTCTTTATTGGTGTGTGACCAGCTATCAATCAAGATGAGCATACAATGGTATCATTGTATTTGATCAGCATGATTTGTTCTGTATGAAGTCCGCATCCAAATCTCTCTCAAGTTGGGGTGAAATCATCATCGTAAGATTGGTCTACAAACACCTACCTGCACTGTAAGCACTAATCAGTACTATGAAGGTACCTCTATACTCAGGGCAAGGCTCAATCCTATGTCTAAAGGCAATAACCTAATCATGCTGGCAAAGCACAAAGAAATCACACTCTCTAAAAGACAGTTCCTCACTAACCCTCTATCTATACCCAATACTCTAATACAAGTCAAACAGCTCTAAATGGCTGACCAATCGCTAAATGAGTTAAACTACGTGTGTGACCATCCACTTACCATCTGATCTATGTATGCTGGTTGTGGCCCATGGATGTACTATTATGCTATCTGAACAATCTGATTACTATGGTTGTCCCATATGGAGGCCATACTGTCATGTTCTATTACTCTGTCCATGCGCATCCCTATGAGACTGTCACTAACGATGTCTAATGGGGTTATTTTGCAATATACATTTAACCCAAGGGTGGCAGGTCAAGACAATGGTTGCAAGAGAGCTGGTAAAGTCAGATCCTAAGCCATCTCATCAGAATAACCTCAATTTTCCTAACTCTCCTCTATTTTGCTGGTGCCACTGTACCTATATCTTGTTCCTCAAATTCTTAGCATACTGAGCACCAAAAGTTGTGGCATGTGGTCCCCAGGCAAGGCTCAAAATCCTCCAATTAGTTGTCCACATGTGGAGGCAAGGCAACTACTTGGCCATAGCTTAAGCTCTAATTGTTCCACTCGATCGGCAGTTGAGCAATACATGGATAGTAGTAGTGCGTATTCGGCTAGTGGTGGTGCATCTTGGACGGCGGTTGTACCTCAATTAGTGGTTTTGCAACTCGGTCAGCAACAGTGCTGTCTAGGTGCTAACAATCTGATCCTAATCATATACATCGTAAATCCACTACTTTCTCTGGCATGTCTTCCTCCATGTGCCTGTCTCCCTAGAAATGGTTGCTAACAGCTACATTCAGGTTGTCCAACCATGCGTGTCTGATGTGAAAGGGGTTTGGATCATGGTGATGACACGTATGATGGTGAACCTATGCTGAACTCACACTGATCACCTAAAATCTAGAGTGGTTGCTTCTATCACTGTTGACTGGCCTTCAAATGGTAACTACTAATCTGGTGCCTTATCTTTGGTGGAGTCTTGTCAAATATCTAATCTCGTAGGCAATGGTGGTCTTGATTTTTCCTTGTCATATCGAGGCCAAAAAAAATGGTGTCGGGATAGACATAAACTAGTGGAAGAGGGGGAGATGGTGAAGTGCCCATAAGACTATTAATCCACCTTACTAGTCATCCTCATCCATTACTATCTTCTCGAAGTGGTCCATCTCAAGTCATCTGCCCAAACTCTTATCTATGCTCCAAGTACTTCAGTGGCTCTATTGGCATAGTCACAGCTTTCATCGTTAAGGATTTGTCCAAGGCACTCAGTGGTCCATCTCATGTACCAACCAGCTTACTAGTATCTCCATACTTCAAGCTCCTTACTATTGCTCCCTTTTTATTTTTATTTTTTAACTCTTTTCCACAATGTGCATCATGTCCCTCAGAAGTAGGACTAATGTGGTGACATGCAAAACATGGACACCTAGTCAACATCCAATTCAACCTCAGTAGACTGAACATGTGGACACCCTGACTCATCCAAATTTCTTATGCAATGGAAAGAACCAATGGGTATCTAAGTCCATCATGGCATGCCTGTTAGATTCTTGCTAACATCTACTGACATCTGGATCTGGTATAAGATAGGATCTTATACCCATTCATCCTCTGCTAGTAGTACAACATGCCCTGCTCACATCTAACTGAGCAAACAGTCTCATATCATGATAAAAATCCATAGAAATAACCTGTAAGCTCAACTAAGGCCAGTTCAACATATTTCTAATCAAGTCTTGAATACACTATTATGCAACTAACTTATGAAAAAAATCTGCATGTAAAGAAAATAGACAAAAACATCCAGCCAGCCTGACTCGGAGCAATCTTTGCACACACATCACCTATAATAGTATCTTGCACCTTAATCAACCAAAAGTGGCTCTGATACCAAAAACTGTAACACCCCAAATTCAGTTCACGCTTGGGAACCGAACTAGAATGTCATTGGTCTCAGTTAGGTTGGCTAACTTGAACCCAACTCATGCAGATCTACTCTCAGCA
This sequence comes from Piper betle, assembly GCA_033002965.1. Taxonomy (NCBI): domain Eukaryota; kingdom Viridiplantae; phylum Streptophyta; class Magnoliopsida; order Piperales; family Piperaceae; genus Piper; species Piper betle. The sequence continues at coordinate 196,731 of JAURVB010001246.1, read as the reverse complement.
TTTTAAAATAAAGATACTAATCGTTATGCAAGGATGAATGCACAGAACCCTAATATGCTACTATATGTATGTCATGTCAACCAATTCAAACAACAAAATAATTCCGATAAAATCAAAGAAAAGTCATGAAATAAAACATACAGAGTCTCCCCTAAAAGTACAATTAGGGGCCACCCTGTCAAGACAACAAATACAAATACATATCTATATATCAAACATTTCATTCACACAGAATTCTAATCTATAGTATAAATCACTTTGAATCTGGGTCTCGACTAGCCTATGCATTCTATTCACATTTCTCATCGTATTTGGGTCTTGACCTAATTGTTGTACATATTCAATTTCTCAATATATTTATTAAAACATGTATATTAATATGTCATCATTAGAAAATTTTCCACCAAAGCATATATCATATCATATCATATTATCATATTATCATACCTTGCATTTTATCACACATTCTCAATATAATGACAATATAAACAAAATATTAACATTAAATCGTCTAACATGTGTCTGGAAGAGAAATCACTGTTCTTCTGTCTAGGCTGGCACATCCAACTCATAATTATCACCTACATATATTATAAAAACACATCAGTAGTAAGTGTAGCTGGACCAAAAGATAACTATATCAAACTGGCTATGAGAGCTAACTCTCATATGAAGAAAAACATCGTATACTTCACTAGAACTCTCTAAATGGCACCTACTGAGGAGCCACCATGCTGCAGACCCAATAGCATCCTGAACAGACTGCTCTGCTAATGCCTCTCTTAGCATTCTCTCATTTTTTACTTTCTAGTCCCTCGAGACTACTAATAGGGGTGGGCATCGGTCGGACAAACATCGGACAAGTTATTGTCTGCGTCCGTCCGAAATTTTGTCGGACAAAACTTGTCTGACAGAGTTAATGTCCGACTTGTCCGTCGGGCCCGGACAACGTCCGTGGACCGTCCGAAATTATACCCTAATTATTAACCCTAACCCTACTTATCAATATAATCAGCCGCCGCCGCCGCCGTCGCCACCACCACCCTCCCCCGCAGCCCTCTTCGCCGCCCTCCCCCGACCTCCGCCGCCCTCCCCCAGTCGCCGCCCTCCTCCAGGTCACCGCCCTCCTCCTCCTGCCCTCCTCCCGCCCTCCCCGCCCTCCCCCACCTCCGCCGCCCTCCTCCGCCCTCCTCCCGCCCTCCGCCCGCCCTCCCCCCGCCCTCCTCCTGCCCTCCTCCCGCCCTCCCCCAAGTTATGCATCTGCACAGTGCCGGCGCCGTCGCCATCGCCGGCTGCTTCTTGGGGTGGAAGATGTCTCAGCAGAGGTTGGATATGCGGCCGCCGGAGAGGGAGGAGCGGGAGTTGGCCGTCGAGCGAGAGGAGGGAGTGCTCAAGGAGAGAGTGCAATCGACGCCGGAGGGGCTTCAGAAGGGGCCGTCTCCGACGTCGCCGCCGCCACCTCCAAATAGGAGGCAGAGAGAGCTCCCCGGCGTGTGGAAGAGGCCGCATGGGCAATGGCCGACAACTTGGCTCCGATGGGAGCTGCTCCTGCTACTGCTGCACCTTTGCATCATTCTGATCTCCTATTCATACAATACAACCTTCCTTCCTAAATAGACCAAACCCAGGACGATATGAATCAATTGCTGGATTGGATATCTAAAAACACAGCTAGAAGAAATTGGAATTGCACCGGTGCCCAACTTTAGAAAAGAATGAGAAATGGATGAGAAGTGTAGTTTGGATCAACATGGAGAGGAATGAGTTGGAGGAAGGAAGGAGTTGAGCATATAAGTAGGTGAGGGAACGAATTGGTCATGGAACTGCACACTTAGCTAAAAAAAAGCTAATAAAGAAATGAATCTAGGGAGCGAAGACTGGGGCTGTACGAGGGCCGGATCGCATTTGTCTGTTCGTATGCGTCGCAATTAAATTAAACTAGCAATCAAATGGGGAGGGGATAAATATTAAATACAAATTGATATATTTTTTTGAGAGATGGATTATATAATTTTTTTACTAAATGTAAATGACTAAAGTGGAGGTCGAAAAGATAAAAAAAAATTGATTGCTAAAGAAGTAGAATTTATAGATGGCTTATTATCAAAAAAGAGGAAAATGACATCTGAGGTATGTGCCCATTTTGATAGAAAATATAAAAAAAATTGAACATCTGTTATTTGTCATTAATGTGAAAAAAAATTTGAGGGAGCAGGAAATTATAGAACTGTTTATTTATGGAGGCACATGTTGAAGGGAAATGCCATAATTTCAAAATAAAGAGGATAAAAAATATAAGTGGTGATATTGGGCAACAAATTTTCAAGATGGGAGTGAAAAAAGATGGAGAAAATAAAATAAAAGTTTGAAAATTTGATTAAGGAAGAAGAAGATTATAGTTGGCCGAAGCAATTATCTTACATGAGTATTCACTTTCAATTGTGAAATATGAAGGATTTAAAAAGTGGGTTAGTAACTTGCAACTATAATTTGTGATGGTTTTTAGGAGAACAATTACAAGAGATTGTCTTTGAATTTATAAAAAAAAAAAAGTGTAACTTGCAACCACAATTTTATTGTATATTATGTTTTGTAATTTTCATAAAATATAAAATTAGCATTAAAAATATTAATGCATTATTTTATTAATATAAAATATCGGACATTCGGTCGGTCATTCGGTCAGACAAAAAAATGTCCATGTTTGGTTTGTTTTAATTCGGTCAAATTCGGTCGGTCATATTCGGTCGGACATGCTTCGGACATCGGTCGGACACAGACATTCGGGCGTCCATGCCCACCCCTAACTACTAATATATCCTAAGTCCTCTCCTTTCCTCCATAATTCTCCTGGCCTTGAGCACGATGACCAAGTACTCTACGACAGTCTCCTTTAGTACCCTTTGAACCACAAGTCTAGACGTGCATTGTACTTAACGACACCTATAAACCTCCACATTCTCCAAGTGTGAGGAACTCAAACACGGAGTTGTCAAGATCACTTGGGAATAGAACAACCCTCTCACTAATCCAAAGCCCGCTATGACTGTCACGTGCACCCGCTCATGATACATGCAAGTCACTTTCACCATCTCTCGTCTCATTGAAAACTCGATGAAATTATGTATATAGGTCTGGGAAGAGATTTATATAATAGGCCCAAAGGCAACTTGTAGTGGATCTTATTTTCGAAATCATACTCAAGGGATCTCATCCTCGAGGGTTATTAATCCGAAAAACTATTTGACTAAATGGCCCGACTTAAGTAGGATTGAATAAAACACCACTTGACCCGTCCTACAAATAGTAAAATAAATCATGATAGAATAGACAATAAATCAGGGGCGAGTCCTAAACAGACCTCCGAATGTATTCACTCTCCTAGGTGATTAGCTCCTACTTCATAGTTACACATCAAGACTAAATACTAACGCCCATTCTAATCATGTGAAGCATGAATGCGATGAAGAACTATAAAAAATCACAGTCAATCAAACAAGAACAAAACAAAATATATGCAATCAAATTATACACGTTATTATTAACATAACCTGAGTATTCATAATAACTTAGCCCTTAGTACCTCTTTCTCACAAACTAATCTCATAACCGATGCATGTATACTAAATTCAAGTGCATCTAGTCATCATCACATCATACGAAACATGCAATATCAATTACATCAAAATCTCAACCTAGGGCATCCAATTCACACAATTACAAACAACTCAAAAATCTAACAATAACTAACTAGCATATTCACCCAAATTACAATTTAGTTGTTACTACCATTATACAACCATCCTCACAACATGATAATTTAATCTTCAATACTTATCAATATGACTCCACTAACATCTAATTTCAAATCTTGTGTTTCTAGTTACACCTCGGTCATTGCACTCGTAGTCAACTATAACATTAATATAATTCAATTTCAAATTGCATGTATAGCTTTATCAATACTATCCATGAAAACATTCTTTTTCAAAATTACTCACATCCAATCATGACATTCAATTATTAATCAAGTTACATATTTTATAAAATTAATACCTGATTTCACATTTTCCCCTAATTCTCTATAACAAAATTTTCATCAATCAACTATCAGAATTTAATCATGCTATGCTATCCACAATCGTAGACTAAATCAAATTAATCGGCAATAATATATACCTAATGTCGATGCATGAAACGGTGAGGATGGTGATGGCAGCACTGTCAGCGACCATGGCTACTGTCGGCATGGCTATGGTTCAGCCGAGGAAAGACTCGGCTGGGCTAGGACTGGAGCTAGGGTATGCAACTCAGCACAAGGGGGACTGACCGGAGCTGTTTCGGCCTCCAACGACTTGCCGGCGGTGACTGCAGCAGGTCGCCTGCAAAATGCACCGAAAATCGGCGACTATGTCGTGGTGCTGTTGTGAGGGATGAAGGACGCCAGGAGGAGTAGCTAGGGCTCAACCTCAATCGGGGTAGATTGAGGAGGGGGTAGACTAGGCCAAGGGGGTACTTGGCCGGCAATGACAATAGTCACCGACGGCAGCTGAGCAACATGCAGTGGAAGATCTCCTAGTAAACACATCAAGGCGGCACCTTTCGTAGTCCCAATAGTGGCATGGGGGTGGATGATGTTGGTGACGATGAGGGAGGGCCGTGGATGGCCGGAGATGACGGGACGCAGCCTGCGGCGCTTCAAGAAAACAGAGCAAGGTAGCTAGCGAGGGTGATGCCTAGAAGGGACTTATCTGACTAGTATGGGGTAGGAGGAGGTCGTGTAAGGATGGTCTGCTTGACAACGAGGGTGGTGGCGGCGCGCAAACGACTGGTAGCGGCACTAAAGGCCGGCGACAATGCATGAAAGCAGTGCCCCTGTTTTCAGCATAGATCGCCGTGCATGTCGTCGCACATGCCAGGGAAGGGTGGGTAAGGATGAGGGAAAGGCTAGGGAGGGTCGCCGGAGGTCGTTTCCAGAGTTGGTGGCCGGCGGCGACACATGCAAGGTGGGTGGTAGTGGGTTGCCGAGAAGGAAAACGGAAAGAAAAGGGTAGGGAGAGGAGGAAGGAAAGGAATAGGGGTGAGGCGATGGTGCCACTGGCCAGCGACGGCGTTGGCCGACAGTGGTGCGGTTGGTGATGGGTGGTGCAGCAAACAAAGGGTGAAGGGGGGAGGAAGAAACAGAGTCGGGAGAAGAGAGGGTGAGTGGTTAAAAAATAAGATGTGGGGGTATTTTCATAATAAAAACTTTAACCCGCTCCCGAATCGAGTCAATATTATAAAATACATCCGAAAAATATAAAATAAAATAATTGAGCTATAACTCGAATAACATGTTTTAAACTTATTAACCCACCTAAAATAACATGCCCCATCCCACCCAAAATAGCATGCACCCAAAATGCCATACAATAATTTGTAGTATCATTTAGAAGAATTCTGAACATGTATTCATTGGCCAAAATAATAGAATCTTTTAAAGAATTGTAATGCTTGCAATGGTGCTGAGTTGGAATATTGCACTTTTAGAGAATTTTTTAAAACTAAATTTTAGAGCTTTAATTCGGCAAACGGTAGATGTTTATTAATACTATCCGGGAATGAAAGAATTTGGGTTGATTATCAAGAGAACGGAAAAGGTTTCAATAGTGGTGAGATTACCATGATACCATCTGGCTTAACTTTAGTAAAAGTGAATTAAAACTATATCTGACTTAGCACGAACTAATTTAAATTTATTTAAAAAGAAAACGTTTAAAGGGGTAGCTGGACTGGTTTCCATGAGGCATAGCCGTCAGGCGTCAGGTTGGTGGGTGGCCTGACCGTCTAACGGCCCCACCCATATTTTAAATTTTTTGTTAAACCTAATTTTCACTTGAATGATTGTATTTTAAACAATTTCATTTATTTTTTTTCTAATAATTATTATAACAGATTCTCTTACCACCCGAAAATATATTAAAAAATCATTTATTTCTTGAAAAGTTCTAAATTTTAATATTTATCATATTGAAGAAGATTCCTGGAATTGGTAGCTCAAGTACTTTGAACTAAAATTAATGATTAAACTCTATGAGAAAGTAAACACGTTCTCATTATTGGGACCCTGAGAAAATGATTAGGCTCCAAATTTTACAACAGTACTAATGCATTTCTTCTAGTTGATTGAAGATAAAGTATTAGTCAAGTTGATCGAAAATTCTGAAATTGTAGGCTTCTAGTTAAACTGATCATCATGTATATTGGGTGATATATTGGGTGAATCATATCTGACACGTGCCTATCCAAATCCCAAACGTCTAAGCAAAGCTAACTATGGCAAGTACATCCCAGGAAGAATACTTTAGCCAGTGCATATCATTTCACGCTTGCTTGCAGCAAGTTTATATACTACGTCCACTTTGATTCAAAATTCCATACGTATCTTGTAGGTGCAAAACCTCGTGTCCACGTATGCCATGACGTCTCATGATCTTAAAAATAAAACCACGTTTAGAGGTTTCGCTAATTAAAACAGAGTACGTATATCCATCTGACCATTTTTTTAACTTATAACTTGTCCAATTAGTACAATCTGACAACATCGATCATAGTTTAATTAATTTATCTCAATTGCTTGAGTCGACTCTACTATATAATATTTTGAGTCAAGTTGATCTATTGATGACTTTAAATTAGCAAAACTTACAATTAATTAACTTTCTAAGATATATATATATATTCTATTTTCTTCTATGAAGACTGGAAAAAATATTATATATTAACGCTCCTCACAATTTAACTAATATTTCCACATGAAAGAGGTGATATATATATATATATATATAATACAATTTTTAAAAAAATTATAGCTTAAAAAATTCAGGCCTTACGGAGAGGGCAAGCTAGTTTTGATCAATCAATGGAGTTGACTTGAAGTTTGAATTTGAGCCAAAGGATTTTTCAATACATTCTAAAAGAGAGCATGAAACGAGTATTTATTCACTTTCTTAAGATTTGAAATTGATAAATATATGTTTTATGTTACTTTTAACGTTGATTTATTATTTTAATAGATTTTATTACCTGATTTGATAAGTTTTGTCAATAAAGAACTCATCCAAAAGTTTCACAAACTCATGCATGGAGCAAAGTTCACTTTTAAGCCTTCTATACATAAGTTACACCTCCTATATTTTAAATGAGTTACACCTTTTATTTAGAATAATTTAGTAGGTCTCACTACTCAATATCGACATACATAAATAAAAAAATAAATAATATCTGTAATTATAAAATATCAACTCGATATGATCAAAATAATTATTATAAACATAAATTTTAAAATATCTAAAAGTAGGTCATAATAATATCAAAAAATGATAAAATTTTATTAACCTCTTACTTATGCACTCTATTTTTAATATATATATGAATATTGTTTTGTAGGACCCACTAAAAAAATTAAAATTAAATGTGTAGCTCATATATGCTCATATAAATTTTTCCCATTAGTTTTTTATACAATTTAGAGTTCGATGTAAATAAGTTGGAGCCTACTTGGATCAATTGGATTATTCAAGTAAGAAATTTTTTTGAAATATATACATGATTCCTCATAGTATGTACTTAATAAGTTGGTCTTAATTAAAGAAGCAGACAAATAATGCCTTCTTTTCACACTATTTGGAAGCAGCTCATGCTTACGACATATTGAAATCATCTTCCCTACTCATTCTGGTGTATTTAATTTGTTATGCCAACAAATATGGCATGCAGCTGCCCAAGTTGTGAACGTTGAAAATAACTTCTTGAATGTAGTTGTATGGTGTCGACTTTTATGGGATATCCAGATTTTGACCCAATACCGAGCAACTGCATGCCTGTCTGCTAAATCTAGTCTGATGATCTGATCAGGACTAAAACTCTGAAACCAGAATATTTAGCTCATGATCATCACAAATACTGTGGGGATAAGATGATAAGACTTTGTAACTACTGTGATTATGTATAATATTATGACCTAGGACACACTGTTACTAGTATACTAAAGATAAACTCTAATTTTATATGTATTATTATTAAATAATGATATAAATTAGTTATAATAATATGTATCTTGGTGATAAACTTTATTTTTAAAAACTGGTAATCGATACATAAACTTGATATAGTGATTTTATTTATTTTGTTATTTTTGCTGTATTTTAATTTGATTGGTTGGATTTCCTCCTATTCGTCTAATCGGTGCAATTTTTATTTTTCCTTTGATAAATAAGAGTAGAAATGTTTAGCAAGTTTGTCAAGGCTAATAATTCATAATTATTCGTCAACTGATAATTTGTTTGTTATAACTATTTGTAGACTTTTGGCACAAAATATTAGAATATGCTGGAAGCATGGCACATACCAATGGAAATTAACAAGTACGTAAGAGAGACCAAGTCTATACACAAGAAGAATCCTCAGTACTAGTCGTCTCTTCAATCAAATATATGTTGGAAATAATTTATAAGCTCTAGAAAATTGTGTTTTCTGGTTAATTTTTTCAAAAAAAGTACTCGATATAGTAATCTAACTTCTGGAAGAATTGAATTGCAGTGCTTCTTTCAACAAAAACATGATGCGTGCTAATTCCAAATTCCAAGCAATTTGGAATTTGTGTGTATTTTTTTTATCACGCATGGCTAAAAAAATTATTTATTTGTTACCATGCATTTGAAATATGTAATACTGAATCCCCACATGGTCGGTAGTGCGTAAGGACTTTTTCTTTTTTTCTCTTGTTCAATAATTATGAAAAAATGTGCATATCTATTATTTTCTTCTCTTCTACTTTGTCTCGGATTTATGGGTGCATGGATTATATTACATCATTCTATGAAGTAGCACAATATATTTTAGTTTTAAAACTAATTTTTAACTCAAAAAACTCCTCAAATCAACTTATTTCTATAGCTTGTCGAGTCTAACTCTACGAATGAATTCATATTGAATGATTTAATTATTTACTTCCTGAGTCATGTCATCAAAATTATCAAAAACATTATTTTTCTTCTAAATTAGGTAAATCAATATATTTAAACAATATAAATTATGTATTTATCAATTTTAAATGTTAAAAGAGTAATATATATATATATATATTATTAATTTTATATAACTTTTTATTTACACAGTTAAAACTTTAATATAAATGACTTTGAGTCTAGCTTGGAGTCAACTCCAACGCCACTCCACTTTATGATATGTTGAGTCGAGTCAAGTTGAAATTTCCAGTTTTAAACTGCATTTTTATTATCAAAATGTAAAAATAAATAAAATTTCACATAGCCTATTCTACCCATGATCATTTTTGCCTATTTTTTACCCTTTCTTACATATTATGAATTGTTGGCTGAATTTTTTATCATTCTATATAGGGTTCGCATACATTATTGCAATTAGCATGATGTGTGTATGTATGATTTGAAAAACAATGTACATATGTATGTGAAATATCTACACCCAATCGAACCTCGACAACAAACATTTCATAATAGGAAGTTTTATTGATTTGTCAACCGCTAAATCAAGAATCTTCATTAATATGTTTGGATAGTAAGATATTGTGGGAAAGTAGATTTTAAAATAAGAAAGAAAAGAAAATTATTTGTCATTGATTTATTTCATGGTTAAAGAGAAAAATTAAAAAAGAAAAAGAAAAATATGAAGTGGAATTATTGTTCTTAAAAAATATTATGCACGTCATTCTTAATTTATAAGCACGCCACTAAACAAACGATGGGTCTTACGTACCTGGATCTATGCATGCATAACTCAAGGAACCGCATTTGCCATGCACCAGCACCCAATAACTAGGCATATGGTGGGCATTTTTTTAGTGGTATACATATAGAACTTTGTAAAAATCGGAATCACAAATTAAATCGGATTTTAAAAACTTTAAAACGAACCAGTTCAATCTGGTTCATTACTTTTTTGAATTGGCAAGATAATTAAAATTGCATATATATTTGTATGAAAATTAATTTATCAGGAATAATAAAATAAAAATAAAACTAATATTAATGTAAATCTTTTTATCAAGTTATAGTTGGTTATAAAATAAAATATTTTAAGAAAGTTTTATAAACTTTGAAGTACTAAATATCGTAAATAGGGATAAAAATATGAGTAATAAGAAAATTATAAGCTAATTTCTCTTATATTTTACATAGATTATATATTTATTTATCGTAAAGTTATCCAATATTGAAATATAAAAATCTCATAATAATGATTATTCATGAATCGTTTATGAATAGGTCACAATCGACTTGAATCATACGATTCAAAGATAGTAGCAATTCAATCTAGATATATTATTTTGACTTAGTTTCCAATGGAGTTGAGTTGAATTGGACCTTTTGAAACCAATTCTCACAACAATGGTATAAACACCAACATTTTACCATATTTTCTCTTTTTCAAAAAAAAACTAAAATTGCTATGAAGGCAATTTCCCTTCCTTTTTATTTTCTTACACGTTTTTGGTATCCAAATAAGAGAAACATTCATAAAAGAACGGTTTTACAAAAAGAAAAAAAAAAGATTAGCTACCCCTCATCTAATTTATATCAACTACATAATATGTAATTTGAACCTTAATTTATGTATAGGAAGTAAAATATATAAATAGGAGATTGATAAAAGTTTTAGTTTTTAAGATATAAATATGATGTTTTTTTTAGATTTTTTAAAAATATAATAGTTTTAACAATATTTTAAACTTAATATTTATTATAATTATTTTGATGATTAAGATTAAAAGATGAAAATGTTAAATTAATTTAAAATTTTATAAATATTAAAAAAAATTACATTTATTTATATATATTTTAAGTAGTAAGATTCATTAAATTATTTCAAATAAAATTAATAATTTGCAGGTTTTCATAAAAACCGAAACAAACAGAATCCCTATTTGGGAGTAATTAATTTGAAAGCTACTAGAGGGTCCAAAACGGCTTCCCTGTCAATCAAAAGGTTATCCATACGTAAGCATGTCGCACCACTCTTACCGGGAAAAGTCTGGGATTCCCAAGAGACAATTTAATACTAGCTTATCCTATGTAAACAAGCAAATTGTCAAGTTGGAACATACACTACTAACTAATTTGTTCAAACATACATCCTTGGCTACTAAGTTATTTATATATTTATATGATTCACTTCAAAATGAAGATGATAGGTAGATAACATGGACGACTGTAGCAGATATAGATAACACGCAAGGGGAAGTGGGAAATTAAGTTCGTTAGTGAAGCCGAGTATTGACGCTTGATCGGCATATACGTGCACCCCATATCCCTCTTTTAAGCACGCCTTTGTCGTACCTAATTCAAACACTCCAAACTTGACACCCACACACCCATACGCCGCCTAACCATTTCCACGTCGCTCCCCAATCCGAACAAAAGCAACCGTACACACTACATCACAGCCCACGCAGTCAACACTATAAACTCCTCTGTCCCACCGACTTATCATCTCTTAGCACGTGTGAACATCGAGCATAGTCCGACGACCCAACCAACTCCGCGTCGGCGCCGAAACCCATAACCCAGAATAAAACATGTCTGGAAACTCACAATGTCTACCTTCGTGAACCTTCCTTGCAATTCACTCTCATTTGTCTACGTCGTTAAGCATGTCACCCAAGTCTCTTCTTTATTAAACAATTAACAAGTAGTACTGTTCTCTCCACTCAATCACTACAAATCTTCCAACCCAAGTAGTACAACATGCGTCGGCGCTTACGCTATTCCCCCGTCTGCTCGTACACATCAGCCCCCACGCACACATATTTCTCGAGCTTGCTTGCATCGATCGAACTCCACTACTTATATAAAGGGCACCAACCCTCTTCCTCTCTTCCACAATTCTATTTTCCTTCCCCTTCTACCACTAACTGCTAGCTTTACACCTTTTGTGATATTGATCGGTGATATGGCGGTTAAGAGAAGCCGAGGTGAGGAGGGGGACGTTGAGATGGCCAATTGTTTGATGCTTTTGTCAAATTCTGGTGATCAAGAAGAGTCGACGTCGGCTAGTACCAATAGTTGTAATAGTGCTGGGCGTCTGTTCGAGTGCAAGACCTGCAACCGGCAATTCCCTTCGTTCCAGGCGCTGGGCGGGCACCGTGCCAGTCACAAGAGGGCGCGAGTTGGGGCGTCGGAGGAGGCGCAAGATCGAGCGCCGGCGCAGCCCAAGACCCACGAGTGCCCCATATGCGGCACCGAGTTCGCCATGGGCCAGGCCCTCGGCGGCCACATGCGACGACACAGAGTCGAGCTCAAGACGCTGAACGATAGTGTTGTTCGTCAACCTCATCATCTATCCTTGGATTTGAATCTCCTCCCTCTCGATCATGTCCCACAATCCATAGATAAAAAGACGTTGCCGGTTTTGAATTCTGGTACTAAAAAGATTGGTGGGTTTCAATTGTCTGAGAAGAATTCTGGTAGAGGAGGTCTGGATTCTGAGTTTGGGAATTTCCTGGGACTTGGGATGGTGGGAAAGTTTCCTATAGTTCATTAGTACATGATTGATCATATGTTTACTATCAGCTCGGACCTCCTTTTATTTTTCATTGGTGTAATTTTTTCCAGACATATTTTTCGATCATATTCTTTTGGGAGCGGATTGTAGTTTAGTTTTGATTGTATGATACATATCGACTCATGTACATGGAATTAGACGATATTCTTTCTTTATCGGCATGACTTTTGTGTATTTAAGTTTAAGTTTAATTTGCCTTATTATATACTACTAATTGGCAACCCGCGCCATGCACGCGACACCCTAAAAATTTTAAGTTATATTTATATTTTCATTTTCACGTATATTAATTTTGATGTTTTATCTTATATATTAACTCGTTTAGACCCGCACAACGAACGGTCCATGTTGGACATAGTTTTTTAAAATTTTATTATAAAACAAAATTAAAAATATATAAAACTAAAAAACATTAAAAATTTTCTCTTTCAAATAAAATATAATAAATAAATATATAATAATTTTAAGATTTGAAAGCTTGGTAAAAAACAAGTACAATTCTTATTTGAAAAATCCTAACAACTATCATTTTGTCAAGATCAAAGTTATGAATTGTTTTACACAAAAAAGATTCAAATTTTCAAGTGATCCTCAATTTTTAATCACTAAAATTATACATAAACGTTATGTAATCAACTAAAGTTGTACATTAATTTTTTCTTATTTTCAATATGTGATATATTTTAATTTAATTAATAATATATACATAAATATAAAGTTATTTGAACTACAAATATAAGTAAGTATTTAATTTTGAAAATTTTTTTCAAAATATATTTAAAAATATCTTGCTTATTGAAATGAATTTGAAATTATCAAAAACAAAAATTATATGAAGAAATTTTAAATTTAAATATTAAACATTAATATATAATTAGTTAAAAAATTGTTTTAAATAATTAAAAGTAAATATTGGATAAATAAAAGAATTTTGGGCGAGTAGGAGATGAAACAAAAAAATATTTGGCGAGTAGAGGAGGAAGAAGAAGATGGTGGGGTGTGTTTCGAGCGGATAGGAAACGAAAGTAAAGAGTTTTGGGGGCATGCATGGTAAAATAAAGCTTGTCATTAATAAAAATAAAAAGTTGGTAAAATACAATTTTCAAGTCAACAAAGCTTTACAAAAAAATCATTTGAAGAAACCCAAATTGAAGGATGATAAAAAATAAGTATAATTACTTTTCTAATGAAAAATTTAGAATGATAAATTTAAATAATTTGATTTTTGACACCAATATTGGAAAAATAATAAAATTTATCTTTGTAGAAATAGTAGTAGAGAAAAATGGGAGGTTGAAACAGAAAGCGGCATCAATGAAGAATGGTCGTATATATAAGACTAACCAACAAACAACTATAGAAAAAAACACAAAAAAACAAAAAACGTAAATTTGAATTCCAGGAATCACCAAGAATTATAGAAAAGTAATCACCAACTGCTGCAGAAATGCTATTAATTATTTAACCGAACAAATATTTAATCTTCAACTAATCTGTAAGAAACCACTTCTCCAATATCAATATCAATTGTCAAAGTACTCTTCGTTTTGTAATTTTCATGTAGTTTTTCTCTACGTATCTTTGAAGCCTTCATCTTCTCCTATTGTAGACGACAAGAGGGAGATAGAAATGCCTATGGCTGTAAATGGCTCAATTATGGATAGTCAATACCAATAATTTAACCGTTAACCATTTCCCTTACTATTAATCATAAACAAAACATTAACCGAATTTATGAGGTTCTACCATAATCAAATTTTAATTATTTAAATGTCGGTTAAACAGTCAAACCCTTGTTAATTTTTCACAATTTTACATAACACATCTACTAATAGAAATATATATAAGGTATAAAATAAAAAACTATAATTGTCAAAAGTATCCTCTCACACAAAATATATAATATTTCTAATATCTAAAATAAAGTAAATTAATATTATAATTATTAGAAAAAGAAACTTCAACATTTTGAGCTCCAATCATTACAGTAATTTTATCTAAAACATGCTTCAAACAAAAAAAATAAGTCTTTATTTATTGGTTGTGGCATGGTTAGAAGATAAAATTAAAGTTTTTCATAAAATATAGAAAATGACATATTTTTATTTGGTGAAATTCGTTAAATAGTTACGGTTAAACCTTGTGTTATAATTATTTATATTTCTATTCGGCTCGATTAAATTAATCAAAATTTTCACCTTCCTTTAAAGTGGCGAATAAAGCCTTCACCATAGTTGGGTCATTTAAGTCGTACCTTGGGTAAATCGGTGAATCAACTGACCATTTACACTCCTAGCGATTGAGGGTGTGGTGGGGACTTTGTGTAGCACACAAAATGTTTTCGTATTGATGATTTATTTATTAGATTAATTTTGTATTTATCGTTAACTAAATTGTAGGGTCAGAATTAATCACGTTCGAGGAAAAGTTGAAATACGATGAAAAACGAAGAAAAACCCATCATGCTATAGTATATAGTAGATTTATTCGATTAAATTTGTATTTATTCTTAACTAAATTGTGGGTCAGAATTAAACACATACGAGGAAAAGGCTGAAACACGATAAAAGTGAAAAAAACGATCTTGCTATATTATATAGTAGATTTATCAAATTAAAATTGTATTTATCATTAACTAAACTATAGGGTCAAAATTAACCACATGCGAGGAGAAGGTTGAAACATGATGAGAACGAAAAAAAAACTATCCTACTATAATATATAGTAGATGAACCATTACAAATGAATAATATTTCTAAGTACTATACGCAAAATGATATCAATACTATATATATATATATATATATATATATATATATATAAAATCTACTCTTATCTACTCTTATTAAGAGAAGGGGAGCTCAATATTGGCATGTGATTAAAAGTAGGAGATTTGACCAATCAGAATACAGTAAAAATAAAAATTAATATATCAAATCGTTATAATTTATCTCTTCATTCAGATATTTACCTTTAAATTCAATTAGAGTCTATCTCAAAGATATCTTTCTTTCCTTTTTCCTTTTCTTTTCCTCTTTCTGCTTCCTTTTCTTCTTTTTAATTTTATCATTTTCCTATTCCTTGATGAGGTTTGGATTTCATTTATCATGTGTCTAAAACCTTGACATTCATAACATTGAGGTTTCTCATTTTTTTCTCATTCCTTTTGTCTAAGAGTTATTTATTTACAAACTTTTTTAAGTTTCTATAGTAGAAAACTTGATTAAACGCTTCCATATTTCTCATCAATAGTTGTAAAGCAAGGTCCTTCTTCTTTTTGTCTTCTTCTTTTTCTTTCTGATCCTTTTCAAAGGTATGTTCACAAGTAATAAGAGATCCAAATAGATCCTCAATAGTTATAGTTTTTAGGTTCTTAGCTTCTTCAATAGCCGTCACATTTGGTCTTCACTTAATACGTAGTGAAGCAAACAACTTCCTATTAATCTCATCTGAAGCTAGATTCTTATCAAGGATTTGCAAAGCCCAACAATGTCATTGAAACAATTGTACATGATATTGATTGTAACAACCCAATTTGGCCTAAAGAACGGAATGAATCGTGATATTATAATTTGGGAAATTACTCGTTGGACTACCATGTGCAAACTTTATGAAAGCAGATCTTAACCCTCTAAGAGGCTTAAGACAAACACCATACTGGGTTTTTTCATAGAATGCATGCAAAATAATACTACATAGGGCAGATCTTAGACTTAGGGCTCCTGAATGAGCACTCTAAGCCACGAGAGAGGCATCACCTCCCTTGCAACTATGAAGGTGACTTTACAAATGTAATGATTATTACTTTGAACTAAATGAAGGAAACAACACCCAATGCAGCAAAAAGGTTGAGTTCTTGAAAGAATGTTGTGATATGTTCCAGTTCTTATACTTAGTTTCAATGATTGGATTAGGTAACTTAATTACTTGATGTTGATGCGTTGCGATAAAGTAAATACTGGGTTGTGGTGGTGGTTACCTATTTCACATACCGCACAAGAAAGAACTAAACACTAAAGCATCATAAGATGCAAGGGCATCATACCCTAACACCCGGTCATCATATGAGTTCTTCACGCAATAAAACCAGTATGCTCCTCATAACTATGTTTCTCTACACACACACACACACACACACACACACACACACACAACTGCAACCAAACAAGTTTCGTGTACCTAAATTTGCTCCTCATCATGTTCCAGGACAGTGAGGCTTATACACCCTACAAACGATTATTGGTATTTGCCCCATAGTTTATCCACTCCAATAATGATAATAATAATATAATAATAATAATAATAATAATAATAAAATATTAAACACACATATGCAATCATTATATCATAACGCAACTCCAAGACATACATGGTTCATAATCAGGTTCAAGGCACAAGCCCACAAAATATTGTAGTCATCCATAGCATGTGCATCCAAATACAACACCTAACACATAAGGCCCTCGCCACAACCACTAAGCAGCTAATCCTCGTGGCTAGGGTGGCCAATGCTACAGGACCTCACCTACGTAGATAGAGGGGAAAATGTTAGTAGTTTGATTATCGGTCTGAAATGGCAACAAGTATAATCAAGACTGGCAAATGTGCATTCTATTGCCTACGAAAAACTTAGAAACTTCAGAAAGCCTCACAAGACTGTAAGACTCGAATAATAAATAAATCAAAACAACCATCTTGGCATCTCGAGAATGGAAGACATTGCTAATATACATAAAAATGCATCAAGCATAGATAAAAGCATAAAAGGAAACAATGGCGCGTTGTGGACAAGTGTGTGTAGAATCTATTTGCCCTTCTACCAAAGCCGACCCAACACGTAGGAAGACAAGACCTACATATATCAAAATGACTAATACAAACTGGAAAGTGAAAGCTAATTTCCATAAGGAAAGAACATTGTATATAATCTCTATAGGAACACTCAAAGGGCATCTAATGAGGAGCATCAAACTGCAAACTCGATAGCGCCCTGAACTGAATTGGTGTTCTACTACTCTTGGCAAATGCCTCTCTCGGCAATAATTGGTCTCACTCTCAAGAAAAAGCACATAACCTAACCCCTTTGCAAATTTCCATATAACTCTTGGCTAAGAGTACAATGATTGAATACTCTTAAACAACTGCCTTCAGCACCCTTTGATACCACAAATTTAGACATGCGTTGTACACAATAGTATCTGTTTACTCCGCACCTCTCTGGATGTTAAGAAGCTCAAAACATAGAGATATTAAGATCCTTCGAGAATGAAACAACCATCTTACTAATCCAGAGCCCATTGTGAAATGCGTATGTGCCCTCGCTCACGGTAAATGCAAGGTCAAATATACCAACTCTCGGCTCACTGAAAACTCGATAAAAACTATATATAGGGTTGAGAAGGGAATCATATAAGTAGGCCCAAAGGCAACATGGGGTGGATCTAATTTCAAAAATAATATGATGGATCTCATCCTCAAGGATTATTAATCACGGAAGTAAAAATCTGTTTATATGGCCCATGTTAAGTGGGGTCCGATAAAATAGCTACTTAACACTTCCAATGATCTAGAAATCAAGTCCACATTAGAGTGAGCGATAAATCTGAGAAGAGTCCTGAGAGACTGTGGTCCAAGCTCCAACTGCATTGGCACATTTAGAGTGAACTCGGACTTCGAAGCCTACATGAGAACCCATTGCAAAACAAAAAACTGGCAACTCTATCTGATGCATGGTCGTGGTGTGTGATCACATCAACAATAACATCAAGTCAATCAAGTACCAATGCTAAATAGATCCATAACAACAGACTCGACACGTAAATTGAAGCACATACATAAATAATAAATAAATAACAAATGAAAACAAGCTAAATAAATAAAAGAACAATAAATGAAATAATAGGTACAAGAGTAAACACAAAAAATAATAAATAACAACTAAACCCGTGTGAAAATAAATAGATGAATAAATAACAAATAATAATTATATATATAATTAATAATTAATTAAATAAACTCACTAATTAAAGAAAATTGGTAAATAAATAAATAATACATCAATCAAGAAATAATAATAATAATACATGATTTTGTCACTAAATGCAAGTAAATATTAATACATACACCAGTTAGTAAACAAATAATTAAGTAAATAAATAATGCATTACATAATTAAATGAATAAATAGTTAATAACAATTAATCATGAATAATAACAATATAATTATCAAAATATGAACATGTCTAAACAAGAGTAAATAATAAGAAATGTGCGAGCAAATAAATAATAACTAATTAAATAATCAAATTAAAAGATAAATATAATTAAGAATAATATTAATAAATAATTACAATATTAATAATAATAAATATTTATATAATCATGCATCATAATCGATAAATATATAAATAAGAAGAAATAAATAATAATGAATAATTAATTAATTAAACAAATAATAATAAATAAAGAAAAATACTCATAATATCAAAATATGCCAAATGTGTGAATATGCATGACTCAAAACACTTGACAAAAGTGGGCCGAAATTAAGTTGTTGAGTCAATCGAGCGAGTCTGACCGAGTTGACTCAGCCGAGTCCACTGGCTGGGCTGGGCTAGACTTGGTTGACACGGACATGAACATGTGGGCACGTGCACATGCACGAACAGTGCTAGTGAACACAACTGGTTGTGGGCTTGTGGACATAGACGAGGGCAAACGAGCTAGAGGGGACTACTGGTGTCTATCGCAAGAAAACACCGACAGCTATGCGGTCGGGCAAGGTGGGTGCGGTTGCCATTGGTCGCGATCGATAGAGGACGATGAGGGGAAGGTGTTGGCGGTGGTGATTGATGGTGTTGGCTATTGGTTGGAGACATAGGGGACAATTTCGGTGGCAACGATCGATGGGGCTGGTCTCAAAAGTGTTGGCTGTCAAGTAGGAAATGTGTCTTGGGTGGTGGTCACTAGTGTTTGGTTGGCACTTGGCCAGAAGGAGATAGAAAAGATGCCACAAAAATGAAAGTAGTTGGCGGTTATCGCGGCCATGGTGAAGGTCAGAACTTGACTCAAATGAAGGCAAGTTGTCTAGGTGGTCGGACTCATCAAAGGAGGCTGCTGGCGCCGAAAGATGGCCCGAAAGTTGATGGCGGCAATGGAAACCGATTGGAAAAATGCAGTAACGGCGGGGACTACACCAGTGCCAGAGGTTGAGGTAGGCCTAGATCGATAGTCCGTCGCGAGGTAGTCACACTGGTGCCAGTCTGGTGACCGGAGCAAGCCAAAGCGTCGGTAGTGCTAAGGGTAGAAAATATTATGAAAATACAAGAGAAAATCTTATAAAATCTGGTTGGACAATGCTTGGGCTGACGTAAATCTCTTTGATGTTGCCATGTGGCATGATCTGAACTCTCGACAACTCGTGCGCTTAGTGGATCCACCTAGGGTATATACAATATATATATATATATATATATATATATATATAGTACACACACACACATACATATATATACGGAAAGGTTGAAAGTGACTCGAGCTTTGAAAATAACTCTATGGACGGAAATCGAGCCAAGAAGGCAAAAATGAGCCTTGAACCCTGAACTCAATCGGATGAATATCTGAGACACAAATCAAACTAGGTCCAGAGAGCAATCTGGTAGTCTAAAATCCTTGAGATGCTTGTAAAAGAGATACTTTGAAAAGCTAAGCCTAAATAGATACTAAACGCTGCAATGACCTTGATCTAGCCCTAAAATCCTAGATTAACACAAGCTGAAAATCTGTATACCTCGTCTATACACTGATAACTCATGCTCTAATGGAGTATAATTGAAGTTATTATCTGTTTATCGAGCCTCCATAATATCCTTATACAGACATCTAGTCCTCATACTCATGGTCTAAAAGATAAACTGACTCAAATAGACTCGAGTTGCCTTGTGACTAGCCCAAACCAGCAAAGCAACAAGCAAGTAAAACGATAACCCGAAGTTGTGGTTTTATAATTATGCCCTCACATCCTCCATACAATACTCGCTACGGTAGTCAGGTGGCAAAAGAACAGTTAGGTTAGTGTCATAAATTCAGAAAATGTTCTACGTTACGCAATTCCTCATACATTACACTACTTTATATTTGAAGGAGTACTAGAGCAATTCATACTACTAATACAAATCTCTCATGGTCATAAAACTGTAAACTCTCACATACTTAGATCAGCGTATAACGACCTGCCCGTTCTAAGCCACGAGCCAAGTGACTAAGTATTTCATAAATTAATTTTCTATTAACTTTTAATATTTTAAATAAACCCATAACATAAAATTTAATATAACAAATGCTCAGAATAATCTAAGCCCCATAAACCGAACCAAAATCCCACTACCATGCAAACAATCTAAAAATATAATAACAAATAAGAAAAAATAATAGTCCAATAACAGAGTTCTCCAGTTGTCTTGACTCTACCCGTCCTTTCATGCTCATACCTACGGAGGAAATTTCGCGTTAGTGATAAAAATACTAAGTCATATAATTACAAAAAATAAGTTAATATATTCCACAATATCATTAATTATGTCTTTTAATGATTATGAGCCTATGACGAGCTCTTACTATGCTGGGAAGGTAGCCGCCCATCCAGCTACAATCTGTAAAACCCTGAAAAAAATAATTAGGTTATTTTATTTAGGGTTTTGTAAATCTTAGAACGAACCGTAAATATTATTTAATTAAATTAATTTTTGAAAAAATTAATTTTATAAATTATCGATTTTGACCTTTAGGATATCGGTATAATGATATTTATAATATTTTTACGATTTAACATCCATTCATATTAACTTAATAATTACTTTTTGACTTTACATTATCACACAAATTACTTTTTGAATTCCACACATATTTATAAAATTTAATATAGTGACTTCTTGAATTCCACACATAATCTTCTATATAAAGGAGACTTTTGTTGATATTAAATGAAACATCCTTTGGATAGTTTGTGAACACATTTGACTTTACAAAGGGAAGGCTTTAGGATCGTGTGTCATAGTTGTGGTTTCCTCATCACAATACTAGGTTCGTATAATTATTTGAAATGTTATATATTTCAATTTGGGAGTCTTAGTCGGCATGAGTCCACATTCGATCACCATGTGCCGAACACAACCGGGGTCAAAAAATTGGCTCACTCCGACACGAGCAGCACCCTTAAAATTACTATGTAGGAGTCTTGGTCGGCATGAGCTCACATTCGACCGCCAGGCGCATTGAATTGACTCAGTCAGACTCAGGGCAACACCCCCTAAAATTCTTTAAAAATTAAATACTTGCCCCATGCCGAAAGGGGTGACAGAGCACAGTGGTGCCAGATGGCTCATTATGCACTTGTGATACCGAGAGGGTGAGTCAATGGCAAATATCGGTAACTACATGCCGAGGGCCACGTAGCGTGTGTGCGCATACATGGGATTGTAGCTGGATGGGCGGCCACCCTCCTAGCATATTAAGAGCTCAGCATAGGCTCATAATCATTAAAAGATGTAATTCAGATGTTTAAGAATATATTAATTATTTCTTGTAATTATACGACTTAGAGTTTTTATCACTAACGCAAAATTGCCTTCGCATTTATGAACATAGAAGGATGGGTAGAGTCGAGACAGCTGGAGGACTCTATTATTAGAGTATTCTTTTCTCGAGATTGTTTGCATAACAGTGGGATTTTTGTTTGGTTCATGGGGCTTAGATTATTTCAAGCATTTATATATTAAATTTATTGTTATGGATTTATTTAAAATCTTGAAAATTTATAGAAAATTAATTTATGAGACATTTAGTTTCATATAGTAATACTTGGCTCGTGGCTCGAAATGGGTGGGTCGTTACACAATCCCATATATGCGCACATACGCTACGTGGCCCTCGACTTGTAGTTACCGATATTTGCCATTGACTTACCCCCTTAGTATTACAAGCGCATAATGAGTCGTATTGCACCACTACGCTTGTCACCCCTTTCGGCATGGGGGCAGGTATTTAATCTTTCAAGAATTTTAAGGGTGTTGCCCCGTGCCAAACCGAGTCAATTCTTTGACCCTGATTGTACTCAGCGCATGGTGGTTGAATGTGGGCTAAGGCCACCAAATCTCCCAAACAAGAATATATAATTTTAAGGGTGGGTGCTGCCCCTGTGTCGGACTAAGCCAATTCTTTGACTCTGGTTGCACTTGGCGCATAGTGATCGAATGTGGGCTCAGGCCGACCAAGACTCCCAAATAGGAATATATAATATTTCAAGTAATTATACGAACCTAGAATTGTGATGAGACACTTACAACTATGACACAAAATCCTAATATGAATGAAACTTCTCGGAAACCTTCCCTTATGAGCCAAATTATTTTGTTTGAACAATCAACAAAATTCTCCTTTATATAGAAAAATATGTGTATAATTCAAGTAGTCACTACATTAAATTTTACAAATATGTGTGGAATTCAAAAAGTCACTACATTAAATTTTATAGAAAAGAATGTAATTACATATAATGATACATAATTATATTAAATATCAACCATTAGTGTGATAACGAAAAGTCAAAAAATTGGCTTGACTTAATCCGAATGGATCCCAATTTCAAAAATTGAATCCCAAGAATTAATTAAATAATATTTAAGATTCGTTCTAAGATTTCTAAAACCCTAAATAAAATAACCTAATTATTTTTAGGGTTTTACAAATCAGGCCTGGGTATAGAGTTGTATAATAGTTTTCTAGATCTTATATTTGGAAAACCATCAAAGTATCTCAGCCTTGAAGTTTTATTAAACTTATGAAAAATTACTGTTGACACTATCCTATATGTAAAACATAAAGTTAAATTCAACACACAAGGAGCCAAGTAGAAAAGAAGCAAAAAGAGGCCTACGGACCAAGATGAGTGAAGCTCCACATCCTACATCGGCAAGCTCACAGCAAGTAATCTAGCATAGAAATGGAACCTGAATCAAACTCGGATTACATCAGCACACACATCAATTCAAGATCTTAACACATACACAATACATAAGACACTTAATTAGATTAATTACTTTCTTAATAGAGCTTTAAACCTCATTAGGTAACTTAATTAGGATTTAGGGCAAGTACACTTAGTTGGAAAAGGGGCCAAACTTACGGTTTAATCAATCAGACTTAACCTTTTTTGGATGGGCCAAACGGTGTCCAAATTGGCTTAAACTTAGACCAGTTGGCCCTGACACTTTAAGGGTTGGGTACAAAATTTACCAAGGGTTGCCCATGGGCCAGTGTGGAAAACAAGGCTTAGAAATGTCAGGCTAAGGTGTTGGGAACAGTGTTCTTGGGCCACAAACTAGTTTTACTAAGTATTGTTCATGAGCTTGGAGACTCGAAATGAGCATGGGCAAATGGGTAAGGTTAGCCAACACTGTGGGATTGAATACTGTAAAATGTCAAGTCCAAATTCCAAGGATTGGGCATGAGTGAATTCAGGAAGGGAAGGCATTGTCCTACTAATTTTGGAGCTAGCTAGACCTAAGACGATTGGGAAAATCATAATGCTACTTCTACTGAGACAAAGGCTCTTAAATTTTAGGGAGAGTTTTGGGACAAACTTGGGTGAAATTTCATCACCAATAAGTTAGGTCTTTGGATTTTATATATGGAGCTAAAGAACTAAAATTTCACCCTGCCCTCCTCCACAGTCCAGAATACCAAATTAACTAACCACATAAATAATTTTTAATTGTTACCAAATTTATAGGTTTCTAGTAGATACTAATTGAGTGCTTATGTAAGTTTTACAACTTTTATTAACATCTTTTAATCGGCTCACCATGGACCAAAATCTCATAGCATGGCAAGGGATACATGCATCATCGCAAACACATCAAACAATTAGAGGTTTTGTTCATGCTTTTAAAGTAGTTGTCTTAGTGTTCAATTTTTACAAGAGCAAGCCAACATGAAGATATAGAAACATACAAAAGATGGACATCAAAAATCATGGTGTAAAAAATGGGGAAATGGGCGATCAAGTCAGTGTTACCATGAAAGCTGCCACCTTTGGCAAAGTTTGGCACCATGTTCATAAAAGTCATAACATACAAAATGATGCAAATCCAAGCTCTAGATCTATCATTTAGGAACACAAAAAGGCCATTATCATGCAAACATACCTAATATAATGTGAGATATGTATTTTATACCAAATAGTGCAATATCTACACATCTATCATATGTAAATCATTTATTTTTAAGTAAAAATGTAAATGAGACAATTACAAAGCTTAATAACCCCTAATATATAGATCTACATGAAAAAAATACAAGAGAGCATTCACACACACACACACACACAAATAGCAGCATACAACAGGGCAAAGAGGTAAAAAGAAAAACCCTAAACCAACCAGAGGATGGGGCAAGGGCACCCTTGCGTCCATCTCAGAAGGGTGCACCTTAGGACTTCCATCCTATGGTACTTGTAGCGACCTTGGGACTGAGTCACAGGTCCTAAGGGCTCAGATTGTCCGAAAGGGGGCCCAATATGCATCGAACACACACTACACTCGTAAAGTACTTAGTCCTAACGTCTAAGTAGACTAGACTCGATCGAACCAAAAAGAAAAGGCTGAGCATGTAGTGTCCAATGGGGGTACCGAAGCCGAAGGAGGCTAGGGCCAGGCAACCACATGCCATACCATATTCAAACCACGACAAGAAGGACCGGACCCAATTAACCCAATCTGGGTAAAGACCAAACCTACTTGAAAACCCTTGGGCAAATGGTGCGGGATATGCTACCTCCCCCACTTAAGAAATTCTGTCCTTGAATTTGCCTAAGGAGGTACACATGCGGCCACACACCATGACAACAAACATATACAACATGCAATAGCACACAACCACTGAAATCAAAGAAATGTTCTAATACCTCAAATCATCATTGTCCACTAGGAAGAGCCTGGGAAAGTGTCATTGCATCTCATTCTCATGATTCCAAGTGGCCTCCTCAACTCCCTGTTGCAACCAAAACACCTTCACAAGAGTCACTTCTTTCTACTGAGAGTCTTCATAGATTGGTCGAGAATCTGCGTAGACTCCTCCTCATAGGATAGGCCAGGTCTGATGTCAAGCCCCTTGTGCTGGTGCTTGTGCGAACCATCTGAGACACACTTCTTCGACATGGAGACGCGAAACACTAGATGTACTACTGAAAGACTGGGCTACCTCATCGACTCACCTCAATACCTCGAACAAACCAATGTATCTTGGACTCAACTTGCCTCACCTCAAAGTTGATTACTAGATTGAAATATAGCTAGTGATACGTCAAGTTGGCAAATGGGTGGTCATCTCGTACCCATGGATAAAAGTACAATAATTTTAGATTACTCACACAACAATAGATCAGGGATGAGAAGAATGCTAAGCACTCTCAAACAATCAAATGCACTAGCACACTAAGCACAATGATGTGGTGTGATGAACTAGCACACTAAGCACAGTATTGTAATGAGATGAACCAACATGATAAGCTCAGTTATGCAATGAAGTGAAATGAGCCTACACACTAGGCACGGCAAGGTCACACAAAGAGCCGGCATGTTGAGCATGACAAAACAGACAACCTGGCCAGCTATGTATGGACAACACACAAGTAAACATCAAAACCTTCATATTAATTTATAATAGGTTTGGTCCTTGACCTACCCCTGCAAACTTAGATTTCAAACTTGATTAGATAAGCCACACTAACTTGAGCAAAAAGGGCTTTGCTCTTGAGTATGGTGGTTAGTAGGGACCATCATTTCCAATAGTTGGTATGCTTCATTAGAACTCTTCCTCATCAATGACCCACTGGCTTCTACATCCACAATTTTCTTAGTTTGCCCTAACAAACCATTATAAAAGGCTTGGATTTGCATCCACTTTTCTCCTATATGGTATGGTCAATTCTTTAGCAAATATTTGAATATTTCCCATACTTTGAAGAGGGACTCGTCATCATCTTGCAAAAAAAGTATGTAATTATGCAAACGAGCAGTCTTAGTGGAAGGATAATATTTTAACAACAAATTTCTAACAAATCATCCCAAGCAGAAATTGGATCCAAAGAAAACAAGCAATCGTGAGCGCTCCCAATTAAGGATAATGGGAAATACTCGAGGCAAATTGCAGCATTTGAGACACCTTGTTGTTTATACATATTTTAGAAACCAAAAAAATCAATAATATGACGGTTAGGATTTTCTCTTGGTAGTTCACTAAATTGTCCAATATATTGCAACATGTTAAATAAAACCGGTTTTAATTCAAAACTTGTCGTATCAACAGAAGGTGCAATTATGCTAGGTTAAAGAGCTCTAACTAAAAAACACCCCAATCTTGGATTGCATGGTTATCTTCATTAACAACCTGTGGGACAACTTGTACAGGTTGTGGAGGTGGTGGTGGTGACTTTTTATCCATCTTTACATCCTCAATTGCGTCTTTTACTTTCTTTCCCATGGCACACAACTTTCTTAAAGTTCGCTTGATTTTTGGATCAAAGGAAAGCACAAATCAACATACCAAATGATGCATACACAAAAAAGCACCCACTTTTAAATTACAATAAAAATTAAAATGTCCAAAACAGAAACTTAAAATGACTCTATGTTCTAATTCTACAACGAACAAGTAAATTTGATCCTTCTCTTTCCATGTAACACCAATTTAGCATGAACCCTAACCTAATCTTGATGTTGTAATTTATAAAGCTATTCATTGAACTACCATCATACAAACTTCACAAAAGTAGATCTCAACCCTCTAGGAGGCTTAAGACAGACACCTTACAAGATTTTCATACAATGCATGTTGATCATACTACCCGAAAGAAGGTTTTTGTAATGACCCGGCCCAAAGTGTAACATAATTGGCTAAGTCATTTCTTTAAAATGGGTACCCTGGAAGTTAAAGATCTCTAGTCCATTCCCACTTATAAACAGGATCTTCTCCCAGTAGGTATTAGATGTGGGACTAAGTTGAGGGATCTCACAATCCACCCATCTTAGGAAATTTCGTCCCTGAAATGCCTATATTTGGCCCGTTGCTAGCCCCAGCCCACAACCTTTCTGGCCCGTGACCGGCAGCCTAGCCAACATTTCTAGTCTTGGCCCGTTGCTAACCCCAGCCCACGACCTCTTTTGGGCATGTGACCGACAGCCTAGCTAACGTCCCTAGTCCATCCCACCATCTAACACGGAACCAGGTCGGCTCTGATACCATTTGTAACGACCCAGCCCAAAGTGCAACGTAATGGGCTAAGTCATTTCTTTAAAATGGGTACCCCGAAAGTTAAAGATCTATAGTCCATTCCCAATTATAAACAGGATCTTCTCCCAGTAGGTATTAGATGTGGGACTAAGTTGAGGGATCTCACAATCCACCCACCTTAGGAAATTTCGTCCCCGAAATGTCTATATTTGGCTCGTTGCTAGCCCCAGCACACGTCCTTTCTGGCCCGTGACCGGCAGCCTAGCCAACGTTTCTAGTCTTGGCCCGTTGCTATCCCCAGCCCGCGACCTTTTTGGCCCATGACCAGCAGCCTAGCCAACGTCCCTAGTCCATCCCACCATCTAACACGGAACCAGGTCGGCTCTGATACCATTTGTAATGACCCAGCCCAAAGTGCAACATAATGGGCTAAGTCATTTCTTTAAAATGGGTACCCCGGAAGTTAAAGATCTCTAGTCCATTCCCACTTATAAACAGGATCTTCTCCCAGTAGGTATTAGATGTGGGATTAAGTTGAGCGATCTCACAATCCACCCATCTTAGGAAATTTCGTCCCCGAAATGCCTATATTTGGCCTGTTGCTAGCCCCAGCACACAACCTTTTTGGCCCATGACCGGCAGCCTAGTCAACGTTTTTAGTCTTGGCCCGTTGCTAACCCCAGCCCACGACCTTTTTTTGGCCTGTGACCGGCAGCCTAGCTAATGTCCCTAGTCCATCCCACCATCTAACACGGAACCAGGTCGGCTCTGATACCATTTGTAACGACCCAGCCCAAAGTGCAACGTAATGGGCTAAGTCATTTCTTTAAAATGGGTACCCCGAAAGTTAAAGATCTATAGTCCATTCCCACTTATAAACAGGATCTTCTCCCAGTAGGTATTAGATGTGGGACTAAGTTGAGGGATCTCACAGTTTTAAACTTTAAGGAAGCTCCTAGCATGAACACTCCAAGTCACTCTAAGAAAGTGACTTTATATTATGTAAATGATCATTCCGTGGTACACAAAGGTAACACCTCCAATTCAGTTTAAGTGGTTGGACTTTTCATAA
Organism: Piper betle; assembly: GCA_033002965.1. Classification (NCBI taxonomy): domain Eukaryota; kingdom Viridiplantae; phylum Streptophyta; class Magnoliopsida; order Piperales; family Piperaceae; genus Piper; species Piper betle. Next base: position 167,789 of record JAURVB010001246.1, on the reverse strand, counting down.
ATGTGAATGGATGATTTGGTTCTTATACTTAGCTTCATCCTTGGAGTTAGGTATACTTATTCTTATGAAGATGCAAAACTTAACTTGCGTAACATAGGGGTTGTGGTTAACATCACAAAATACATAATTGTTCCTAAAAAAACACAAGGAATGGTACCCCTATCATGAACCACTCGATCCTTCTACCATTCCCCGTCTCCACTAATTGAAGCTTACCTATATACATATATATATAGGAAAAATGTCAATAATCGAACAAGTTGAGTTACATTAAGGCAATGATCACTCCAAGCTACATTAAGGCAACAACTCCAATGCAGCTAAGAAGTTGAGTTACAATTTTGAGTTAGGTAAATTATTCTTAGATAATACTAATATTGCACTAAAGTAAACGCTGGGTCGTGGTTACTAGTTCCACATGTACCGCAACAAAAATTAAATACATTGAGGCATCATTGCATGTAAGGGTGTCAAACCCTAACACTCATTTTCACGTGGACCCTTCAAGTGGCATGAACCGTAAGCTCCTCTAGTCCATGCTCCTCTATCACACACACACACACACACACAGCAACATCCAAATATGTCTTGCGTACCTTAGTTGCTCCTCGTTATCTTCCAGGACTTTGAGACTTACACACCTTGCAAACAATTGTTAGAATGCCTCAAAGATAACACTATGCACGATGATAATAATAATATAGTGACAAATTACAAATCACACGTAGCATATCAAGTACACCAACATAGGCATTAGGGCACCCGCCCATCATACATACATCCCATAACCCGTAGTTTCCAAAATACATAAGTCCTAATATCAAAAAATACATAAGTCTTACAAACCAAATACATGGGTGGTTTGATTCAAAACTCGGCATAATACAAATACATTTACCATCCCAGCAATGAGCCTATTGATCTGTACACCTCTGCCAGTCACATACATGAGTACACACCTACATATATATAGGGAAAGCCGCCAGTAATCAAATAAGTTTGATTATCGGCCCAAAAATGACTACTAATAAAATAATACTAGCTGATAAGTATCTTAATACTCACGAGAAATCATAATACTTTCAAAGTACATCACAGGGCAGTAAACTTAGGTTGTTCCCTAAGACAGCCCCTCAAAGTAGGACTTACTCGAAACAATCTCTAACAATCTCCCCATTCTCAAATTTGTGAAAACATAATATAATAATAATAGGCTTAGGTAGGAATACTAATATTAATTGGCCTCCGGAAAGAAGGTAACTTGTGGACCTTTTGGTTTTTAAAAGCAACTCAACGGATGTCATCCTTGAAAGTTATTAAACAGATGTTTAAATGGCCCGAATTAAGAGGGTTGTAATAAAACCACCACTTAACTTGTTCTACGATATAGAACAATGCACTCATCAAATAAGCATAAAATAGGAAATATGTCTCAAACCAACCCGGTCTCCAAGCTCCAAGCAATCTACCAATGAGCTCAAACCACACAACATATAAATGAACCCAACTCAACATCTAATACAATCTAAATGATGCATTCATGAGAATGCATTATCAAACAAGATAAGATTCATTTAAATCAATTGTTATATATATTTATAGATTACAATAGATGAATTAATGAAAATGAACAATAACAAAACAATAGTGCAAGAGTAACCAAAATAGAAGACGTAACCAAATTGTAGGTATAAAAGTTATAAAATTTCATCAACTATTAGAAAAAAAGTATTTGTGTTGGCCTAAGGAGAGGTCTCTTGGGGCTTCCTACCCAAGGACCTTCAACCCCATGGGTTTGACCAAGCTTGGAGAGGCTATAGGAGGTGGGTAAGGGTTGGAAAAGAAGAGGAGATTCCAAAGAGCAAGGGAGGACTTGGAGCAGAGGAGAGCAAAGGGTGAAAAATGAGAAGTGGTTGCTTTTATAGAAAGGGGCAAAGCGTTGGCAAATGGGTGTTGGCCTCTACCAATCTAGACCAGGAAATCCATCTGACCCAAACAATGTACGCCTACTGAACCAAGCCATACGCATCATCGGGTCAAACTTTTGGGCAAAGGGGAGCTGGCATAGAGCTGATGCGCCAAAAAAGGTGGGAAATTTTCAAATTTGGGCACAAGAGCTGTGGACCAATGCCATTGTGGCCAAACTCTGAACCAAACCCTAAAAAGGGATGGCGCAAGGGTGCAAGGAGGGCATTGAGTATACCATTATGTCATTTACAATGATGATTACAAACTAGTCTAAAATATGGACTAAACACTATGTTCCCCACTTCCATAAATGATACGCGGCATTGGTCAATCCAAAAGGCATGACCAAAAACTCGTAGAGGCCATATTTGGTCCTAAATGCAGTCTTCAGGATGTCTTCTTCTCTAATCTTCAATAGGTAGTATCTTAAACTCAAATCAATCTTTGAGAAGACAACTTTTGAGTTCAATTTGTCGAATAGATCATCAATGTAAGGAAGAGGCTATCTATTACTAATAGTTGCATGGTTTAACATCCTATAATCAATGCATAAATGCATGCTTCCATCCATCTTCCTAACAAATGGCACTGTTGCACCCCACGGATAGACACTCGGTATGATTAACCCTTGATCTAACAATGTCTATAACTATTCCTTGAGCTCCTTCGAGCTCAAGAGGTGCCATTATGTACAGAGCTCTATAGATAGGTGTTGTGCATGACATCAACTCAATGGTGAGATCTACTTCTCTGTCTAGTGACAATCCATTAATCTCATCTAGAAATACATTAGTAAGTTCTTTGGTCACTGGGATCTGCTCAATGTTCGGTGTGTTTTCTGAACCACTTTGCCCAGCCCAAACTAGCATTGCCATTATCAACTCACTGCCTCGGTCTAGCTATCTCACTGCATTCTGATAGGATATACATCCTTGTTCTCTATCTCTACCCTGACCCTAGAAGAAAAGGTTGTGTCTTAAGTAGCAGAAAGTCACCATCTTTCTTCAACAATCTATCATGGCTCTTTGCTTGGACATCCAGTTCATTCCAAATATTAGATCAAATTATTGTAGCTTGAATAATATCAAATCAGCTACAAGTTGTTGCTATTAAATCTCAACAGGGACATTATGCACACACTCGCCCTTAACTATCACACTACCATCAGGAGTGGACACTATTAATGAATATCCTAACTTTTCTATCTTACATCCAATTCTACTTGTGTGCACGTATGAAATAAATAAATGTGTGCAACCATAATCAAATAGGCCTCATGCATGTACAAAGCCTACGAGAAGTGTACCTGTCATGTGATACCCCAAATCCAGTCCATGCTCGTGAACCAAATTGGAATGTCACGGGTCCCGATTAGGTCGGTAACTCGAACCCAACTCGCGTGGATCTACTCTCGGTGTCTTAAGATGAAGATACTAATAGCTATGCATGGATGAATGCAAAGAACCCTAACATGCATTATATTCACACAGAATTCTAATCTACTGTATAAATTATTCTAAATCTTGGGTCTTGACCCATCTCTATATTATATTCACATTTTACATCAAATTATGGGTCTCAACCCACCTATTGTATATATTTAATATCTAAATATATATATATATATATATATATATACTAAAACATATATATTAAAATGTCATCATTATAAATTTTCCTACTAAAGCAGATATCATATTTTCATGTCTCGAATTTCATCACATCATTCTCAATATAATGGCATCATAAATAAAGTACTAAACAATCTAACGTCTGACATGTGTATGCAAGAGACATCACTTCTCCCCCATCAAGGCTGGCACATCCAACTCATGATCATCACCTACATATATTATAAAAACATGTGAGTAAGGAGTGTTACTAGTCCAAAATATAACTATATCAAATTGGCTATGAGAGCTAACTCTCATGTGAAGAAAAATATTTTTACATACTTCTCGTGAACACTCTTAAGGGCATCTACTAAGGCACCCCCAGGCTGCAGACCTAGTAGCATCCCAAACTAATTGGTCTACTGATGCCTCTCTCATCATTTTCTCATTTTATTTTCTAGTCTCTCTGGACTACTAGTGTATCATATGCCCTCTCCTTTCCTCCATAATTCTCTTGTCCTTGAGCATGAAGGCTAAATACTCTTAGGTAGTCGCCTTTAGTACCCTTTGAACCACAAGTCCGGGCATGCGTTGTACTTAACAGTAGCCATAAACCTCCACGTTCTCCAGGTGTTGTAATGACCCGCCCATTCCGAGCCATGAGCCACGAGCCACGTGTTACTATATGAAACTAAATGTTTAATAAATTAATTTTCAAGATTTTTAATAAATCCATAACAATAAATTTACTATATAAATGCTCGGAATAATCTTAAGTCCCATGAACCGAACCAACATCCCACTGCCACGCAAACAATCTCGAGAAAAGAATAGTCCAATAATAGAGTCCTCCAACTGTCCCGACTCTACCCATCCTTCCATGCTCATACCTGAAGAGGCAATTCTGCGTTAGTGATAAAAATACTAAGCCATATAATTAAATAAAATAAGTCCCTAAACTCCCTATCATTGTCTATAATAATGGTTATTGTGATCATTCCAACATGTCCATTTATTAGCTGATGGTTCAGTCCACCATGTCCATTAGTTGGCTGATGGGTTAGTCCACCTTGTCCATCTATTGGCGAATGGGTCAGTCCATCATGTCCATTATCGGCTTGCGAGTCCAATCCGCCATGTTTGTTAGTTGGCTGATGGGTCAGTCCACCATGTCCATCTATTGGCTAAGTCCAATCCACCATGCCCATAATTGACTGGTGAGTCTAATCCGTCATGTCCAATTTATTGGCTGATGAGTCAGTCCATCATGTCCATTACCGACTGGCGAGTCCAATCCGCCATGTCCATTATCGACTGGTGAGTCCAATCCACCATGTCCATAATTGGCTGGCGAGTCCAATCCGCCATGTCCAATTTATTGGCTGATGGGTCAGTCCATCACGTCTATTACCGACTGGCGAGTCCAATCCGCCATGTCCATTATCGGCTGGTGAGTCCAATCAACCATGTTTGTAATTGGCTGGCGAGTCCAATCCGCCGTGTCAAATTTATTGGCTGATGGGTCAGTCCATCATGTCCATTACCGGCTGGCGAGTCCAATCCTCCATGTCTGTTATCAGCTAGTGAGTCCAATCCACCATGTCCATTAGCTGGCTGATGGGTTAGTCCAGCATGTCCATCTATTTGTTGATGGGTCAGTCCACCATGTCCATAATTGGCTATCAAGTCCAATCTGCCATGTCTAATTTATTGTATTATGGCTGTTAGGTCCATTCTGACATGTCCATTATTGGATTATGAAGGGCATAGCCCGTGTCAGACTAAGTCAATTCCTTGACCCCAGTTGCACTCCGTGCATGGTGGTCGAATATGGGCTCAGGCTGACCAGGTTGTCCTCAAGGGAAAATACAATATTTTAAATAATTATACGGACCTGGAATTGTGATGAGGTATCTGCAATTAGAACACATGATCTTAATATGAATGTAATTTCTCTAAAGCCAAATGTGCTCACAAGCTATCTAGAGGATGTTTTATGTAACAATAGAACTCTCCTTTATATAGAATAATATGTGTGGAATTCGAGAAGTCATTATATTAAATTTTATTAATATGTATGGAAGTTAAGAATTCATTACATTAAATTTTATAGAAAATAACGTAATCACTCATTATTATATCATTTGTGTGATAATGAAAAGTCAAAAACTTATTATTAAGTGAATACGAATGGTTTATAAATGATATTGATTCTTAAGAATTTATTTAATTAAATATTATTTATGGTTCGTTTTAAGATTTATAAAACCTTAAATAAAATAACCTAATTATTTCTTTCGGGGTTCTACAGGTGTGAAGAACTCAAATGCAAAGTAGTCAGGATCCTTCAAGAATAGAACAACCCTCTCACTAATCCACAGCCTGCTATGACTATCACGTGCACCAACTCATGGTACGTGCAAGTAGATTTCACCGTCTTTCGTCTAACTGAAAACTCAATAAAATTATATATATATATAGGCCTCAAAAGGGATTTATATAATTGGCCCGAAGGCAACTTGTGGTGCATCTTGTTTTCAAAGTCATACTCAAAAGATATCATCTTCGAGGGTTATCAATCCAGAAAACTATTACACTAAATATCCTGAATTAAGTGGGATCCAATAAAACACCACTTAACCCGTCCTACAAAGAGTAAAATAAATCACGATAGAATAGAACAATAAATCAAGGTCCTAAATGGACTTGGCAGAATCTCTGAGCATATTCTCATGCCTAGGCAGCGAGCTCCTACTTCGTACTTATACAACAAGCCTAAATACTAACGCCCAGTATAATGCATGCAGGTTACACTCCTCATCAATCTATACAAAACAACTAAAATAATTTTCGTTTACGTCTCAACCTAGGACATTTAATCATGAATAGCAATGACATGACATTATGTGACATTTACATTCAAATCATACAATCCATTCCAATCGATGATTAAGACTTATTTAATTGGCTACCTACATCCATTCCAATTAAATATTAACCCTAATTCCAATAATTAGCTTAGTATTCAATTATACTAATTAGATCATAAAAACTATATACATAATTTATGAATTAATTGTCTAATCTGAATTCACCATTATCATTCGTTAACATGAATTTAAATTTAAACTAATATCTATGTATAATCACACCATTTGCATCACAATAAGATCATAAAACACTTCATTATCAAATAAAATTTGATAAAATTTTATACCTAATCGTCGGTCAGCAGCGACGGTGACAATGATAATGGCAACGGCCTCGGCTGCATCAGCATGGCTGCAGTCCAGCCGAGGGAGGATTCAGCTGGACTAGGACTGGAGCATGCGGCTAGGACATGACGAGGCCTCATCGGAGCTACTCTAGCCGATCTACAACTAGCCATCAGCGACAATGGCCAATAGCTGGCAGAAACACTGCAAATCTGCTAGGGCAAAGGGTACCAAAAATGGGCGATTGGGGAGGGGATTGGTGCAATTGAGGTGATCTAGGGCACAAGGAAGACGACGGCGATGGTCAGTCATCGGGTAGAACGGAGAAGGTAGGGGGAAAATAGAATGTGGTCGGGGCATTTTTGTAATAAAAACTTGACTCACTCCCGACTCGAGTCAATATTACAAAAATACAACCAAAAAATATAAAATAAAATATAGTAAAATATCATAAAATAAAATAATCGAGTTCTAACATGAATAACATACTCTAAACCTATTAACCCACCCAAAAATAATAAATAAGCATCCTAACGCGGTAAATGGCATAAAAGTAATTCTTCGGTCTACTAAAAATAATAATAATAAAAAACTAGGCATACTCTCATATACTCTGATAACTCATTTTGCTACTGGTTCATAACACACGACCGGCCTTGGCTCAATACGCGTTTTTTGAAATTGACTTAACTGAAAAGAACAATCGAACCAACCGATTTTGACTATAAAACCCAGATTCGGGTCATGGGTTTTACAACCTTCCTCCTTAGAAAAATTTTATCCTCAAAATTTTAACTCGAGGAGGTTCTACTGAAACTGGAACTTGGAAGCTGGATGCACATCAATTGTATCCTCTATTGCTTCAATAGTCATGTGCATCCTCACTGATTGTAGTTGCACCGACATGGTGAGTTCTACTAGTGAAGCTGTCAATATCAAACCTTCCTGATTCTAAACTAAATGTGCCCATTCTGACATTACCATCATCATTCTCCTTGGTTCTGATCCCTAATGCTAACTCGACAGAAAAATCTAGGTCAGCCCTAAGGGCCTACCGGGTTGGTCAAGCAGATACTCTAAAGTATTGCAAGGTGTTGATCTAAGCTATATCCGTGAAGACTACGTCGAGGGTGAGGCCCACCTATTAACATCTACCCATGTCTCTCTTAACCTCATCGATGTGAAAATTCAACTATATGTACTCTCAGGAAATTCTATTCCAGGTCCTACAGCCATCCTAAGGTGTGCTATGAGTCTCTTGCTAGGTACCGGTGTATAGGCTAATGAGCTACACGGCTCACTGTCACCAATCTAGATCCAACTCTTAGGTGTTCTGTATAAGGAACTGGACTACCCATCGGGTCGTAGTTGACTTGGTCTTGAGTCAAGTATCTCACTCTATTCTAGAAGAGAACAAGGATAGTTGCTATGACTCTACTATATATTATGGCTCTACTGGCTATCTATACAATCACTAACTGCTGCTGAAAGGAGCTCTCTATGACGGAATGGAGGTGAGAACACCTGTACATGTACAACGTGTCTCGAGGAGTATGAAAACATACGCTACATGGAACTACAAAATTTGCATGGCATGTGCTCTAGTCAATGTCTACTCATCTCAATCATCTAGATAACTGACAGTAGAACTGATATATCTAGAGTGGAAATTCTCGAGGGAAAACTCTACTATGTCTGACATCTCGGGGCTATAGGAAAGAATACTGAATCTCGTGAAAATCTAGTCACACTACTCAATAACTCACAATAGGTGATATCTCATCCTCACATGTGGGATCTAACATCAAGTAAACTGGGGAAGTCCACTAGGCTAAGAAAAACCTACTATAAAGGTATGTCACTCTGATCTATGGTAAGGTGAAAGTATCATGTAAGTGACAGGGGAGATAAAATCCTTGTGTAGCATACTAGGTGGCCAAAATATCGGTAGGTCTATGGACTTGTCTCTAAGATCACTACGATTTACTATGCCACAGATGATCGGTATGTGGAACACTCAATTGATGATGAATCTCAAAAATAGCTCCTAAATGGCTCTAGTTCAATCAGCTAACAGCTAGCACGTGTTTCTCGGTACCATACTAGTTACGCACTTCTAAACAGGTAGGGTTTAAATAACCCAAAGAACCACTGTCTCCCCTCAAGTCTACAAGAACTCATAGTGAGGTTTGACAAGTGTCTCATCCGCTCTTTAGTGGTGTGTGACCTATTGTCTAGTACTGATTTGTAGCACTAATCATGACTCATATAACTACTACCACTGTGGTAGACTCTCAAGGAAGGCTATTAATCAAGATGAGGATACCTTGGTATCGTTCTACCTAGTCAGCATGGTCTGTTTTGTCTGAAGTCCTTGTCTGGATCGCTCTCAAGTTGGGGTGAAATCATCATCGTAGGATCGGTCTGCAAACACTTACCTACATTGTAAGCCCTAATCAGTACCATGATGATACCTTTATATTCAGGGCAAGGCTCAAGCCTATGGTTTAATGTAAGAACCTAATCATGCTCATAAAACACAAGGGAATCACTATCTCTCTGAAAGATACTTCCTCACTAACACTCTATCTATGCCCAATACTCTAGTACAAGTCGAACTGCTCTTGCTAGCTGGCCAGTCACTAAATGAGTTAAACTACATGTGTAACCATCTACTAACCACCTGATTTGTGTATGCTGGTTGTGGATCCATGGATGTACCACATGTTGTCTGAACAATCTGATCACTATGCCTATCCCATCTGAAGGTCATACTGTCATATTCTCTAACTATGTCCATGTGCATCCCTCTAAAATTGTCATTAATAGTGTCTGATGGGTTATCTTACAATATACATCCGACCCAAGGGTGTCCGATCAAGATAATGGTTGCAAGAGAGCCGGTGAAGTTAGATCCTATGCCATCTCATCAAAATAACTTTAGTTTTCCTAACTCTCCTCTATTCTACTGATACCACTGTAGCTATATCAAGCAAGGCTCAAAACCCTTCAAGTAGCTGTCCTCATGTGGGGCGAGGCAACAACTTGGCTCAGGTTGTCCAACCATACATGTCTGATCTAGAGGGGTTTGGATCATGGTGGTGACATGTACAATTTTGAACCTATGCTGAACCCACACTAACCTCCTGAAATCTAGAGTGCCTGCTTCTATTTATACTAACTAGCCCTCAAATAGCAACCAGTGATCTGGTGCCTTATCTCTAGTGGAATCCTGTCAAATATCTGATCTCGTAGGCAAAGGTGGTCTTGATCTTTTCCTCGTCATATCGAGGCCTCTGTCTAGCAATGAGAAGCCAAAAATATTGTTGGGATGGACATAAACTAGTGGAAGAGGGGGAGGTAGTAAAGTGCCCATGGAATTGTTAATCCACCTACGTACTTATCCTCATTCATTACTATCTTCTAGAAGTGGTCCATCTCAAGTCATCTACCCAAACTATCATATATGCTCTAAGTACTTCAGCGGCTCCATTGGTATAATCAGAGCCTTCATCCATATGGATTTGTCCAAGGCAATCGGTGGTCCATCTTATATGCCAACTAACTTGCCAGTAGCTCCATACTTCAAGCTCCTTCCCACAATGTACACCATGTCCTATTGAAGTATGACTAATGTAGTGGCATGCAAAAGACAGACACCTGGTCAACATCGAATTTAAGCTCAGCTAACCGAACATGTGGTCACCCTGACTCATCCAAATCTCTTATTCAATGGAAAGAACCGGTGAGTCTCTAAGCCCATCATGGCATGCCTGTCAGATTCTTATTGACATCTGGATCTAGTACCCATCTTATACCCAATTTACCTCTGCTAGCACCACAACATGTCCTGCTCACATCTAACTGAGCAAATAATCTAATATCATGATAAAAATCCATAGAAATGACTATACCACTGTGACTGTATACAACCTCATTGGATGCTATTCTGTTGTGGTAGTAGGTGGTGTTGGCAGTACCGCCTGATTTTGGTCCCTCTGCTCCTTAATTAGTGGTGCGTGTTGTCTACCACTCTGCGGTCTAGTCTTCCCTACAGCCATGTACCCTCACTGGTTATGTGCCCTCTCTTGCTTCTCGACGGTTGTTGATCTCTGCCTCTTTGGCCCTAACCTTGGCCCTGTTGGCCTCTCTGTTGTTGCTAATGCTGGGGAGCTAGAATTGTAAGTCTCTGTTGAGGCGCTAGGAGCGTCGACTGTTGGTACTGGCCAGTTGGATAGGTTGTAGCTCTATGCCCTGGTAGACCACAACTATAGCATGCAATAATACCTACTCTGTACTCTGTGGCTCTATGTCCTAGCAAATCGCAACGATAACATCTATTAGTTTCTGCCCTACACTGGGCGGCTCTACGTCTTGGCTGACCACAATGGTAACATACATTAGTGCATGCTCTGCACTAACCTCCATGATGATGTTTGTAAATATGACAGAAAGGTGATTTGTTGTCCTGAACCTAGCCATCCATAGCCCTCATGTCAACTGGTGCATCTATTCGACATCTATGTTGCGCTCCCTACTCTGGCTGATATGGCCTTTGATGTTGCCACTCTGGTCAAAGTCTTGATGAGGTCGAGTAGCTATAACTGGCTCTGCCTCACCTTCAGCTCTCACTACATCACCAAAAGTGGCAAGCTTCCTATCCAAGTAGGCCATATGAATCTCATGTTGGATACCCTAATAAAAGTGCTTTATTCTCCTTTTGATGGGAACCCAATCCGGCGCAAATTTTTCTAAAGCTCTAAATCTAGTCTCATACTGCACCACTATTATAGGACCTTGTTCAGTGTCTAGAATTCCCACTCCTTTCTCTTCCTAACATCTGGTGGAAAGCATTTCTTATCAAATTTCACTCTAAACTCTTCCCATATGATATCCTGAGGTTGTCAGTGGGCAAATGTGGAATTTTGCACTAAATCCCACCATATTCTACCTTCATCTTGGAATGCCCCTATAATGATGCATACCCTTTGCTCCATTGAGTGTGCCATATTTCCAAACACTCTTATTGCCAATGATATCCATAGGAGTGCCTCTTTTGCATCCAACTTCCCAAAGAATGGTTGACCATCATTCTTCACATACTTTTCATACTACCATAGTTCCAAAATCCTTGCCTCAATTGATCAGTTAGATCCTTCTCCTATCTCATACTATGAAACTATGGTTCTGTACCTGCTGGTATACTACCAAATCCTGTAGCTCCACTTCTACCTGTAGTCTGTATGCTACCTACTATCGCGGGTCCACTAACATCTGGTCCCATTCTTGCCTAAAATGGGCCAAACAAACTAGTCGTTATTGGAGTAATCCTCTGTCAATCACTACATCCCTCTCATAGACTACTACTACTGTAGTGGCTACCACGATGATGGCTCTCATTGCGTCTACTAACTAAGGCTGGCACACTGGCCTCTCCTAGTGGCAGGGTAGTCCTCAGTCGGCTAGCTGCTATGTCACTATGACCATTGTTGGGATTGTCTTGTCTATGCAATGGAAGGGATTGGGCCCTGATCTACATCCTACGAGTCTATCTCACCATCCTGTTAGTAATCCTTGTTCTAACTTGAACACCATGTCACACTACTGATTGGTAAGAAAATCTACAAACAAAAGCAATAAGACAAAAATATACCTATCGGCACAACTCGGAGCAACTTTTGCACACATGTAACCTGTAATATATCTACCATTTTAATCAACCAAGGTTAGCTCTGATACTAAGAGTGTAACACACCGATTCGGTTCACCCGCAAACCAAATCGAAAATGCTATCGGCAATCAAATTATGTAACCTATAGCCCTAATCTACATCCTGCGAGTCCATCTCAACATCCTATAAGTAGCCCCTACTCTAACCTGAGTAACCTGTCAGACCACTGATTGGTAAGAAAATCAGCAGACAAAAATAATAAAACAAAAATATACATGTAGCACAACTCGAAGCAGCTTTTGGTTACATTTAACCTGTAATACATCAACCATCTTAATCAACTAAGGATTAGCTCTGATACCAAGACTGTAACACCCCAATTCGGTTCACCCACGAACCAAATAGGAAATCCTACCGAAGACCAAACCATGTAACCTATAGCTCTGATCTGTGTCCTGCAAGTCTATCTCACAATCCTATTAGTAATCCTTGCTCTAACCTGAACACCCTGTTACACCACTAATTGGTAACAAAATCTGCAAACAAAAACAATTAGACAGAAATATACCCGTTGACACAATGCGGAGCAACTTTTGCACTCATGTAACCTGTAATACATCTACCATCTTAATCAACTAATGGTTAGCTCTGATACCAAGATGGAAACACCCTGATTCGGTTCACCCACAAACCAAATGGAAAATGCTTCTGGCGACTAAGCTGTTCGCTAATCAATTTAATTCGGTTAAGCTGACCTAGATCAATCCTCAATGTCTCAAGATGGTGGTGCAACATACAATGTTGGGATGGGACACTTAGGCAACATGTGAACAGTTCAAAAATAATGATTTTTAAAATAAAACGGACGAGTCTCCCCAAAAAGTGTAATAGGGACCACCCTATAAACAATATATATATATATAACGGTAAAAACATAAAACATTGTCAAAAAAATTTTCTTTCCTCATACAATAACATCATAACTATCTTTATGTTGTTGCATCAGGCATCAGCCACATTTGATCATCCATTGTAGTTCTACTCATAATAACTACCATTCATAGTTCATTTCACAGTTTCACACAACAAGTCCTACAATAACATTTAATTCACAATTATTTGCAATAGTTCATCATAGCACAATTTCTATTCCATTCGGCAAGTCTATGTGTGCATGGTACATCTCTGCTCCCTAGTAGTCCCGATAGCGCTCAATCATCTAGATTCTCGCCTATATATGTAATACAAAAATGTCAATAATGAGTATTACTAGTTCAAAAATAGCTAATAATCAAACTAACAGAAGAGAGCAGACTCTTTTGTTAAATGAAATCATTCATATACTTTGTAGCGACCCGGCCTAAAGTACGACGTAATGGGATAAGTCATTTCTTTAAAAGTGGTTGTCCAAGTTAAAGAACTAGTCCACTCCCACTTATAAACAAGATCTTATCTCAGTGGGTATTAGATGTCAAACTAAGTTGAGGAATCTTACAATCCACCCAGCTTAAGAAGTTTTGATACCCAAAATTCTTATACTTGCCTTGTTGCTAGCCTTAGCACACGTCCTTCTCTTCCCCATGACTGGTAGCCTGTAGCCAACATCCTTAGACTAGCCCACTATCTAATGCGGAACTGGGGTTCTACTGATACAACCTGTAATGGCCCATTTCAAGCCACAAGACAAGTGTTACTATATAAAAATAAATGTCTCATAAATTAATTTTCTATTAATTTTCAAGATTCAAATAAACCCATGACATAAAATTTAATATAACAAATGCTTAGAATAATCTAAATCTCATGAATTGAACCAAAATCCCGCTACCATGCAAACAATCTAAAAGTATAATAACAAATAAGAAAAAAAATTCAAAAGTCTAATAACAGAGTCCTCAAATTGTCACGACTCTACCTATCCTTCTGTGCTCACACTTGTGGAGGCAATTATCAGAGCTGTATTTCCCACAGAACCATGCAAATCAATCCTTACCTTGTTAAAAGTCTAAGAGTCCACTAACCCAAGGGTTTCTTTTATATAAGCATTGATCATTCTTTTATAAAATTAATTTTCATTATTTTAGATGGTAAGTAATTGTGGGTGTGTACATAATAGGTTGCGGGTGAACGCCAACAATGCAAGTTAATGTTAAAAGACTACTTTTAACAACTTTCTAAGAGTGTAGGGACTAGATGAGAGTTGAATTAAGTTGTTGTGGATACAATGATGTCTAAAACCTTAGAGATTGCTCAACGTTTTGAAGATATTAAGGACAAGATTGGATTAATCCAAGAGTCAGAGAAGCCATGTTGGGTGGTTGGTGTAACAACAATATTATGTAGTTCAAGATATTTCTTCTTAGAAAAAATTCGGTCTATACAGTGTAAAAATAAATTGCAAGATACTAAAGAAAAATGACCACTAGATGATACAAAAATTTAGATAATTGTTAAATAATTAAAAATAATGTAGAAGAAGTTGATAGGACACATTAGATCATACATTATGCATAATTATGTTTTTTATTGAAAAAATTAAAAAAATAGAAAGAAGAAGAAAGAAATGAAGTAATGCCGATAGTGTTATTAACCATGAAGGGATGCTTTGAAGATTTGACAATCAAAAATTTCCCTAGTGGGGATTGAGGTGGCGACTTCTAGATTAGGAACAAGTTGTAAGTTGAACGGCAAATTCAGAGGGAACCTGTAAAACCTTGAAAATAATTAAGTTATTTTATTTAGGGTTTTGTAAATCTTAAAATGAATCAATTATTTAATTAAATTAATCATTTGAAATCAATATTTTATCAATTATAACCCATTCATAATTTTTGACCTTTCGTTATCATGCAAATATAGTTATGAGTAATTACGTTCTTTTCTATAAAATTTAATATAGTGACCTCTTAAATTCCACACATATTTATAAAATTTAATGCAATGACTTCTAAAATTCCACACATATTCTTCTATATAAAAGAAAGTTCTGTTGTTAAATGAAATATCCTCTGGATAGGTTGAAAGCACATTTGATACACAAAGGGGAAGACTTTAGGATTATTTGTTATAGTTGCGGGTTCTTCACCAAATTTTTAGGACTGTATAATTATTTAAAATGTTATATTTTCCCTTGTGGACAACCTAGTCAGCCTGAGCCTAGATTCGACCACCATGCACCGAGTGCAACCGGAGTCCAGGAATTGACTCAGTCCGACATGGGCATGGGATACGCCCTTTATAATCCAATAATGGACATGTCAGAAAGGACCTAACAGCCCATAATACAATAAATTAGGCATGGCGGATTGGACTCACCGAGTAATTACGGACATGGTGGAGTGGACTCACCAGCCGATAACGGACATGGCAGATTGGACTCGCCAGGCGGTAATGGACATGATGGACTGACCCATTAGCCAATAAATTGGACATGGCGGATTGGACTCGCCAGCCAATTACGGACATGGTGGAGTGGACTCACCAGCCGATAACGGGCATAGCAGATTGGACTCACCAGCCGGTAATGGACATGATGGACTAACCCATCAGCCAATTACAAACATAGTGGATTGGACTCACCAGCCGATAACGGACATGGTAGATTGGACTCGCCAGCCAGTAATGGACATGATGGACTGACCCATCAGCCAATAGGTGGACATGGTGGACTGACCCATCAGTCAACTAATGGACATGGTGGATTGAACCATCAGTTAATAAATGGACCTGTTGGAATGGTCACAACAGACAATATTATAGATAATGATAGGGAGTTTATGGACTTGTTTTATTTAATAACTAACGCGAAATTGCCTCTGCAGGTTAGCAGCTAGAACTAAAGACTAAGAGACGACTAGGTGGTTCTTCTACCAACTCAGGTGGTGAACAGATAATAGCTGACTTCTCTTTTACTTTTCTTTTGTTATAAATGTGGCTATAGGAAACGGTCCAAGACTGTGGGATGATTATTTCATAAAATGTCATTTGAAACATAAGTTCGTTTGAGTTAAAAATGCTAGACTTATTTTCTTTCATATTATTCATATAACCTTTTAAGTAACACCCTGTCCGGTTAGGACTAGTCGTTATAGGGTTAGTTTTGTTAAATTTTGAGTAACACCTGGCCAGCAAGGCCCACATTATCGTGAAACATGGTGGCGGGTCATTACAGAACCTTTAGAAGGATATGATACCCGAGGTATCATGTAAATAATTAATTTCTAGAGACATATCTTTAGCATATTAAAAAGTTTCTATTGAGTTAGAGAACATTTTGAAAGTGTGTTAAGGAATAAACACCGGTGTGGGATAGTGTGTCACTTATGTGTCATACTAGGTGCACGTGACACTTAACCAACGAGCGTATATGGGACACCTTTATAATCAGATGTGTTATCTAGGTAATATGGGTGGTATGAGACACTTGTGCAATCTAGATTATAGTGTCATGGGACAATGTGCCCCACTTTAGCTATGCATATGAGTGGCATTGCTCAAATCAAGAAAAAAATGTACCAATGAATTATAGTTTGCTATGTGGCAAAATATGAGTTTGTGGAAAGTAAAACACCAATGAAGCATAGAGATACGTATAGAGTAATTTAAAATGATTACTCAAATGCTAGAGGATTAACTTTTGAAGTGTCCTTAAACAATTTGGCTTTAAGATGTAGAAGTAGTGAAGAAGTAGATCAAATTGACTCACGTGATCAACCATCACAAAGTAGAAGTGGGGAAAAAAATTGTAAATCGTGATTTTTCTAAAATGAACTTTTATAAGAAAATGTGAAGATATTTAAACTAACTTCTATAGAGCTAGATACAAGTGTACCAACGCATAATGGAAGAAATGTGTAAGATAGGATAAGAAAGAAGTTAGATGAATGAGTAATTTTCTCTTATAACCCTATTATATTTGTTTAGACAAAAATTACCAAGCTAGGGAGATTGTAAAACCCCGATTTATCTCCTTATTATATTTCCAAGGACAAAAATTCCCAAGCTAGGGAAATTGTAAGGCCCTAAAAATAATTAGGTTATTTTATTTAGGGTATTGTAAATCTTAAAATAAATCTTAAATATTATTTAATTAAATTAATTCTTAGGAATCAATATTATAAATTATTAACTATGACCTTTAGCGTACCTGTACGATGGTATTTATGGATGGTTTTAAATAAGTTTTATTTATTGAATTTTTGGGATTGGGAGTTATAAGTGCAATTCGACACTCATTCACATTAACTAAATAATTAATTTTTGAATTTTTGTTATCACCCAAATGCTTGGTGTTTAATATAGTTGTGTGTGATTACATTCTTTTTATGAAAGTTTAATGTAGTGACTTCTTGAATTCTACACATACTCTTTTATATAAAGGAGAATTTTGTTGATGTTAAATAAAACATCATCTCGATAGTTTATGAGCATATTTAGCTCACAAAGGGAAGGCTTTAGAGAAGTTTCATCCATATTAGGATTATGCGTCGTAGTTACGGGTGCCTCAACACAATTCCAGGTCTATATAATTAGTCAAAATGTTATATATTCATATTTGGTAGCCTTGGTCAACCTGAGCCCACATTCTGACCACCATGCACCGAAAGCAATAGGGGTCAAAGAATTGACTCAATCCAACATGGGGCCGCACCCTTAAAATTCTTTGAAGATTAAATACCTACCCCATGCCGAAAGGGGTGACAGGGCGCAGTTGTGCAAGACGACTCATTATGCACTTGTGATACTAAGAGGGTGAGTCAATGACAAATATCGGTAACTACAGGCCGTGGGCCACGTTGCGTGTATGCGCATACATGAGATTGTAGCTGAATGGGTGACCACGCCTCCCAGCATAGTAAGAGCTCAGCATAGGCTCATAATCACTAAAAGGTTCAATTAATGATGTTGTAAAATATATTAACTTGTTTCTTGTAATTATATGACTTAGTATTTTTATCACTATGCAAAATTGCCTCCGCAAGTGTGAGCATAGAAGGATGGGTAGACTCGGGACAGCTAGAGGACTCTATTATTTGACTTCTGAATTTTTTTTCTTATTTGTTATTATACTTTTAGATTGTTTGCATGGCACTGAGATTTCGGTTCGGTTCAGTGTGGCTTAGATTATTCCAAGCAATTGTATATTAAATTTTATGTCATGGATTTATTTCAAGTCTCAAAAATTAATAGAAAATTAATTTATGAGAAACTTCATTTTATATAGTAACACTTGGCTCGTGGCTAGAAATGGGCGGGTCGTTACATACTTCTTCATAGAATCTCTCATAAGGGTTCTAATTAGGCACCGACAGCCTTGGCTTGACAGCATCCCATTCTAGCTCATCTCATGCCTCGCCTTGACAAGAAAATCAATTTTTCCTTTAGCCCCCTATATCCTTTGTATCACTCTTGGCTATGAATTCAGAAGACGAATACTCTTAGTCATGTGCCTTCAGTACCCTTTAAATCCATAAGTCTATACATGCGCCTAAATTGTAGTACCTGTAATCCTCCACACTATTTAGGATTTGAGGAATCCAAAGGTGGAGTTGTTAGGATCCCTTGTGAATAATACGGCTCGCTCAACAATCCAAAGTCCGCTTGCTTGCGATTCACGTGAGTCAACTTTCTCTTGGCTCACATCTCACTAGAAATCACTGATAAAACTATATGTACATAGGTCTGGTAGGAATTTTAATATTGTAGGCCTGAAGGCATCATGATCTATATCTAAGTTTTCTCAAATAAACTCGAGAGATCTCATCATCAAGGGTTATTAATCCAGAAGTTTGTACAACTGAATGGCTCATGTGGAGTGGAACATGATAAATCCACCACTTGACACGTCCTCTTACTTGTTAAATCAAATCATGATAGAGTGAAAAAGCCAAACTAGAATGAGTCCTCAGCAGTTTACATATAGTTTTATCAGTGTTTCTAAGGTTTGTAAGGTTTGTCACGTGGCTTGACACTTAAATTCGGGGTCATGCGGTGTCCGAAGTTTGATTGGGTTTAGTTGGATGAATTCGGGAAAATCTGGTGATTTTCGACGAAGTTCAGCGAATTCAATTTTTTGGCAGTTTTCTGGCAAGGTGATCAGGGCTATGGGTCATCACCGGCTCGGTGAGCTCTACCGGACTATGGTGATGGTGAGAGCTCTACCAGACTATGGTCATCACCAACTGAGACAGCTAGTTAGCCAGGGTTGGTCGGCTTGTCTGATTGGCCCTTCGCCGGCTTCAACGGCGGCTCTCAGTGTGGGGCAAAACTTCTTTGGTCGAAGGGGACGGCGTTGGCAGCACAGCAGCTACAGAGCAGCACGGCCAGCGGCAGAGGAGCACGGTCCGGCAAATCAGCTTCAGCAATTGCGGCGCAAGGGCACAGCGACGGGGCATCATAGAGGTCGGGTGGCAGCCAGGAAGTGGGGCAAACGCTCGATGGCAGCCCACAGAAGGTTGACGGCATCCATCAATAGTGGAAGGGTGACTCGAGGAGGCATCGGTAGTGTGAATCGAGGCGACATTGGACGGCGATCGGGGAGAGGAGAAACATACCGGTTTCATGTGGCAATTACATAAATAAAAGTTGACTCGACTCCGACTTGAATCAAAATAATAACTAACTCCTAATAAATGAAAAAAATCTAGAAAAATGTGAGAAAATACCATAAAATATAATGCACTCCATAACTTCAAAATGGCATATTCTATATTAATAACTCACCTCTACAACGCGTCCTAATGTCTTATTCGACCTAAAAATAATTTTGTGATCAAATATAAAAATAACTGCATACTGTCATATACTTTGATAACTTATTTTTCATCATTTTTCGGACATTATCATCATATACTTGACTACACTTAACCTTCATAGCTCATAACGCATGGCTGGCCTCAGTTCAGCATGCGGGTCATGAACTGATTCGATTCGAATCGACGGTTGAATTGACTGGTTCACTAATGTAAAACTCTAACTCGAGTCACAAGTTTTATACAAACGATCACTCCAAACTACAAGAAGGCAATTCCTGCAATGCAGCTAAAAAGTTGTGCTTGAAGAGATGTGCATGCATAATCTGGTTCTTCTACTTAATTCCAACGTTGATGTTAAGTGGCTTATTCTTATATGATGTTGAACTTAACCTACGCAACACAAGGGTCGTCGTTACCTATTCTGCATACCTGTGAATGGAAATTAAACATTTAGACAGAGACATCATTGAGTGTTAATGTATCATACCGTAATACCCGGTCTTCACGTGGGCTCTTCACGGGATATCAATAGTAAGCTCCTCCGACCCAATTACTCTAACACACACAAAGCTACACCCAAATAAGTTTAGTGTACCTGGAAAGCTCCCCATCATGTTCTTAGACTTTTAAGCTTATACACCCTGCATAAGATTGTTAGAGTGCCCCAAAGTTAATACCATGCATGACGATAATAATAATAATGTAATAATACCAAAACACATCAAAACAAGGTCTAGGGCACTTGCCGAATCATAATACAACACATACACCCATAATTCTTGATAATACAAGAATCTCAAATACATAACAAATCTACCAAGATATATAAGTCCGATACAAGACAAGCCACACACATAGTACCACCCCCCACCATGAACTTCTTGATCCGTCCACCTACGCCAGCCACTGACATACGTACCCACCAACATAAATTTAAGAAATCCATCAGTAATTTTGATTACGGGTCCGAAAATAACTACTTATAATAATACAAACGGATAGGTATCTTAATACCCATGGGAATCACAAAACTTCCTGAATACCATCATAAGATAGTAAGTATAGGCTGACATGACCGAGCATCATAAAAACTTCAGAGCAAACTCCACAGTGTCATTTTTACATACAAATATCTTTCACCCTTAGATCCTCCATATTTCGTCTGCCACAACACTCAGATGGCTTGGAACAGTGCTAGGTTAATGCCATAACTTTTAGAAATGAGGTGTATTTACAATATCTTACTTACATTGCACTACTTTAAGGTATAAAGGAGTACTACTACAATTCTTACAACTCATACTATTCACTCTATTGTTCGTGAAATCCGCAAAAACCACATGTACTTATATAATAGAATTAGGTAGGCACTTATTTCAAGATTTTCAGTTCAAAAATCAACAAGGGATCTCATCTTTGTAGTTTTATGAGACTATGAAAATCTAGTGTACACTCCAAAAATAATTAACTAACCACATAAATAATTTTTAACTTAGCCCAAAATGCACTAAAGAGCACAATCTCAGCGCATGGCATAGCACATCAATATTACAACAAACACCCAACGCATTTAGGGGTTCTGTTCAAGTCCTTATTGATGTTATTTTAGCTTGCCAATATACTATAAAATAGCTAACATCATAACCTACAATCATGCAAAAGATAGCATTCAAATGCATCCTACAACTTGGTGTAAATTTTGGAGAAAAGATTGGCGAGGTCACTAGGACCATGAAAGCTGCCACCTTTTGGCATGTTTGGCACCTGTTTATGCTAATACATGCATCATCAGACAAAACACTCTTAATAAAACTTGTAAATCTATATATTATGAAGCTAACAAGACAAGAATTATGCAGATCAACAACCTATGGCATGAGATATGATTTCTTTACCCAAACATTGCAAACCAGTGAGAATACTACAGTAAAAAATGCATAACTATTTATTCACACTTAAAAATGGCATGATTCCAACATCTGACTACTCCTAAGAAACATATCTACATGCCAAAAATATCAGAAAAAATACCAACAAACATAGATACAAACGGAACAGATGTCAAAACACATAAGACAATGAGTAAAGGTGAGACTAGGTAAGACCATTACCTCAACCAATTCTTATAAGAGGCCTCTTGGAGCTTCCTACCCCTAAGACCTTCAACCTTATGGGCTTGACCAAGTTTGGAGAGGCTAGAGGGGTGGGGAAGGGCTGGAAAAGAAGAGGAGAGGCTAAGGAGCATGGGAAGAAGCCAAGGAAAGGAGAGAAAAGGGTGAACATGATCGAAGGGGTTGCTTTTATAAAAAAAGGGTAAAAGCCCTAGCACAAAGGTGCTGGCCTCTGCCAAGCTAGACCACAAAAAGTATCACACCCAGACCACGCATGCATGCTGAACCGAGCCGCATGCTGAACCGAGCCGCATGCAACATCCGGTGCACCAGAATAGAGGGGGAAAGTTTTCAAATTTTGGCCCAAGGGCACTGGGCCAGTGCCTTTGCACCCAAACCTAAAACAAGCCTTAAAAAGGGTTAGTGCAAGGGTGTTGGGAGGGTGCCCTTGCACCCAACATAAATTGCCAACCTTGAAAATTGTGTTGCAGGTCACATAGGGGCAAATATCGACCAAAAAGAGTTCCACTCACACGGCAAGCAACTAGACTCATGAGAAACGCGGTCCTAAACATGATTAGATTTGACTTAAATAAGAATAAAAAGTTAAGAGTCAGGACAGTGAAATATCTAGTTGGGTGGCACCAAACACAAGGCGAGAGTAAGGTTGTATCTCACTCATAAATACCATACATAAGCACGTTGCAAAAAGGGCCAAGCATGCACTTTGATCTGAGTTAAAACCAAACTGAAATTAAAACCATCAGGTGGAAAGCCCATGATTTACAACATTGGCCTAATAACTACATTATATGCAAACTTGACTAAAGACAAGTGCTCCTCGTAGAATCCTCCAAAATCAATCATGTAAGATATGAGCAGATCCTCTAGGATCTGGATAGTCCTCTCAAGTTGGCCATTTGTCTAAAGGTGATAGGTCGTACTAAACTTGGTATCCATACCAAGTTCTCTCTAGAATGATCTCTATCGAACACAATCTCCCAAGGAATTATGTGAAGTCTGACAATCTGATCCTGATATAATCTAGCAAAAGTGGATATAGGGTAGATCATATGAATCAGAATAAAGTACGCAGATGTTTTCAACCTATCCACTATGACCCATAGGATGCCCATATAACAGGAGGAAGTGGACAAATGTGTGAAGTCACATATTATATTATATTCCCACTTCCATACTAGTAGTGCTAACGGCTACAACAATCCTCCTAGCCTGTAGTGCTCATCTTGACTTTCAACACTGTGTTGAGAACATCTTTTTAGCCCTAGCCACTAATACGATTGGCACAAGTTGTGATATAGTCACTGAACCAAATGTACCATAAATGTGGAACAATGGACCTCGTGAAGGATGTCCTCATACAATCACAGATGTGTTGGTAAAGTTAAAACATGCAACTGCCCTCTCAAATGGTACAACCGATCTGTAATTGACCAAATCAGAAGTTCCCTGAGTTAAACACCACTCGGGTAGCTCATCATCTGGCTGGGCCTACTTGATACAGTCCATAATAGTCAAATTGATCATCAATCTCACTAAAAGTACTATAAGGTGTCTATTTGACACTTCCTCCCTCTGATCCTCATATCTAATATGCATAGCTGACAATCTAGCTTAGCACACTACAGGTCTCCTGCTCAAGGCATCTACTTCCACATTTTCCTTACCTAGGCAATAGGCAATGTCTATATCGTAGTCATTGAGAAACTCATGTCATCTCCTTTATTAACTGTTCCAATTCTTATGTGTGAAGATGTACTTCAAACTCTTGTAATTTGTGAAGAGGTGGAAGGACAACCCATAGAGATAGTGTCTCCGTATGCACAAAGCAAACACTACTGTAGCAAGCTCCAAGTCATGACTCAAATAGCTCTGCCCATGGACTTTTAGCTATCTAGATGCATATGCTATCAATCTACCCCTCTGCATCAACACGCAACCAAGTTCAATGCCAAATGCATCAAATTATATTACGAATTTGTCATGGCCATTTGACAAACTCAACACCTACACAATCGTGAGTCTCTCCCTACTCACACGCATATGTCCACACAAAACACTCCTTCCTAGTCAGTTGTGTAAGTAGGGCTACTAGGGAGGAAAAACCCTATATGAACCTCATGTAATATCCTGTAAACCCCAAGAAGCCCCTATCTCTGTAGCTGTAGTCAGCTACTCCCATCTCAAAACTACCACTACTTTGTTTGGATTTACCACAATTCTAGCCATTGACACTACATGTCAAAAACACTACCTTTGATAGCCAAAACTCACACTTGGAAAGTTTTACATACAAATAGTGCTCATGCAAAGTCTGCAACATAATTCTCAGATGTGCCTCATACTCCTCTCTAAATTTGAAATAGATCAAGATGTCATCAACAAACACCATCACAAACTGGACCAAGTGTAGTTAAAATACCTAGTTCATAAAATCATGAACATTGCCAACGCGTTAATCAACCCGAAAGGCATGACTAGGAACTCACAGTATTTGTACCAAGTCCTGAAAATTATCTTCAATACATCCTCCTCATATATATGAAACTGATGGTAGCCCGATCGAAGATCAATCTTCAAGAAAATTGTGGCTCCTCTTCCTTGTCCAAAGTGAATTTGTTGAAAGTGTTCTTCAAGGCACTCGACACATCTATCCTAGATTTCAGACCGACCACTTCTCGAGCATTTCTTCACCTAAGTTCCAATGATTAATTCCTTAGACTAGCTCATCAGTCCTCATCCAATCACTATAATTGGTTTTGGAATTACTTTTTCTATGGCTTTTGCTAAGGTAATCTTCACAGTAGGTGAAGATGAACCATCGATAAATCCCAAACATCCTTGAGGCTCAATCAAATTCAAGATTTGAGATTTCCATATCAGAAAGTTCAATATATTCAACCGAATTGTCAA
The DNA here is from genome assembly GCA_033002965.1 of Piper betle. NCBI lineage: Eukaryota > Viridiplantae > Streptophyta > Magnoliopsida > Piperales > Piperaceae > Piper > Piper betle. The sequence goes on along the minus strand of JAURVB010001246.1, from coordinate 142,523 downwards.
AAAGAAAGGTGCATGGATATTAATGGGATACATAAATCTCATTGAAGCATTCAAGAATTCAGGATTGGATGAAAAACCTAGACTTAAAAATTGAGAGTTTCCAAAAAATTGCTAACAAAACCTGCACTGCTCTGTTGAAAAAGGCGGAACAGTGGATGGATCCATGTTTGATGGATCCATGTTTGATGAGGCCGAGAGTGATGGATCACGATTGTTCATGTCCATTCCACAATCCAAGCAGTAATAACAGCAAAGGGGAGAACAAACAATATAGGGGCAAGCCAAAACAGATAGCATTGGTATCAATTCCGAAAAAAGGATACGAAGAGAACCAAACCATCAGCTTGACCAGGTTGACACCAATGAAAAGTGTCAAAAGGCTTGGAAAGAAAACAACCACAAGGAGTGGAATACTGATTAGTCGTTGCCGTCGGTGATGATCCATGAAAGGTTCATTGGCACTAGCAACGACACATCATGCTTTGATACCATGTGAAAATAAATTGTGTTATTGATGATTTTTGCAATTGCCAATGTATATGTACCATGTTATCTTCTAGCACAAGAAAAATAAATTGGGGAGGATTATATAAAATCCTCCAAATCTTATCTTAAGACAAAATAGAGTGCTGGATACCATGTGAAAATAAATTGTGTTATTGATGATTTTTGCAATTGCCAATGTATATGTACCATGTTACCTTCTAGCACAAGAAAATAAATTGGGGAGGATTATATAAAATCCTCCAAATCTTATCTTAAGACAAAATAGAGTGCAGTTGCTACGGTGACAACTAAATATATACAATTATTAAAATATCCTTAATTATTTATTTTGGTTAAAGACCACCGGATTTTTGGAACAACTAAAAAAATTTCTTTCATTTTTATTTTATTTAAATTTTATTTTTTAACAATGATAAATGATTTTTTCCATATTACTTGGTTTCATTTATAATTGAATTTATTAGGATTACCATTTTATTATCAATAAGAAAATTTCAAATTTGCATCATGTTTCTTAATAATATATATTTTTAAATTTGGCATTTTATTTGAAACTTTTCAATCCAATTTTTAAGTAGCATTTCAATTTTTATTTGGTATTCTATTTTTCATCATCTCACCGCCTCGCCTTGTCAAAAGCATATTGTTGCCGAGCAGCTCATCCCCTGTCATCTGCTGGAATGAAAGAAGCTTCTTCCCCGTCGTGTACAAATCGGTGTTTGTGCTTTGGAGCTCTGCCCCTCCCATGCCACACCTTAACGACGTGCTGCCGCCCAAGTTTGAAGCCGAGCCAAAGCGACTAGTTGCTGTCCCGGACCTTTGCTTCTGCATCGGAGGAAGAAGCTTTGCTGCTTGCCATTGCTGCTTAAAGGATCGCATTGGTGGACTGCATTGGAGCCTTTGCCATCCTTCGCCAATACCCGCGTTGAGACTAACCGAGATCCCACTGGAACCAAGGAGTCCAGGAATTCTACCACATACTGCCTTGCTATGGTCGTGCCACTTTCCTCCTTTGGCTGATGCTTTCCAAAAGTTGCCGATCGCTGCACATCGTCTAGGAGCCCTTGCCCGAGTTTCATTGCTGCCGCCTCATAGCCACTCCGGGTTGTCTCCATCACCGGAGGAGAAGCCCTCCTAGTCGTTGATTTGTGAAGCCTGTCGTTACTCTGTTTGGAGAGTAGAACTCGTCACAGTGCATTCACTCTAGAAGCCATGCCTTGCCAAAGCTCATGCCTTTTTTGGTTGACGTCCATCGCTTGAAAGATTGCTGTCAAGCCCCTGATTCAGAGTTGTAGTCCCGCTACCGTATCAAGATCATCATCTTGGAGCCTCTTGTTGTGGCCGGAGAGGAGCACCATAGCCAACGGATTGGTCTTCGCCACCAAGAAGAGTGTCTCCATCCCGATTGCTGCACACCACCCAGAAGCCTTCCTGTGGGTTGCTGCCTTGACAAGAGAGAAGGATCATTGTTGCTGCTGTGAGACAAGAGTTGTCGCTGGAAGCTCGTCGAAGGAGAAGGAGAGCCCCGCCCGCCGGTGTGCACAAAGAATAAAAGAAACAGAGCAGTGAAGTAGTGTACCAGCCGAAAGTGCATTTTCATTTATAAATAAAATTTTTTTTAATAAATATTAAATATGAAATTAAATTAAAAAATTTTATAAAATTTTTTTATATTTAACATGTTAATAACTTTAACCCACGATTTTTTTTCTTTTTTTATCTATAATTGACAGCCTAAATAACATTCTTAATTTAGAGACCCGGCCAAAATATAATATAATAAGTTAAATGATCTCTTTAACTGTAATAAATTAAAATCTATATTTTTTATTTATAAATAAGATTTATAAGTAAGATTTTTTTCTAATAAATATTAAATATAAAATTAAATTAAAAAATCTCACGAATAAAAGGCAAGAACTTCGAGACCCAGATTGTCATCCCCATGCCCACCATCACCATCCTCTTTTCGCAGCAATTGTGGGACTCTTGCGGCCCCGCCAATTGAAAGCTTAGTTGCTTGGTGTTGAGACGCCGGAAAGGAGAACCATCGAGTTGTTGCTCCACCAAGGCGCTGCCAGATGCCGAAGTTTGAAGACGAGTTGCTGATCATTGCCTCGCTGGTGTAAGGGGCTGCCAATGGAATAGAGATCAACTAGAAGGAGAAAAGGAGGAGAGGGCTTCCCCTAGCTGCTGCTCACAGCCGGAGTTTTGCCTCGCCGTTGTGCAGTTCGCCAAGGAGTATTGCCAAAGCCCAGACCAGGGAGGGGATTAACAGCAGCAGTGGAATTTGATTTGCCGGTCGGTGTAGAGTTATCGTTATCAGTGGAGAGAAATCCCCATTGCCGTTGTTGTCAAAGTGAAGAAGGAAACTAAGAGGAGATAGGTGGACCCATTTGCCCATCTGATTCCTGCCATCTCCGTTTTGGAGCCCAGTGTTGGAGGTTCATGATCCTTAGCCCAGTTCACTTAAGCACAGAACCGGGCCATGTTGCAGTAAGGCGAACCGACCCACCTGATTTCGTTCAATTCGAATTGTAACTCGGACTTTAACTCAACACCTTCCTGTGTTCTATTTCGCGTGAAGCTCGATACCATATCGTTGTCCCGTGTTTCAGACGTATTGGCAAGGTTCGTTCTATTATTTGAAAGCCGGAGTTGTAAAACTTGGAGCTTCAAATTTAGGCACACATTTCAAGACATGGTTCAAAGTGGTAAAAATTTATTAAGTTTTATAATCGTTAAAGGAACAAATAATTAATGGATTGTGAGTATCAATTTCATTTAAAAATTCGAGTTGAATTCTAAAAAATTCTATAAAAAATCTCATGTATTATTGTTTGCTAGTGGTTTTTTTATTTTATTTTTATTACACCGTTTTTTTGCATAACAAGGGCACTTTGGTCCTACTAATTTATCTAATTCGTAAAGAATACTAATCACAAGAGCGGTATTCCGGTGCCCGAACTAGGTTCTAGTTCGGCTTAGGCTTTATTTTGGATTCAAAAATAACAATTAAAATTGGCTCATCAATCAATATTTATTGAGCACTGAATTAGACAGTTTTCTTAAGCCATCAGGAGTTTCTTACGAATCTAGGCCCATAAGTACAAGGTAACATGTACGATGGGCTGGACCAGACCGCTAGTCGGTACCCATTGTACCAGGACCAGCTAGTCAAGTCTAGTTTGATATACCTATTATTTATTCAAATTTATTATAAAAATTAGGATTTTAATTTTTTTTGGTGATTGAAATAACAGATTTAAATTAAAAATAAAAAATAAAAATGAAAGTGGTTGTATAAATGATGTATTAGTGTTTTGTGAAAAAAATGTACGGATTAGCAATGAAAAAATGATTAGACAAAATACAATAATTAAGAAATAAAAATAAAGTCTCCACTTGACTTAATTTGGACAGTTTTCCACTCGATTGTTGACCAATTTTTTGTCCTGAGATTAATTAGACGAGGTTGGGGAAAGAATTAATAATTGCCCAACGTAGATGGACCAATGCCCACCCCAAGTAGATACTGGATGTGAATTAATTTAGACGATATTACAAACCACACAACCACACCCTTAGTTTACAGGTTTAACCCACGTCTAATCCAACCAACCACCAAATATGATCTTTTGTCTTTTTTAGAGAAACGACTAATTCTATTATGTTAAGGTTAGGCCCGCCGTTATATTGGACAAGCAATTTTTTAATGAATTTAACTGCAGAAGCAACTGTTAAAAAACAACCACTAAAGAAGATTTTTTTATCAAAAGAGCAATTGATTGACAAATAAACATAGAAAAATAAAGAAGGCAACCCATACAATAGAATTAGTAATACCAAGAACAATTTAGATTGGATCATCAGAAGGTCAAAATCAACAAAAACATAAACAAAAACAAACCCCCCAACAAAAGTGAGACAAAAACATGAATAGCTAATCAGAACTGTTTGTAATTGCAAAGCTCAATGGCCAGATCATGAAATAGATCAACTTGCCAAGATTACAACTGACACCCATATTGAAAGGAGATCAAATTCATATAAAATTTTACGCCTCCTATCCAAACAAACAAATATTTTTCACAACTAAAAACGGTATAGGGGGATTTTATGATAAACGAAGAAAATGATAGAACATCATTATCATTGCAATCCTTATCAATTTCATGCAATTCTAATAATCTGCAACATAGTACTTCAATTTATAGAAAATGTCCCTGGCCGTAAATCAAAATAATCCATCCAAACTTTAGAGAAAAAAGAGCACTCCACCCATAAGTAATACAAAAGTGAAAAGTTAAGAATGAGAGAAGAATTATATAACTGCCCAGTATAAATTGACATCCATGGCAGCATTTGGAAAAGGTACAATATTTGTTTTTATCTCCACTCTACTGTAGCTAGTTTTGTCTTCCTCTCTCTTTCTCTCGCTTCATATATACATCCAACAACCGTCTAGGAACCACAGCAAGCTGACCTTGCAGGAGCATTACCATCTCCTGCTGTCTGGTCAGGCCTGTTGATATTAATTGTTTGAGGCTGTAATAATGAATAAAAAAATCAGCCATGACTCATGAACTCAACCATAGTAACACATAAAAATAATCATATTGAAATGCTAACAAGAATTATTCGTTTGAAAATGCATACTTCTCTAACATGTCAAAACAAAAACCAATCAAAATTTCTCTTGTTTGAAGCTTTGAGATACGGAAAAAATGAAATTTTAAAACAAGAAAAATTCAAGCAAAAGAAAAAAGAAGGCAGTAGAAAATGTCAACCAATGGTTCTTCACAACATCGACAACAATCATAATTATCGAAAGCAATTTTATAGTTATAATGCCAAACCTCCACTTTAGAATCAGTGTCTGCCAGCCTCTGTTTAATATCTCTTGCAATGGAGAAGAAAACCTGCTCCACATTTAAATTAGTCTTTGCACTCTGCAATTAATAAACAAAATAACATTAGATGTTGCAAGTAAAACTAAAGTAAATACTGATGTTGAAAACAGTGATGACTCACAGTTTCAAAAAATTTGATGCCATACTCGTCAGCAAGAGCCTGTCCCCTTGAAGTGGGCACTGCCTGTAGAAGACAGACACACATTGTAAACAATGCAGACAAATTTTCACATACAAACAGAAAATAGTAAGGATTATAAAATGTAAGACACAATGTACCCTTTTACTCTCATCCATGTCAGCCTTATTTCCTACTAATATCTTGTTAACATTGTCGGAAGCATGTTGCTCAATATTCCTAATCCAATTCCTTATGTCTGTACAGAAAACTCTATCATAATCAGAATAAGTGATATAAATTTCAAAAGGAAACAAAGAATATTAGAAGGGAATTGTAATTACTGTTAAAAGATGATTCATCAGTAACATCATAAACCAAAAGGATTCCCATGGCTCCACGATAGTAAGCTGCAGGGCAAAAAAATTACCAAAGCAGAACTGGATACCAAAATGAAAAGTCTACTGGCATGCCATTAAAACATCTAAGTGTACACGAAATCAGAAGATGGAACACATAGAGAGGATAAAGTTACCCGTAGTGATAGTTCTGAACCGCTCCTGACCAGCTGTGTCCCAGATCTGGAGTTTGATTCTTTTCCCATCAAGCTCAATTGTTCTGATCTTAAAATCAATTCTGAGATGTAGATATGATTTTGCACCATAAGAAACTTAAGTCGGTTCATGATTACATAGTCAAGTGAATTAGATGTACCCAATTGTAGTGATGAAACTAGTAGTAAATGAGCCATCTGAGAACCGCAAAAGAAGACAACTCTTTCCGACACCTGACAACAAACATAAAATTAATTATTTTGTTTATATGATTCACCTTTCCAAATAGTCTAACATAGCCAGAAAACAAGACAATGCAAAAAAAGAGGTCATCATCATCATAGCATCATTATACAGAATAATGTAAACAAAATAAATGTATGGCAAGAGGTGAATGAATTTTGCCAACAAAAGCCACCAATCTTATGCAAAAAAGCAAGTGTTGACTACTATGACAAATCCGATAACAGCACAATCACAGCTGCATTTGAACAACAATCTTAAGAACATAATGCAAGACATATTCTTATACAAAATGAACCGAAAAAGAAAGCTCCAAAATTAATTTTTGCTGATTATTATAGCATTATAAGCTGTGCTGTGTAAGCTACTCATTTTGGAGAGCCAGCAGTTACCAAAATATTTCCCTAGGTTTATAACCCAAAACTAGTATCATCAATACAAAAGCATATATCATCTAAAAAGCTAATAGGTGAGAAAAAGTTAGCCATATCTGACACATGGATCCCTTTCATAAACTATTGTGAAATTTTTCCATCATTTTAAACGGTTGAAACTTGCAGTTACTTGATGGGTAGACCTTAAACACGGGAGTTATGCCTTTAAAAGAGGTGGAGAAGCCCTAAATCGGCAGCACCCTTTAAGATAGGCCTAGTGCTTGACCCCGTAGAGAGACAAAAATACCTGATTTGGTCCATTGCATTAAAAAGCTTCAATAAAATTGTCCAAGATAACATTGGCTTTGAATTTAGAATAATCTATCAATTGCTCATGACCATAATATTCCTCTCCTAAAATGGACTAGCTCAAAATTATCGTAAATCATATTGAAGCAAAACCTAATGACAGAACAAAATTTCCGGACACATGACCAAGTTAGCGCGTCCAGACAAGCTAGTCATGACATTTTACACATGTCCAGGCCAGATATCCTATCTAGTAAAAACGATCAGGCATGGTTAGACATAACTTTTCGGTTATTTGTTAGTGGGCACTCAACACACATCATGTCTAACTTAACATGACAAAAGGAAAAAAAATTAAAAATGACATATTTACAGATGAAAATTTTAAATGCAGGGTAATATTCCGATCACCGCCTCCAGCATTTTACCTGTCCTTCATGTCATCCACGGAAGAAACGAAAACTACAAAGCCCGTGGTCATTTTTTAACCATATATGGTACAACACCATAAAAATCAGGAAATTCCAGCGACATCACCAAGGAACACCCCATTCAATCAACTAACTTCCAACAACAATGAAAAAGATACAAAAGGTGAACAAAATAGAAAGAGAAAACAAACATTTGAGACATAAACAGACGAATCAACAACAAACCCAAAACATTTAGCCCACAAACACACTTTTTGTAACATGCATCATGAACCTTACCAGCAAAGAATTACACCCCAAACATTACAGGAAAAAAACAATAAATTCTGGATCCTAAATCCCCTGCAGACAGCAAAGATCGCAACTTTTTGAACTAACAAAAATAAATGATCGCAAATTTGCCTCAAAATCCCCAAAAATTTATTAATCTTTAAAACAATAAAAATTCAAATAAATAATAATAATAATAATACTAATAATAATAATAATAATAATAATAATATTATTATTATTATTATTATTATTATTATTATTATTAATCGAGGCGGAGTTGAAAGAGTAGACGAACGAATGAAGCGTATCAGAGAAAACAACCGAAATCCGACAGATCGGGTCGGAAGAAGAACCAACCAAGACGCCATTTTTTTTAAGGAGGCAAAAGGGAGGGATCGGCAACAAAAGAAGAAGGGAGTAGGAAGAATAGGGTACCGCTGTCGCCGATGAGGAGAAGCTTGATGAGGTAATCGTAGTCGGCGCGAGCCTTGCCGGTGGCGCGGCCATTGTTGTCGACGACGACTACCTCAATCGGAGTCTTACAGGGTGTGGGGAGCGAGGGACAATAGGAAAAGAGGAGATGTGGATCAATTGACACGAAAGTGGAGCAAATTGCTCTTCTTTAAATAAATAATAAATAATAATAATAATAATAATTACCAGAGATGCTGGGCATGCAGACATTTAAATTATTCTAAATATGTTAGAGATAACCCTTCGAGTCCGAGTTTATATATTGATTCTCACCTAGGTAAAAATTAGATTATAATATTTTAATTAACTGAATATTCTTTTTTGATTAAAATTCAATTTTTTAAATTCTTTTTATCAAAAAATAAAAATGAATGTAAAATTATATTTTAACATGTGAAATTTAAAAAATAATTGATAATATTTTTTTATTTTGCATATATATATTCATTTTTGAGTGGTGATTTGTTAGAATGTCATATCTAATATTAGTAGAACAGCAACAAAAGACTTTACGGGTCGTGAAAATCGTCAATTTTGAATCAGAATCGGTCGATTTCACTCGAATCAAATGAAAACTGATTCAAAAAACTCATTAAATCGGTTTTCATTCGAATCAGTCCGTGAATCGGCGGATTCGAGTCAATTCCGACCAATTCGAGCCGATTCTGACCGATTCGAGCCGATTTAGAATTGGCCCAAATTGGCCGATTTCGGGCGCAAGAAAGGCGGGGAGCAGGGCACGGCAGGGTGGGGCAGTGACGGCGGGGAGGGACAGGGCGAGGTTGGCGGGGGAGGCGGGGTTGGCGGGGGAGGCAGGGCGTGGCGGGCACAAGGCGAGGCGTGGCGGGCACAAGGCGAGGCGTGGCGGGCGAGGATGGGGCAGGGCGGGCAAGAGTGGGGCAAGGCGGGTATGGGGAGGGGGGCAGGGCGCGACAAGCACAAGGCTGGGGCAAGGCAGGGCAGGGCAGGGCAGGGCGGGGAGGGGGGGTGCGGCAGCGGTAGTGGTAGTGGCCGCGACTGGGAAGGAGGGCGGATGCGGGAGAGAAAATGCGAAGGGAAAGAAATAACACTCGGGGCATTCTCGTAATTAAAACTTGGCTCGTATCCGACTCATGTAAAAAATAATAACTAACTCTAAATAATTCAAACAAAAATCTTAAAAAATATCATAAAATATCATAAAATATAATACACACAATAATATCAAAATGACATCAATATCTAATTTTTATATATTTATGTTATAAGTTGTTAAATTATTATATATGACCGATTTGGACCTATTCAGATCGATTCAACTGAACCGATTCCTGTCTGATTTAGACCGATTCCAATTCCAAATCTGACTCCCTCAAAAATCGATTCCGATTCCGATTCTGATTTATGCAACCATGCTTTACATACCTCTATAGAACACAATCGAAAGCTACATAAAGTTGGATTTTCCCGAGAAGAACAAAATGAGATAAAAACAGATAAAAAAAACTAATAAATGTATAATTTAGCCCAACTCAAACCTTTTAGATTTTTTTTTTAAATCTCCAGAAAAAATATAATAAGATAACTACGTTGGGCCATATAAGGGATGAATGAAAAAACATATATCAATGAACGAAAGATCATACTACGTAGAAAATCTGACTACACTCAAGGCATTTATATCATATATACATATTATACTACGATTATGTATTTGTAAATTGTTTCACAATTATTAAGCTACCGGAAACTCGTTGGTAAGATAGATATGCAAGGCGCAACAGGAATTTGTTAAGAAATAGAAATAGAAATTGTTAGTTTTTTCAAAATGATATTAGAATCACAAGGCACTATATATATAAAAAGGAGATAAGAAGCCCCTGTATTCCCCAGTCATGACCATTAATTTTACATTCAAAAACATATTAGATAAGACGTTACAATAATATTAGATAAGATGTTACAGTGAATTACCACTCAAAAATAAATATATATGCAAACTAAAAAGAAGTTCGAAAATTTTCAAATTTTACATGTTAAAATATCCAAAATCCCGTTAAATTTTAAAATGTGTGCTATTATTCATGTATATTTAGTTACTCATTAGGTTGTATATCAAATGTTGACGGTAAGATCTTACAACTTATTATTTTTCTTTATTTTTAACCATTAATTAATTTATTTAGGTTTAGAGCCAGAATCATTTTCATTATTTTATCAAATTTAAATTTAAATTTTGCTTTTTAACCATTTTCCACTCACTAGTGAGGGCTTTCTGAAATGTTAATTTTTTTCTAAAAAACTAAAGAAAAAAAGAATTTAAATAAATGTATCAAAAATAAATAATTTAAAATGTGGTAGTATTGCAAATTTTAATTGAGATGGGTTGATTGAGCATCACTAATCTGTACATATTGGGTTATTAATTACCAAATTAGTTGCATGTTTGATATATTCAGATTTGATTCTATGGTCTTATATTGGTTTGTAAATTTTAGACACAACAATTTCTTCGACCTATTTTACTTCACAAGCGAAAATGTGGGAAAAAATATAACTTTAGCTATATATATATATATATATATATATATATATGGAGAAAGGCAGCCAAGATGGCTGTGCTGCACTTTTGATCATATCCAACGGCTAGAAATTAAATCCTGCCTATTAAATCCCGAACAGGTGAAAACATCAGTTTTAAAACCCCCCGGCCTTCCCTCCCTTCTCTCCCCGCCACCCGCCGCTGCTTCGGCAACCCCCTTCCCTCCCCATCGCCATCACGCCCTCCTCGGCCGTCCACCCTAGAAAGGCGTCGTCTTTCTTTCTGTTCCCCCGTGAGGATCGCTTTGTAGTGGACAAATCGCAGCTTTCCCCTGTGCGGATCGCTTCGTATGGGATGATGGAGGCGGCGAATGGCGTCGCGTCTGGTAAGCGCTGTTGCTTTTTGCTTTGCTGATTTGTGTGTGTGTCGTTTGAAGAAGTTGAAGGGCGTTTCGGCCCACACTCTGTTGGGGTCTTCACCACGGTGAAGAACTAATTCCTTACCTTGTGAAGAAGCGGTAATTACTTGCAGTATGGTTTCTAGTGGAGCGGGATTGAACTCTTGCATAGTAGAAACTTAGTTTTATTATCTAGTCCTTTCATTATAGCTAATGTATGAAGTTTTCCCACGTTCTCTTCCCATCATCTTTGCTATACCATCTTGTCACGATATAATCACTGTTCAAACTTGTTTTAGGTGAAGCTGGCTGACAAGAAAGCTACCCTGAAGAAATTGCAACGAGAATTAATGACGTGGAGGAGTGAATCTGATAAGATTCAGAAAGATCTTGATTTTGCAGAACATGAAGTTGGGATATTTTTGGAAGCAATCGAGTCATTTGTTTAAGATTCTACTGATGTTGATCCAGTGAGGGAGAGCAATTTTGATTATCTTGATCATCTTCCACCTATAGTTAGTTGTCTTCCTTTTAGCTTTCTAATCTTATGATGTGTGGTTGATAAAGTAGAGTTTAAATTGTTAATATGAACAGAAATCAGTTAGTTTGTGATAGATTAATTTAGACAGTTTATTATATTGGTTAGTTTATCATTTCTAATGCTTTTAATGCTGATTTTCTTTTTTAGTTAATGGTTGTTGCATGCTCTAGGCTGTGAAGTGGAATGTAGGATTGTGCTTGTGTGGATTTGTGTTTCAGTGTGGATCATTAGTTTACAACATGTTTGGTGGGAATCAATTCAATAAAGTTTCAAGCATATGTCATGCATCAAAATAGAGGTTTAACAACTCCTCCTTTCATCGTTAACTACAATTTGGGTAGCATGTTATCAAATGATAATTGATCATCAATTTTAGATAAAGATGTTATCGAAATGGTGATGTTGGTTTCGTGAGGAACATCAATTTGCTACATAAAATATCGAAGGTTTTAATGTAGTTTTGTGGTATAACTAAAATAGGGGGAGGGCCAACATCAGTGTGGGCAGAGGGATTCGTCCAATCCCGCTCCACCTTTACGGCCCTTGTCTCCCTTACAAGAATGCTAGCCGACGACGTCCACACTGACATCACCATCAACGCCTCCAATGGCAGCTGCCTTTGCCCACCGCACTGTTCTGACCACGAGGTCGCCGGTGTTTTGGAACATGTTCTCCCATGACGTCAAGGAGAAGGAGCTCTCCACCATTGACATCTCCAACACATCCACCAAGTCATGCCAAGCGTTCCTCAATTACATCTATGGCACATATGAGTCGTAGAGATTGTTTGAATAAAAGAGATTGCTAAATGGACTTTCATTGAGCTTGCTATGTGGCACCATTGGTATTTTACTTTCTATTTTTATGATTTTTCTCTTCCAGTTGTGCCTACTTGAATTTTTACGTGAGTTGAGGTTTATATCGGTTGGGATGCTGTGAAGAAGTAGCTTCATAGTCTTGTCAGGAAGTGATCGATTTTGGTTCTGGGTCATGTTTTCTTTCTTGATATGGATAGTGTGAAGAATGTTTGCTAATGATATGCTTTATTGAAGCCCATTAGCTCTTATACTAGTGTGTTTGTGAGATAGGCACCCTGAATCAAATTGTATGTTTGGAAGAAGTGGAAGGTATTAAATCTTAAGGGTTTTATAGAAACTCCTTTTAGCATTGCATCTCTGCTTTAATGTGATTGCGTAGCTTGTGGTTCTGCTTATATAGATTTACTTGTTTGAATTTTGTTGACAACTCGCGTGTTCTTTCTGCCATTCACCAGGACCAATTCTGAAGAAGTTGCAGAGGGCATTGAGGAATAAGTTGCCGAGGGCGTTGAGATAAAAGTTGCTGATGGTGTTGCGGCTAATTGAGTTGGAGTTGACCAAAGTTCTACTGTTGGTGATGACTGAAGATCAGCCCATATGATATAACTTCTTTTATTGGGTTTCTTTTTCGTCAAGGCGTAGAACTTGGACAATTTTGGTAGCTTAAGCATATTTTTATTATTCTTTGAAGGCTGCGTTGTACTATTTTTTATAAGCCTTCAATTCTAAATTTCTCATCCAGTAGATTTGTATCTTTACTATTCCTTGTTCAAACACTAATTAACTAAATTTTGATAAATGATTTGAGATGTGTTGTTGTTTGGTGCCAAATAAATGAGTTATTATTATTTGTAGAACAAGTCGTCCCTGGCCTACTCCAAAGTCTTTGCTTTGTGAACAAATTAAAGTCTTAATGATTATTTTTCCCAAATAAAAAAATTTTATTGTAAACTATCATGAATTAGGTGCAAGTCATTTTCACTTTGATAAGTCCATTGCCGTGTATCATTTCTGAGCTTATCACACTTCATTTCTGGGCAGCTTCCATTGCTGTGTTTAAAAAAATAAAATCCAGGCTATATAACACAAGCAGAAGTCTCTCCCTTATTTGCAAGATTCAGAGTGCCTCTAAGCTAAACATATTTCTCCTTTATTTGCAAGATTCAAAGTGTCTTCCAAAATATTGCGTAATCAGATTTATACAAAAGTATCATTCATTGAAATGATATTTGTTGTTAGTAAAAAAGTTAATATCATTTTGTATACCCCTAGTAAAAATTTGCTAGGAGTAAAAAATTGGCTGAGAATGGTAGCAAAAATTTGTTGTAGCAGCTCTGATGGCAAGAAGCATACAAAGTAGCATACAGAGTAGTGCACTAAATAAACACTAGAAGTAGAATTTTTTGGACCATGGTGACAATTTAGATTTGCTTCTCTTTCTCTTATTGGAGCAAACAAATACTGCAAGAAATAGTGCATATCCTAATCCACCCAAGAGCCATCCTACTCCGATGATGTAACCAAACCTGCCTGTGAAGGCTGTGGACTGCAAAACATAAGAAGATAAAAGGATCAATTGGTTAACTATTATGCATATTTAGATTCAGAGAAGCAAAGAGAAGAACAGCTTACACTCCAATAGTGCTTGTTTGAGATGTTTTATCCACTTCTGTATCTTTGCAAGTTGTCAAGAGGATCCACCCTTGCAGTGTTGTCTTCCAAGCATCCGGCTGGTTGAGTTGTGTTCTCTCCTTCAAAATCCAATCAAATTGAACCTATAGCAAATGCAACATTTTGGTTTTGTTTATATCATCAAGATGCTGAAAATGCATTGCCAAATGTCATTGATAGACCAACAAGCCTCTTACCAGTTGCTGAAATTGAAGTATCCTCGATGCCTACATGATCAAAAGCAGCTTTTGCTGCTGTTTTCGTTGAGCATGACACAAAAATGGCCACCAAAAGTAGTAACTGGATGAACCCAAAATGCTGTAGCTTCATGGTGATCAAGGTTGAGCAAGATATAACTACAACAGAGCCACCAAATAGGATTTTGTAAGCTGGTTGGTGGAAGTGCCGGTCCTCCTCAACCCCAGACTTCTTGTTGAGAGAGAGAAAGTCCATCAAACTTGTGATTCTTCAAATGCTCAAGTTGGAAGCAAGGATTTGATCAAGTAGTGCTGTTGAAGAATGATTGTTAATTGAGCAGAGCTTGAAACCAAAATAAAAGAATAACCCAGCAAAACCCAAGTAGAAGAAATAAAAAAATTTACCTACCGACAGGTTTTCTATTAGTTCAAATAGATATTAAATCAGTAAAGTAGGACTAAGGCTACGATAGGATCCTACTATCGTAGTACAATATGTTCATTCAATAAATAAGAAACCATCAGCAAAAAAAGTAGAAATTTTCGAAGTACTAGCAAGACTGGTTATACAAGTTAGACATCTAGCAGAAGTTAAACATGGAGGAATTGCAGCATATAGAAATCATAATGAGATCAAGATTGTCTCAGCAGTTCATATATTTACAGACAATGAAAGGCCACTACAATCCATCACAACATGTGAATTCAATCAATAAGAAACAATTAGCAACAGCTTGAAAATCTTTAAGACACTCAGCAGGTTTGATCACAAAAGTTGAACATCTAACATAAATCGAGCAGAACAGAACTGCAACAGCATAAAGAAAATGAGTAGCAAAAAGAACAGTTAACATAAAACTATACCATGACAACAATTCATGGCAAGAAACAAATGAACAAACAAAAGAAACCTTTTGATCGGCTAGAGTTCTCCTTGGCGAAATATAGAATGCCGCCGCCAAGGCCAGCGCTCGGGCGGCCGCCACATGAACAAATTCCAGGTACTTCAATCGCTGTTCTTCAGACTGCAAAAACAAAAATTCCAACACACAAATCAACATTACTATCACCAAAAATCGAATCCGTCACAAAGATGCCAAATTGGAAATGAACCAACTTTGCGATGCATCAAAACTTCCATAAAATTCAACACATAACCCAGATCCATCCCCCACCGTCCCCAAGATTGTGTGGATCTCACCGTCGTCGCCGGGGAGAGGAGGCCGAGGAGGTCGTCGACGTCGGCCGTGGAGATGGAGCGGGCGGCGGCGGAGAAGGTGAGGAGGTGGGAGAGGAGGCGGAGAGGGGAGCCAAGGGATCGGGTTCAGCATCGCCAGTGGGGAAGGTAGGGAGGTGGCGTTGGAGGCGACGGCGTTGGCGGTGGTGACAAAGCGAGCAGCAGCGGAGAGGCCAGGGAGGTGGACACCGTTGAACTCCTCCTACAAATTTCCCCACACATGACTTTTACACCGTTGGATGCACTTTTAACGGCCAGAACACAACTGCAGCACAGCCAAGATGGCTGTGCTGCAGCACAGCTTACTCCTCCTCTATATATATATATATATATTCTTTGAGTAATGTGTTGGTTAGCTCGAGGCAGAAAATTTTTTTTGCCCTGAGTTGATCTGGGCCGTCCAATTATAAGGACAACCCAAATCTCTTTTTTTTAAAAAAAAAACAAATTCCTCCCGTGACGCCGATGGCCGTCATCCTACCGCCACCTCGCCTCGGCTATCGCTCGTCGCGGCCACCCCGACTTGGCCGTCGAACGTCACCCGCCACGGCCGCCCCTCCTCTAGGCTGTTCCTCCCCTCCCATGCCACGGATGCCCCCGCCCTACACCGTTGCAGCCACCACCCCGCCGTAGCCGCCCCTCGTCTAACCAGCTCCTCTCCTCCCATGCCGCAGATGCCCCCGCCCCACCCCACCCTTCCGTAGTCATCGTCCCCCAGTCAGCTGCCCCTCCTCTAGCCCGCTTCTCCCCTCCCCCGCCATGGACATCCCCCGCCCGGCAACACCACCGCCCCACTGCGGCCACGGATTGAAAGTTTTATTTTTTTGCTGCACAGTCGGATCTGGCTACCGTAGGCTAGGTTTGGCTGTCACGGGCTGGACCTGGCTGTCCCCTAACCAAATCTAGCCGAAGGAAGGCTAGATCCTGCCGTGCAAGAAAAAAAAAGGCAGGATCTTTGGCTGCATGGCCAATCCTACTGCGGCCTGCCATGTCCGGCCGTCCTATGGCCAATGGGCGGCCAAACAAGGCGGACCACGGCCGGCGGTGGCCTGGTCGTGGCGGGCCGGCAGTTGCCAACCCTGCCGCAGCGTCATTTTTTAAAAAAAATAATAAATCTGAGCCGTGCTTGTAATCGGACGGCCGAGATCAAAGTTTAAATTTTTTTTTAAAAAAACTATAGATCTGAACTGTTTTTGTAATCGAAAGGCCCAGAACAGAGCCCGGGGCTGAAATTTTTTTCTGCCTTGGGCTCTCCTCAGCAACCCTCTTTATGGGTAATGTGTTGGTCACTAGCGTCATGGGACGAATTTGGTTTTTCTAAAAAAACTATAAATCGGGGCCGTCTGTGTAATTAGACAGCCCAAAACAAAGCCCGAGGAAGAAAATTTTTTCTGCCCCGGGCTCTCCTCAACAGCCCTCATATTCTATTGCATGATGGTGTTGACATCTTATTGTGAGTAGGGCTATTAATTGAGCGAGCCATCTCGTGGGCATTTAACGTTAGGCTCAGTTGGACTCGACTCGAAACTCAACATTTAAATGCTCGAGCTCGAACTCGAATCTTACGAGCCAAGCTTGAGCAATGTCATGTTTGACTCGACTCGATTATAACTCGAACTCGGCTCGTAGCTTGACTCAAACTCGACTCGTTAAAATAATATAATAATATAGTCTTTATATTATATTTTATTTATTTATTTATATATATATTTATATACAATATAATAACAAAGAAGTGAGATAGTTGAGATGGTAGGTATTCAAGTTGATGACCTCAAAGTTATGGGTTCAATTTACAACGAGTTTCGAACTATTCGAGTCGAGTTTAGCTCGCTTGTTCATAGCCCTAATTGTGAGTGGTTTCAAATTTCAATCAATAAAAGTAATGCCAATTTGTGCTGTACAAATTTCACTTGATCGATTGAGCCCAAAATTTGTTATTCTAAAACATGCTTTAATCTTATCTCTAGTGATGATTAGTTTAAAAAAATCAAGTCGACAATGTGCATTTTGTCCTAGGTACGTGGAAATAATTTGAACTTCAATTTTTTTCTCACATTCCTTTGATAAAATATATACTTTTAAATATTGATTCTATTTTTTAAATATAAAAATGAAAATCATTAAATAAAAAATCTTTTTTTAATTTTCTATTGGAAAAAGAAAAATGTCCCCACTACATTGTGCTTTATATATACATGTAAGGTAACATTTGGCACTTTGAGCGGTGGAAGATAGGGGAAGTCTTCTCTCCAAAGTTATATTAATATATGAATATACCTGTTTGGAGTTGACCAACCAGGTCATATTGCACCACTTAAACAAGTCACAAGAATATAAAGCCAACAAATAAACAAGAATTGAACCTTTCTAGTTTCTAGTGGCTTTGGTATAATGTCATATTCATATATATTGTTATATTGTTCGTTTTACAAGAGTCAAATTGAGCGTTCTCTTCGCCCCCTCAAACATTTGCACATAGCTGCCATTCCATGTGAGGATCATTTGGGATAGCAGTTGGCCCTCACATTTTATGTTACAAACTTATGATAAAATGTAATCAAGTTATACTAAAAAAAGAGTAGTCAAGTTGACAGCCAGATCATTTGAAACAATCTAATCTATTTTGAGACCAAGTAAAACCTGTTTGAAGTGTCAATACCCATTCAAAGGAAAAAAAATGGCAAAGGAAGACTGTTCTCTTCTTTAAACCCTGGCCTGATAAAATACAATTTGTAAGCCTTAAATTTATCGAATTTCACAAAGCATTATGCAGATGAAAACAACATTTCAAAGATCTAGAGGTGGTTTATTTTTAAGGTCGATTGGACAAGAAAACTAATTCCTTGAGTAATAAAATTCCAATTACTATATACAGGATTACTTGACATGGTTAGGTGTTTGATAGTATATGTTAAGGTATGTAAACGAATTCAATCAAGTCCAACATAATTCCGTTCATGTTTAACTTGTTTTCGAAATAGCTTGATCGAACTTGGTTTGATGCGAGGTTATATTTTCACAAGCTGATTACTAGAAGCTTCAAAATTAGTTATAAGTGTATAAATTTGGTTCATGTTTGTCAAAATAAGTTTTTAGTTGAGCCAAGCAGATTTGAGCTCTTTATCATAGTTTTAAAATTCCTTTTTGATTCGAAAATCTTCTCAAGTCCACTCTACTTCGCGACTTGTCAAATAAGACATCATATATATGACTCCGTTATGATTGATTTTATAGTTGACTCTGTGAGTCATGTATTTAAAGTTACTAAGACGTTATTTTTCTTTTAAATTAGTTAAATTAATACTTTTAAATAATATAAATCATGTATGTATCAATTGTAAGAGTTAAAAGAGCAGTATATACTAATTTTATATAATTTTTTTATTTATATAATGAAAATTTTAATATAAATAGCTTTGAATCGCCCGGGTGTGACTTCGAGTCGACTCCACCCCCTAGAATGCCAAGTTGAGTATGGATTTCAAGTTTTTGAATTATGTTCTTTACTTTGCCCCCACCAAGTTCGAATTCGCCTCTTATCTTAAAGATTTTTAATTCATGAGAAAATATGGTGTTTTTTGTTTTCAAAAAAATATAAAGGATCCCAAGTATATCTGCTATTAATGCACATAAATAATAAGATATTAGGTAATAATCTGAACTAAGTTAAACATTTTACAGAAGTCGAGTGCATCGAGTTCAGAGTTTGAACAAAATCAAACCGAGTGGTCATATGCTCAAGCTTTCTTCATAGTTCATCAAGCTATTGATTCCAAGTCAAGCTTTTGTTGAGCTCCAAAATAATGATTGAGCACTGATTCAAGCTGAATGGAGTGTACTTTTATGCTGAGCTAGTATTATGGTTCGAATCAACTTAGCAATTTAATTTAACTACAAGACAGGTTCGACGATAGATTAATATATTAGGCTCAAACTAAGTTCAACATCGAAGGATCAGTAATAGCCGTAATGCTTCTAGAATTGCATGCTGTGCAAGGAGTCCATTGAATTATATCTTACCCCAATTCTTACCAAGAGAGAGTTCTAAAGAATATACGCCTATCCCCTATCAAATGGTCACTAGTGCTAACTCGAATCTGAGTATATCATCCATCAAAACACAGGAATGGGAAAGGTTTGAGCCCCTCTTCAAAAATTCAATATTATCCGAATGGGATTCTCCACCAACATAGAAGATAAAGTGACAATTCCCCTGAGCTCTTCTAATCAAAAGTGTCCATCCCTTGCTGCAGCCTGCATGGTGAGGAGATTGATTTTTTATCCCAGCTCCATTGCAGTAAAAATAGAAAAGTTGAAGAAACACAATCTGTTAGACAAATGTGACCAGCACAGAAAGTACTACTTCAAGCTAAAAAAGCAATGAATAAGAGAATGAAAGATGGGATACTCTCCACTACAACCACCAAATCCTAGTTTTGAGAAAAAAAGAAGGAAAACTTTTCTGGACACAATCATTTTATTTTAGGGAGGTGTTCTCCCCAACAAATATCGCGACAGATCATCTCTTATTGCACATGCATTTTCTTCCACAGCATCACAATATTGCTGGCTGTAGTCTGCATCATGTTGGTAGGACAACGGCATCTCATATTGCACTTCGTCCTCCAAATCAATCACAATGTTATGAAGTAAACAACATACGAGGAGTATTCTTGGTAGCTTATTCTTATCTGGCATCCACATCACCCCTTCAACAATCTTCCACATGTTCTTTAGCCTTGCCAGAGCCCTGTGTACTATCATCCTAGTTGCAAAATGTCGTCGGTTGAACTCTTTTGTTGAACTTGTAAAATCTTTACCTTGGTATGGAGTCAGCAGCCAAGGTAGAAGGGGAAAACCAGCATCTCCAATTATGTACTCTCCCACTTCGGATCCTTCAGATAATTCTCTCTTTTTACCATTTAATCTTTTCCCCTTCTTACAGAGATTGAAGAAGCTTGAACTTTTCAGCACTAAGGAATCATCCATGCTTCCAGGCCATCCAGTGACAATGTCTCTGAATCTCATATCGGGATCAACAATGGCCTGTAAGACCATGCTGGAGGCTCTCTGATTATCAAGCCAGACATCATTTGACGAATCCACTGATGAAATGCACATCACAATGTGGGTAATATCAATGGCCCCACAACAGTTTGGAAGGCCACGAATTTTCTCAAACTTCTCTTTTATTTCTTGCATTTCATGTTCACCATCTGGCCACTGAAGGTGGTGAAAACCTCTTTCCTCCATGGACTCTACAAATCGCCAAGTGACTTGGGATACAGTCGAATGGCTGATTCCAAAGGAATCCACAATTACCAGCAGGGAATCTCCCGAGCTTAATCTTCGCAGTGCAACAGCAACTTGATCGTTTACAGACATTAATTTCCCATTTGTCCAAGTGAAGCTCCTGGGCTTTGCAATTAGATCATCTTTCACAAGTGACAATATGTAATTGAATGTCTTCCTTGACACCTTGCATACCGATTCCAACTGATCCAAGCCATTAGATAGAGAAAGAGGCCCTGTAAGACAAATAAAATGGTTAGAAAACTGTTATTCAATATGAAGCAAACAAGTCGTAGAAGAAAATTGCTATGCACAACTATTATCTGGCATATCTGAAAAATAAAATCTAACAGGCTGGTGATGACCATAACATGAGGTTAATATGATTTGTTAGTAGCTTTTAAGTGCTTTCATTAACAAAAAAATAGCCTAAAATTCATATACAACTGCTCAGATGGCAATGCAATGTAGAAAAAGTATGTGATAAAAACAAACACCTCACATCTGCCAATACATGACAGCATAAACTCATTCATACTGTCACAAGGTCGGATTTAGGGTTTTATTTTTCGCCCTAATCGTCCCTCGTGCGGCGTGTTTCCTCCTCGGAATCACCAGCCTATAGCATTGTGCAAGGTGCGGAATACTGCACAGCCCCCTACTGGACACCCACTCGGCACACAACCGGACAAGTGCCCGGTTCACGAACACAAGATTGGACACTACTCGAACACAGCTTGGTCCTACTCGGACAAGCTGCTCGAACACCAAGGTCCTGTTGCACGTTCCAGTCCCGGCTCACCCACACACAGCCGGCACGCCCTGGCCGAAGGAATCACCCGACCAGCACTCGGTAACCAAATCCAACATACACACAGTTGTTTTACGGACTTAAGTCCAACCTATATTCTACTAGTATGAATACAAGGAATAGTAATCCAACCCCCCTTGGATTACCAGCAAGTCGTGGACACAACCCACGGACTTGGCCTCTTGACACACACACTCGACAGGACTTCCCCAGCACTCGGCACACAAGCTCGAGGCTGCTGGAATAGAACTGGGTGGTTCGGTCACAGGTGGACAACGCTGCACCGACAGCTTACCGGGTGTGCCCAGCACTTGGCCCTGACCAAGGCTGGTTGCAGCCACACACCGGCAATCCCCTTTACCCGACACTACCTCACTTCTCCACGCAGGGAGGCACTCACCCACACTTGATCACTCTTGATCTGATTTGTTCTTCTCTACCTTCACCACCAAATGAAGGTCCCTATTTATAGACTTGGCTTGGACAATTGAGGCATGACCCAATGCTTGATCCTGGACGTTCATCAACACATCAACGAACCAGATTTCACCAAACACGTCACCAACAAGGATGAGTCCAGATCTGCCCTTGACCTTTGAGTTATTTCATCAATGGACCAGAGTAGCCCTGTGACGTCATCCCAAACTCTTGGAGTTCCAATACCCCTGGTGCACCTAGCCCATGTTCCGATCCAACAACTCAGCAGCTCCAGAACACAACGCCGGCTCCCAACTCACTTGGATCCTGATGCCCTCGATCAACCTCAAACTCGGCTTGGTCATGCTGAGTCTGCATTTGATCACGACCGACATGCTCCTGGACTTGCCCATGTTCGGAACCAACTGCACCCATTGGTTCCCCAATTGCCCGTCAACTCTGATGTCTGCTCGGGTAGGCTGTTCCACCACACGAATAACACCGATTATCCGCATTGGGTACGGGATTATCTAGGGACAACCGCCAAACCCTAACTCCCGATCGTCCCACCAGCTAAACCTGTGACAGTTCTCCCCCACCAATGAGAGCCGATGTCCTCATCGGAGGGCTAAGTCCTGCCAAATACTTCTTGATCCTCACCTCAAATTGCCATAGGTCCACCGCCTTTTCCCAACTCGCCTCGCTTCTCGGTTCCCCCTTCCACTTGATAAGATACTTAGCCCCAGTGTTTGGAGCACCTTGCCGGTGATCCAAAATCCTCCCCACCTGTTTCGCAAACTGTTGCCGGATGGTTGGTGGAGCCCGCTTGGGATGAGCTCTCATCGGATTGACCAGATCCTCATAGAAAGGCTTGAGAAAGTTGACGTGGAAAACCGGGTGAAGCTTATATCGTTCGGGTAGTTTCAACCGGTATGCGACACTCCCGACGACCTTCTCCACCTCGAATGGCCCATCGTACCTTTGCACCAATGCTCGGTGCACCTCGGTACGCTTGATCTTCTTCCAGATCTGGGGTGTGAGCTTCAGCATGACTTGGTCCCCGACGCTGAAGGATAACGGCCTCCTCCGAAGGTCCGCGTATTTCTTCATCCGCCGCGTTGCTTTGGCTAACGAATCCACCGCATCCTCGTACAACTCTTGCCTTCCTCGCGCAAATCTGTACGCCGCTGGACACTTGATCCCCCTACTCTATTGGGCAACCTCCTGTGGTGTGAGAGGTTGATAGCCAGTAGCAACCTTGAAAGGACTCTGTCCCGTCGCTGAAGAACGATGCAGATTATAAGAAAACTGCGCCGCATCAAGAAGTTCCAACCAGTTCGTCTGGCTGGCCGTGACGAAATGCCTCAAGTACTCCTCTAGTACCGCATTCGTCCTCTCAGTCTATCCGTCAGTCTGAGGATGGTTGGCTGTAGAAAACTTGAGTTTGCTTCCAAGCAACCCAAATAAACTCGTCCAGAATCGTCCCGTGAATCTGGCGTCTCGATCGCTCACAATGTCTGCCGGCACTCCAAAGTGCTTGATCACGTTCGCAAAGAACAAACCTGCAGCCACCTCCGCTGTACACGTCTGCGGAGTTGTAGAAAATACGGCATACTTGGAGAATCGATCTACAACAACCATTACCGAAGACATTCCCTTCACCTTGGGGAACCCTGATATGAAATCAATTGAAACCGAACTCCACGGTCTCGTCGGTGTAGGTAGAGGCTGTAGCAAGCCTGCCTCTAGTCTTCTTTCCACCTTGTCTTGTTGGCATACCAAACAAGACTTCACGAAAGCTTCGATATCGGCCTCCATTCTCGGCCAATAGTACACTCGCGTCATGAGTGCACACATCCGGTCCACCCCCGGATGCCCTGCCCACTGGGTGTCATGGGACTCCTCCATTAGCTTTCGTCTCAATCTACCATTAGGGATATATAACCGACCCCCACTCGCGTAGATGATTCCATTGTCAAGCCAATATTTCTGAACCAGGCCCTCCTTGATTCGGTCAACCATCTTCTTGTATTCCGTATCTTGCCACGCTAACTTCCGAACCTGCCCCAGTAGCTCGGTCTCTATCCTCGACACAGCTGCCACCGTCTCCATATTCTTCTGGCTAAGCGCATCAGCCACCTGATTTGACTTACCCGGGCGGTGTAGCCACTCAAAGTCGTACTCGGCTAAAAACTCTTGCCACCTCGCTTGTCTCGGAGATAATTTCTTCTGGGTCTTGAAGAAGGTGTTAGCGACATTGTCAGTGATGACAATGAACTTTGCCCCCAGCAAGTATACGCGCCACACTCGAAGACAATGTATTACAGCCAGCATCTCCTTCTCATGAGTGGAATACCTCGTCTCAGCTTCTTTGAGTTTCCAACTCTCGAAGGCAATCGGATGCCCTCCTTGTTGTAGTACGCCTCCCACGGCCTTGTCCGAAGCGTCCGTCACGACTTCGAACGGTTGACTGAAATCCGGCAATTTCAGTATCGGCTCCGATGAAATAGCAATCTTCAATTTGTCAAAGGCTGCTTGGCATGGCTCCGACCACGCCCATGACTGATCCTTCCTCAATAGGTCAGTCAGCGATGACACTACATGGTTGTACCCATGTATGAACTTCCGATAGTAATTGGCCAAACCAAGGAAGCTCCTCAACTCCGTCACCTTTGTCGGTATCGGCCAGTCCACTACTGCCTTTACCTTTGATTCCTCCATGCGCACCTCTCCATGGCCAATTCGGTGGCCTAGGAAGCTGATTTCTTCTAGGCCGAACTCACACTTCTCACGTTTCACGTAAAGCTTGTGCTCCCGTAGCCGATCAAGAACTTGCCTCAGGTGACCCCAGTGCTCCTCCAAGGATTCACTGAACACAACTATGTCATCTAGATATACGACGACGAACTTGTCGAGGAAGTCACGAAAGACATCACTCATCAAGTTGCAGAACGTCGCTGGAGCGTTCGTCAACCCGAACGGCATTACGAGAAACTCATATGACCCATATCTCGTAACCATAGTTGTCTTCGAGACATCTTCCGGCGCAATCCGGACTTGCCAATATCCCGACCGTAGGTCCAGCTTAGTGAACATCCGTGCTCTACCAAGTCTGTCAAACAGGTCAGCTATCAAAGGCACAGGGTACTTGTTTTTTATTGTTACCTTATTCAATCCCCGATAGTTGACGCATAGTCGCAATGATCCATCCGCCTTCTCCTGGAATAGAACAGGCGCCCCATATGGTGCAATATATGGTCTAATTTTCCCCGATTCCAGCAACTCCCCTAGCTGGAACTTGAGTTTTGTGAGTTCTTTAGGCGACATTCGGTATGGCACCTTAGCTGGTGCTCTCGCTCCTGGCTCCAGCTCGATCCGGTGTTCGATCGCCCTCTTGGGAGGTAATCCGCCTGGTAACTCATTGGGCATCACATCGGCATATTGCTCCAGCAATCCCCGCATTGTATCCGGAATTGCCACCACACGATCCGGTTGAACCTCCACCATTACCGCAAGATAAGTCAAGGCCCCTTTCTTACACCCCTTCGACACTTGCATTGCCGATAAGTGCTCCATTTCTAAGGTGCAGTCCTCGACCCCTGAAGGTGTTTTCTGGCCACAAACAAAACTTGCACCTGCTTTGTCCATAATCAGGATCCCTCCAAGTTGTGGAAACACTCCAACCCCGACAGTCGCCATGAAGGCGTTCCCAATGATCAAATCGAAATCATCCATTTTGATGACCATTAGGTCCGTCAGTCCCTCATAGTCTCCCACTTTGACCCTTACGTTTCGGGCAATACCCTCCACTGGTCTCGCATGGGAATTGACCGCCTTAATCTTGCTGGTGTTGTTCACAGTCTTCAGCCCTATCTTCAACGCCATCCCCGTTGAAATGAAACTGTGCGTAGCACCAATATCCACAAGTGCTGAAACCTTCCTCCCATTCACACAAACAGAAACATACATCAAGTTGGCTCCCCCTTGAGCCCCATGTTCAGCTCGCAACGCCCCGAGTATCTGAAGGGTTGATGCTCGGGCAAGAAGCACCTCTTCTTCCTGATCTGGGTTCTCCGCTTTCACCATGGCATTCACTTTGGCTTTGTTCGGACAATCCCTTGCCCGGTGCGGTCCGTTGCAGATAAGGCATCCGGACTGCGTTCCCTCGTTCCTCCAGTTGGATGAAGTGCCCGCCTTGAAAGGCCCACCTTTCCTCTTTGGTTGCGGTCTCCGGAATGGCTTCTTTTCACCCTCCCGACCGTTGCCTCGACCCTTGCCTCTTTGGAATTTCCTACTAGAATTGGTGTCTTGCATGGTTCCGGTAGGCTTGAAATCTACAAGAGCGTCAGCGGCCACCAAAGCCGCAGGCAAATCCTGGACTTTCTGTCGTCTCAGCTCCGTCTGAGCCCATGGTTGTAACCTAGCAATAAAATTAAACAACTTGTCTTCTTCCAACATGTTTTTGATGTCTAGAAGACAGGAACTGAACTCCTTGACATAATCTCGAACCGTACCTGTTTGTCTCAACTTTCTAAGTTGATCTCTTGCCATCCACGTTGTGTTTGTGGGCAAGAATTGCTCCTGAAGTTCCCGTCTCAGGAATTCCTAAGTTTCTATTCGGGGTCGACCAGCACTCTCATCCTCCTCGGTGCACGTTCAATACCATAACTTGGCATCCCCCGACAGGAACATACTGGCCATTGAAACTTGGCGATCTTCAGGTATATTTGCAGCAACAAAGTACTCTTGCATATCCCAAATGAAATTCCCTAGATCCTTGGCCGATCTAGTTCCTTCGAATTTCTTCGGCTGTGGCACCTTGAGCATCCCCGGGATAGAGCTTTCTTCGGCTGCGCGGTCAACCACTCCTGGTTGAGGATAACTGGCTAAGACTTGCTTTATCAACGAGATATCAGCAATCATGCTTTGCAACACATCCTGGAACTCGCCCCTGAGCCCCTCCGCTAACTCATTTTTGACTTGGCTGGATCCGGGTATGTTGCTTACCCGAGTGTTTAATTCTGCCATCCCTTCATTGATCACTTGCAATCGGTCGAAGATAGATCCCTCATCTTCGTTGGTAGGTCTGCCCACCAATGTCTCCAGCCTCGTCAGTCTCGTGTCCATCCTCCGGGTAAGAATTGTGGAGTCTTTCTCTCAGAAAGAAAGGTTGTGTCTCGCGAAGCCCTCGGTTTTCACCGAAGATCCGAGCTCTGATACCTCTGTCACAAGGTCGGATTTAGGGTTTTATTTATCGCCCTAATCGTCCCTCATGCGGCGTGTTTCCTCCTCAGAATCACCAACCTACAGCACTGTGCAAGGTGCGGAATACTGCACAGCCCCCTACTGGACACCCACTCCGCACACAACCGGACAAGTGCCCGGTTCACGAACATAAGATTGGACACTACTCGAACACAGCTTGGTCCTACTCGGACAAGTTGCTCGAACACCAAGGTCATGTTGCACGTTCCAGTCCCGGCTCACCCACACACAGCCGGCACGCCCTGGCCGAAGGAATCACCCGACCAGCACTCGGTAACCAAATCCAACGTACACAGTTGTTTTACGGACTTAAGTCCAACCTATATTCTACTAGTATGAATACAAGGAATAGTAATCCAACCCCCCTTGGATTACCAGCAAGTCGTGGACACAACCCACGGACTTGGCCTCTCGACACACACACTCGACAGGACTTCCCCAGCACTCGGCACGCAGGTTCGAGGCTGCTGGAATAGAACTGGGTGGTTCGGTCACAGGTGGACAACGCTGCACCGACAGCTTACCGGGTGTGCCCACCACTTGGCCCCGACCAAGGCTGGTTGCAGCCACACACCGGCAATCCCTTTACCCGACACTACCTCACTTCTCCACGCAGGGAGGCACTCACCCACACTTGATCACTATTGATCTGATTTGTTCTCCTCTACCTTCACCACCAAATGAAGGTCCCTATTTATAGACTTGGCTTGGACAATTGAGGCATGACCCAATGCTTGATCCTGGACGTTCATCAACACATCAACGAACCAGATTTCACCAAACACGTCACCAACAAGGATGAGTCCAGATCTGCCCTTGACCTTTGAGTTATTTCATCAATGGACCAGAGTAGCCCTGTGACGTCATCCCAAACTCTTGGAGTTCCAATACCCCTGGTGCACCTAGCCCATGTTCTGATCCAACAACTCAGCAGCTCCAGAACACAACGCCGGCTCCCAACTCACTTGGATCCTGATGCCCTCGATCAACCTCAAACTCGGCTTGGTCATGCTGAGTCTGCATTTGATCACGACCGACATGCTCCTGGACTTGCCCATGTTCGGAACCAACTACACCCGTTGGTTCCCCAATTGCCCGTCAACTCTGATGTCTGCTCGGGTAGGTTGTTCCACAACACGAATAACACCGATTATCCGCATTGGGCGCGGGATTATCTAGAGACAACCGCCAAACCCTAGCTCCCGATCGTCCCACCAGCTAAACCTGTGACACATACCATACATGCAAATTATAGTTCACGATTGCAATGCAACTTAATCATAGTTATAAATCCAGATCTGTATCTCACTGAATGAAAATTGATGTCCACACAATAACGAGACAATGATCGCTGCACAATCCATGACAGAATACATGTAGTCACAACACATGGTGGAAGATATAAACACGTCAGCACCAATATATCACTGCATTATACAGAAGAATTCAAGTACGTTATTGAAAATGTGTTAATGGTCAACAGTCTAAAAGGTACTGCTTCACTGAGATTCTTATAAACTCACTACAATCTACCTGAAAAAAATTAATGATAAATTTCCCTGTTAGATATCATAAAATAGAATTCAAGGGAGTTGAAGTTAATGAATCAGCCTCAAAAAGTACCACAATTGTGTCTCATCTGTCATCATGAGAACAAGTTCATAGGCATTTGGAAATGCAGGTATATAATGTAATAACCATCCATGTAATCATTCTTGAAACAAAAAAAGCATTTGCCGAACACCTTCATTCTGCTCATTGAAGCTTCTGCGATAGTTATCCATGCAACAAATATGAATCGAAAACTAGATTGGTAGAAGGATATTAACAAGCAGGGAAAAAGAAATTACCACTTCAATTTTGTTTGAGAATATAAAATCATACAGAATTGTTCTATTTACTTACTTGTTCACATAACTTATTGAACTTGTCCTAAATTAAAAGATGAGAAGAAAACATACCAAAAGTTTGATTTGCATATAAAGAAGAGATGGTATGGTTTATTTTACACTACCTCTCCTATCCCCTCTTTTATTTTTTACTTACCATGATAAGTTTCATTGAGACCGAGATCAAGTGAGTAAACATAGTGAGAGAAGAAGATTGATACTGAAACAGATCTTCAGAAAATGAAACATTTAGTTAATTGACAAATAACAAAATGAAGTACGACACCTTTCCCATGGTAAACATTTTTTAGATCGCAGCTCAACATAGAACAAGATGGCAATAAATTAGCGCTCAAAAGAAGTCAGCGGTGCCTTATCTCAACAACAGACCAAGATCTTCCTAGAAGTAAAATCTTAACCTTTTCAAAGATAACTTGTTTGAAACAACTGCTGGTCTAGGAACCGACATTAAACAGGAATATAGATTTCCCATATCAGGCCTCTACCTAATTATGACAGTAGAATTGAAACAAATTCCTTGTGCTCATATTTAAGTGGGTATTGTGAAAAGCACGAAGGAGTTCAGAAAATGAGATTAACATTAACCCATCACCAAAAAATCAAGAACATTGCAGATTCATCTTCAGCAAACAAGTCATACCCCAAAAAATCCACATAATGGCAAACATGTAGATGCAAGAAAATAAAAATATGAACGCATTCATCTACAAGGCACTTCCCAACTAAAGCTAAATAGCAGCCAAAAGAAGCAATTGGAAAAGAAAACAAGAAAGCGGATTACCAGCAATCCTCTTAGAGAAACTGTCCCACCAATCAACCGGCTCTTCCTACGACGCGGGAGTCACGCC
This sequence comes from Piper betle, assembly GCA_033002965.1. NCBI lineage: Eukaryota > Viridiplantae > Streptophyta > Magnoliopsida > Piperales > Piperaceae > Piper > Piper betle. The sequence goes on along the minus strand of JAURVB010001246.1, from coordinate 112,399 downwards.
ATCACCCACCACGACCTTCTTCTCCACCCTCCTCCTCTTGGCCCCGCGAACAGGCCCCATAAGAGAAACAGCCAAAATCGATCCAAATTCAAAGATCAGACAAACACCCAATACGTCCCAACACTAGTAGAGTTGAGACACGCCATTTACAGACATACCCATGAGATACAAAGAAAGAGAAGAGTGAAGGAAGTGGTGATTGTAATACAAAGCATGCAACTTAGTAGAGTCGCAAGAGGAGTGTGTCCAGAGAGGGAGAGGAGGTGAGCTGTGGCATGCAGGAAAACAAAACCAAGGAAAGATTTGGACAAGAGTGTAGAATGGAAAAGTAGATGGCTTCCAACAAGGACGATGTGGGTGAGGCCAATGCAGGAGAGCAAAACAGAAGAGGCTATGTTATGTTGGTGGTATAGTTCAATACATGGGCAGTGAGGAGCGCCACTACTACATTCCACTTCTCTCCCTCTCACTGTCGGTTCTATTTCTGATCTGTCTCGGACGTAAATTGGTTACATCTTCCTCAATAATAGAAGTCAATGTACATTGTGATTTATTAAATAAAATAAGAATATAAAATATTGGTCAACTTTTTTTTTATACTATGTATGTACATTTATCATGTTTTTTATGGTGAAGAAATATTTGAGAAAGTTAAAAATATATTTTTGTATTTTGTCCTCATAGTCAATCTTTAAAATAAGGTTGTTTAATGATTTGGGTAAAAAGATGTTAAAAATCGTTTATTGGTTTTGATACTATCAAAAAATTTCATACAAGGATGTAAAAATCCAATGCAATCATCATTCAATGATTGTGGTATACTACACTGATTTTAATGTATTTCTAATATACAGATATCATTTAAATAGTTAAAATTATTTTAGGGTAAAATTTTGATTTTTTTTAAGTGTGAAATGGTTAAAGGAGCACTCTTTGTTAGGCGAAATATAATATGGATCCTTTACGAGGGGAATATTGTTCAGACTTATGAAGAATCACACTAGGGGGTAGAAGGTCCACCTAATCCAAATTCCAAACATCATAAAAGGTGACCCACTTCTCCTACGACCAAAAAGGATGGCCCACTTCTCAAGTTTGATATTCTTTAAGGAATGTGGTAAAACAAAGTCGGGTCATATGAGCTGCTGATCAATATTGACAATGTATAATTAAGACATTTTCAGCTATGCCATCGTTTAATTAGACTACGTACAGGTGTGGAGCCCTTGACCTATGGGGAACAAAAATTCATATGCAGTACTATCCTACGTTTCTTTAACTGTCCTGCCTTGATGGGCCCAAAGTACATCACTCGCAAAAGGTTCTTAGGGGGATTTGATCAAGAAGACTGGTGACACCTCCTTCAACCAATTATAAAAAAATAACATCAATTAATATGGTTTGCTTATAATTTTAAGTTAATTTTGTCAAAAAAATGATAATATCCTTTAGGAGGTATAAATAGGCTAATTGTTCGTAAAAAAATTCACGAGCTTAATTACAGGAGGTCAGATGGTGCTGCACCGAGCCCATCCTATGTTGGAGTTAGACTTTAATTTTAATTTTATAAATAAATTTTTATTAAATAATGATATAGACTATAATAATATGATAATACAATACGAGTGACATCTTAGAAATAAATTTCAATTAACTATGACTTGAAAGACACACCAAAATTAAATGTGAGGTCGACTGTAAATAAGCTTTTTTTATTGGACTTGGAACTAACTATTCTCTAGATTTTATCTTGTTATTTTTATTGGTAACATTTATTGTTTAATTAAGTTTTAAAAATTTATAGATTAAGAATTATGAGAAAATTAGTAGCTTATTATTCACGTACTACATGGGATTCAGACTTAGGGTCCATGGGTTCGAAGTGCATTAAAAACTGAATTGTAATAGGCCTTACTCTAAGTAAGAATACAATTACCGAATGAGTTGTGACATTTTTCTTCGTATATTCTAGATTTTCCTTTTTCATGTACCTTATTTTTTTATTTTTAATCTTCTTTCATATTACATGTTCTTTCTTCCATTTTCTCCTACTAAGAATTAGAGTTTGTCAGGTCTCTTCCATGACACTTGTGTTTGATATTTTATACTTTTAATTATTTACTTATCCAACACAATAATAAAAGAGAGTAATTGAACTCTACAATGGAGGATGTTCCTTTTGGAGAAAACGGAAAAGAAATCGATATAAAATATATTGAGTTCATTAGGAACTGCTCGTCGTCAACAAAAACATACAATAATTATTGATCCTGTTTCTTTTAATACATACTAACTTGTATATGTATCTGATTTAATAATTAATAATTTTGTTTAAAGACTATCTTGTTCGTCTTGATCAAACTAGGGCTCTAACGGTCAACCATGAGTGCGTACACAAATTAAGTCAAGAATTAATGTAGGTCAACATGGACGACAATAGTGAAAAAGCTCTGGATTTTTGAAGATGTACAAGTTGTTGCCAATTATAGGTTTGAAGATATTATTATACATAAGGGCGGGAAATATAAGTTATACATCATTCCCACATTATAAGAAGGATGCTATTGTATAAAATCAACTCGCCAATTACAAGTTGTAACATTTTACTATCGTTTCATCAATTATGACACATTTCACTTTTTATAAAAAAATTATGACACATGTAGTTGAGATGGTAGCCCAGGTATGATCATGCTGGTGTATTTTTTGGCGGAGACACCCATAAAAGATTAATTTTGACTTAGTTTCAAGTCAATTAAATATTATCTTATAATATTTATCTTATCAATTAATTTGAGATAATGATATGAAAATCAGACTTTTTTCTTTAAGAGAGATAATAGGATGTGAAATTCAGACTTTTTCCTAGAGATCAAATATTGACTTACAATCGTAGTGACCCTTGTCTATCAATCCATTCCGGTGTAAAATAAGTTATTATATTATTTATGTTTTATCATATATATATTTAATTTCATTAGATTGGTTATCCCATATTAATGGCATTGGAACGTATGTAGTAGTGGTAGTGGTAACAATCATGATCACCAAACGGAGGATTAGTCTAATGTGAGAGCTCAGTATAAACTTATGGAAATGGAAGTAAAACACGATGTGAAAGTTAATAAATTTGTTTAGTTGAGGCCCCTTTTGATCTGCACGAAAGGAAAGAAATAGAAATGTTATGAAATTTATAAATGATAAATCATGCTAAAAACATTTCCATTTATGGGTATTTATATAGTAAACCATGCTAAAAGCATTGAGACCTTCACAAATAAGATTTTCACAAGGTAGTCTCCCTTAGACATTTTATCTCCACAAAATTTCTTATAAAAAACACAAGAAAATGGAAGAAATTTTTGAGAATAGATTTTATTTTTACAACATACCTAATTCAGATTTACATGATAACTAATTGTTTATAAATTATAATCGAGCAAATTTTATATATTTCCATATATTTTCTTTTGTGCTACCTAATAAAGCCTATTATACTGTCTTAGTTTTTTTAAAGCACTATTTAGAAGTTACATCTACCAACTATTCCTGTAGGTCTAGTGATAGCTTGGGATTTATGACAACTTGGAGGCCACTCTAATCGGGGAATCGTATAGTTGGTAACTTTTATAATATTTTTAACTCTTTATGTAGTAAATAATTTATCCGAGAACGGTTTAGTGACATGAAACTCTATCATACGACCTATGGGATATAGAGTATCCCTTCTCAATGCTTCTTATTACGAAACTACTCAAGTAATTGGAATGTTAATATCAAGTTATTATTATTTATTTTCATAAGATGATCTTCCATCTAGGGTATAAAAGGTTAATCGTCACATTATTTGTCACTATCCTCTAACTCAGAATCAAGCTCAGGTAGAATATCATGCTATAGCTTCAATGGTTGGAGAGTTGACATTGATCAACTTTATATTTCACGATTGAGACATTCCTCTCATATTTGTGCCAACACTTAATTGCAATAACATGATTGTGCTAAGTTTAATAGTAAATCTAGTCGTTCATTCCATGTCAAGCACATTCAAATTTATTATCACTACGTCGGTAAAAGTGTTGCCAGGAAGTTATTTGAGATTGCTTATGTTCCAACCATTGAACAAACAACTGATATCTTCATAAAATTAAAGCCTATGAGTTCTCCATACTTTCAGGATTTGGAATCCAAGCTTAACCTTGACCTCGATTTGCTGGAGGGGGTGTTAAGGGTAATAGACTAAACTGCAATTTGATGATTCATAATATTAGATCAATTTCAAAGGTTACATTTACATTAAGATAACTTGTGACAATAGATAGCTCGGGTAGAGTTAGAGAAATAATTGTGGTTTGTTTCAATATAGTCATTTTGTTGTTGTTCTTTGAAATACTTTTAACTATAATTGCAAAAATCGGAATCGGAATCGGGATCGATTTTCGAAGGAATCATTGAATCGGATCTAATCATATCATTTTAATGTTATAATGTTTATTATATTTTATGATATTTTTTCATAATTTTTTGGATTTGTTTTTGAATTATTTGGAGTTAGTTATTATTTTTTATTCGATTCGGAGTTGAGTCAACTTTTAATTACGAGAATGCCACCACTATTTCATCCCCCCCTTCTCTCTCCCCGACGGCACCCCCTCGCCACCCTGTCGCTCCCCCCCCTCGCCCCCAGCCTTGTCCGGCCGCCCGTCGCCGCCCTCGCCCGTCCCCCTGTTGCCCTCGCCGGCCCATCCCCTGCCGCCGTTGCCCCCAGCCCCCCCCCCCAGGTCACCCGTCGCCACCCTCACCACCTCCCCACCGCTGTCCGGAATCGGCTCGAATTGGCCAATTCATGGACGGATTCGAGCCGAATAGTGATTTAGGTGTTTTTTAACGTGGATTACCACCGATCCAATTTAAATCGGCCGATTCCGAATGGAATCGGCTGATTTTTGCAACCAAGCTTTTAACTATGATCCAAAATTTAACTTAGAGTGCCATTTTGAGAAAAAGGTTGAATTGATCATTTTTGGGAAATTATTGAGGTCAATATTGGAAATTTACCAGTTGCAAGAGGGGGTTTTTAATATAAGTCAGTTAGTTTGGGCGGTAAACTTAATAGTGTACTCTTTTATATAACAATATGGATCAAAAGTTGGAAGGAGCGAGCTGAGAAAAATAGAGAAAAAGATATTATTCCCATTTTTCGTGTTCTTCGTTCCAGATCTTTAGCTAACCTAATCAAGTTAGATTGATCAGGTCGAAAGTTTTCCATCATGGCTCGCAAGAAAGGAACTGGTTCCTCAACACAAATGAGTGAGCTTCCACGGCCGGATCTAGGAGGTAACACCGTAAGGGGCTTATGACATCATCATCTTCATACATAATTCTCTATTGATATGAATTAAATTGAATTGTAATTAAAGCTTAGCAACAAATTGATTCAAAGAAATTAAAATTATAATTCAAGTGACAGGGGTTTTACAAAGCATAGTTTCAACACTCTATTTAGGTCCAAAAACTCTTCGAATCAACTACACTCCATGGCACTCTGATTTAAAGTCCATTGATGACTTCCTAATGACAGATTGTATGATTGACTCCTCAAATTAAGTAATAAAAATCATTAAAGTATATTTTATTTTAACTTATTTAAATTAATAATCTAAAGTAATATATATATATATAAAAAAACTTTAAGTGTAAAAAAGAGTAAAATATACTAATTTCATATAATTTTTTACTCATTGAATTGACAAACATACTAAATAACTGTATGGGATTCCACTCAATGTCATGTTCAGTCGTGGGAGCTTTTGACTGAAAGAGTTCATAATTGCCCCATTTTTTCCTTGCATGCCATTGATATCTGTTTACATGTGTGATATTTACTAAATTAGTCTCATATTTAATATTTACTAAGGTAAAATTTAATATATTATTGGGTTACCAAACCCGCCCCACACCCCCGCCCCCAACCCACCTCCAAAAAAAATGTTCAAGTAGGTAGAAGAACATAGAGCTTGGCATGTAGCTATTCAACCTGAGGTCCATAGAGTGTGTTGAGCCTAAGGTTTTGATTATTCACCTCATTAAACTCTCCAATCCAAGATTTGAAATTCACTTGTACATATTTCAAAGTGAAAGAGCATCAAAGGATTACAAGTATGAAGTCGGCCCACAATTGACAGATTGACCGGGTTGAGTGTTTGGCAAAAGATCGATAGAGCATTGGTAGATCGCAACTGATCGCAGCCAATTGTGGATTGACAAGAATCAATAAACCAGATCTTGGCAGACGATCGGCAGATTGTTCGACAACCGAATGACATTCATAGGGGATTTGAGATATGATCGACAAATTGATCAGCAACTAAACAACATTCAATTTTACCAAACCTCGCTGTTGGGAATGACAATTTTGTAATTTCAAATGCATAATAGCTGTTATTCTTGGTTAATAATTCTCGACTTATAAATAAGACCTTGAAGAGTACATTTTGAGCTTCTCTTGGAATTTGCAAGCCTTATAAAGTTTGTTGTAATCTAAATACTTTGCAAACTCCTTGTGCCTTCAATTACATATAAGAAAGAGTTTGTAAAAGATTTTGAAAAGTGTGTCATTGATCTTGTGAGGTTTGGTTGAAGGTATTGAGCTTCTTTGTAAATTTTCAAGGTGTTGGAAGTGTGTGTAGAGTATCATGGCCTAGTATTGAGAAACGTGTTTGGTTACTTGCCTCTACTATATGGATGTGGATTGCTCCTTGGCCTAAAGTGTGGGCATGTGTAAAGGAGTAGCCTCATTGGTTCTTGGGAGACCTTGTGAAAGAGTAGTTTCCTTGCCTTAAAGGTGTGGAGGTGTATTGCTCTTTAGCCCAAGGTGTCGGCCTGTGAGGGAGTAAAGTCCTTGGCTCTTAAGAGCGCTTGGAAGAAGAGTAAGTCGTGATTCAAGTAGTTTTAAGCTCTTAGGGTGTTAGAAGTGGTGCAAACTTCTTTAGCTTTAAGTGTGAGGTTGTGAAAGAAGGTTTGTAAGTGTACAAGTTGGTATCACAGTAAAACAAGTGAAGGCCTGTATTTTTAAATGATTTGGAAGAATAGGAGAGAAGTAGTAGTTTCAAACTTCTATAAAAATTCTTGTATCTTGTGTTTTCTTTCCTCTATCCCTTTCACTGTGCATTATTATTAATTGTCATTATCTTTATTAAACAATCACACTTGTGATTGACTTGACCATTTTGAAGTGTTAAGTGAACAAATTTAAATCACTTAAGAACTTTTGCATGGTTTAATAAGTTTGTCAAAGTTTGAGTCTTTATTTGATTTAAACTTATTTCTATTTTTTGTTTTGTGAGTTTTTGTTTTCATTATTATTCATCCATCACTGATCCACTTATAGGTGCTAAAGTTTGTGAGGATCTAATTTGTTTGATCTGTGATCTTGATTAACTCTCACCGACAAGTATCTACCACATTCCCCTTAGAGCGACTTGGAAAATAAGTCGGGAACTTGATCGATTGAAGAAATATGTCATAGATGAATATGACCAACAATGACTTTTTCAGGGACAAAATGAATGTCGATCTCAATGTGCTTATTACGATGGTGAAGCACAATTTTAGTGGTCATGTAAATAGCAATAATATTATCACAAAAAAATAGTGGGAACAACTGACAAAAGGAGCCACAAGAACTTTAGCAATGAAGGAGACATGAGACTAGCTAATGATCTATATATAACTTTCAAGCTAAACTTAGAAACAATTGGTTGTTTTCAAAAGCACCATTAAATACGAATGTTGCCAAAATAGGCTACATAACCTGATGTAGAGAGTCTCATTTTATGACACATCCCAAGCCACATCGGTATAACCCACTAAATGAACTTTGACCGTGGATGTAATATGAAGGTCGTAACCTAGAGTGGACTTGGCATAAGAGAAAATACACTCCGTGATAAGATGAATAGTACATGAAGATTGCATGAATTGGCATACAAAATTAACAGCATAAGACAAACATGTTTTAGCATGAAGATTGCATAAATTGCCATACAAAATTAACAGCATAGGACAAATGTGTTTTAGCATGATTATGACCATTATCTAGCCTGAGGAGCCCTAGACTTAGTTCAGTATATCATTAGACTCTTAGTTTAGCCTACGATGAGGTGCCCCGGTTATACCCATCAATTTAGTTATATTTTAACCTTTAGTACGCATTTATGCACACTAGCGCAACGACATTCCCAAGCCAATGTCATGGCACTGGTAGCCCATTTACTTTACCATTAGGATTTTCTCAGTGCAGCAACCTTTGTAGGCCAACGCCTTGACACTAGGCAATCAACAGACTTCGTGTGGAAGCTAAACCCCAAAGCTGCGACACTCATCGAGCAAAGCTGTAGTGCTAATCAGTTTTGTAATTTTATAAACTTATGTCTCACCGACCTCTCTTGCCATTTCTTAACCTTCTACTAGCCCTTCTGCCTCCGAAAGCCTCCCCAACTCATCTCAGACCTCTTCTTAACTTAGAAAAGCAACCTCCTAAAGCTAGATCCAACCTCCAAATCATCATTCAAGTATTGATTTCCATTCCTCTTTCATTTTTAACTTGAGGTACTCCACTAACCCTTATTGTTGTTCATATTTTCATGCATCCATGGTAGATTTCTTGTTATATGATTGATTACATGCTAGCTACCATGATAGAGAAGCCTTTTGTTATTGTATTTCGCATTGATTTTAATTAGAATGATGTAAGACATGCCATATTATTGATTTATTTTGCTTTATGAGCTATTTTATATGTATGATGTTTGCAACCATTTCTATGATAAGACCATGGTAAAAGATGTAATTTTGATGCTAATCTAGATCTGGACATGTTAGATTCTAATAAATTCATTTTGGTTGTTTTGGGTAGGTTTGAGTCTATACATGTGAGAATTGTGAGGGGTAGGTGTTGTTGCCGTACCTTCGAAATCCTTTGTACTAGGATAATAACCATAAATGGAGGCTTTAGAATTGGGATTTTACACCAAAATATCATCAGTAGTTTCCCCTTGATGTATAGTTTAATCTCCAATCATTTCAACCATTTGGACTCCATTTAGGCCATGAAAAATTTTGTAACTAAGATCTATACAAGTCTGTTTTGTAGAATCCAAAACCTTAGGTGTAGTTGAGCTTTTTGGTTAAAGGTACAAACGTGCAAGTTTTTGCATAAAATTTTACAAGAAAGCTCATTTAGATGTCTAGTTGAATTCTGGAAAACTTATCTAATTTGGACCTCATCCATGCCTTTAACAAAATTGCTAAGTACAACCTATATAATTTGTAATGTACCAATTACTCTTCTGGAATTTATTTGAGGTACTTAACCACCTTGAAATTTTATGACATTTGGCATGCTTAATCTCTGATATGTATGCTCTTAGTATGTAATATTTAGAATATTTGGTGATCAATTAATAGGTAAATAAAATTTAGAATTTGAATTTGTCCTATGTTTGCTTGTGATTGTTTCTTGCATTCTCGGATATTACTTTGCCAAAGGGGCTTCCTCCAAGGTGAAGCTAATCATTGTTGTTATGGTACTAGGGTTTAAGTATCATTACATGCATGCATATATCATATAGGATTTGAGTAGATTGTGTCTAATATAGTATAAGTTCTTAATGTTCGAGTTGCTAGTATCATTTTATGTTCGTTAGGACTTCACTTTTGTTTGAACTCTACTTGGTGCTAATTGGTTTTGTTTTCATAATATGGGCATCGTAAGGCATATTTGACGACATTTTTTTAGAGCTCATATACTTTGGGCCATTTAATCAATTTTTTTGTCACATATTAATAACCATCGATGATGAATCCCTCAAGTTGATTTCAAAAGTTAACTCCAGTGTAAGTTGCTTTTGAGCCTATGTATGATTCCCTAACCTAAGCCTTATATATATCTGTATATTTGGTGTTTTTCTTTGATTCTAACTTCAATGGGAGCTAAATAGAGGAAACAAAGATGTCCTTTCCGATTCTTCTGATATATTTCTGATAACACCTTAATGAGCCCTTTAATTCCCACATACATGCAGGAGAAGTTTCATTTATAAAATGAGACCTGAACATTTTGCTCTCATATCCACTCTATTATATTCTAATATTCTACAAGCTTTGTGAGCTAATAAGCTCATTTGTCAATTATTATATTAATTATTTCTAGACTGATAATCACTTAATTACTAACATTAGTTTTCATTATACAAGTATGTGCTTAGGTGGGTAGCCTAATAGGGCAGGAACCAAGAATTTTAATGTGGCATGTTGATGGCGTTGCAAGGGATAGATATTGTTGGGTTTATCTCACATTGGTCGTGAACGTTGTTGGTGATTTATATATAGGCTAATGAGAAAGTCTTATTCTTTGAGTTGGCTTTTGGACTAAGAGAGGCATGTGATACCTATTATGAGTTTTCTTTGATTGTTACAAATCCCTTTTTGGGGCGTCAAAGGCACAACAATAGTATCAGAGCTAAGTGGGCTTTAATGTTTATCTACACTAATTGTAGAAGTTTCCTTTATGTGTTCTATCTGATGATTTAAGGAGAGTGATGGGTTCTGTCTATAAAAGCGAGATTTTCAAACAATGATAATTTCAAAGGGTTGCCCGATGTGTGAATGGGAGATTGTTGGGTTTATCCCACATCGGTCGTGGATTTATTAGTGACTTGTATAAGCTAATGGGAAATTTTTATTTTTGAGCTAGCTTTTAGATTAAGAGAGGCCCGTGACACCTATTATGAATTTTCTTTAATTGTTACAAGTTCATTTTAGGTGCCCATAGGCCCAACAGATGCTTTGTCTTTTTACTAGCTTTTGATCAATTCAATAAATAATATTTTATTTCTGAAATTTATGAAGTATCTAAACTAGTTTATTTTTTTGAATATTTATTTATGAATTTGATGTGTGATGGTTCATGTTTGCTCGTGATGTATTTGTTACTTATACACTTCACTTGCGGTTTATGGTTGCAAGTCTAACGTATTTGTGTAGGTTATCAAGAGGTTGAAGTATGGATTCGAGGGGCACACATATGTTTTTCTCAGTGCACGAGAAGAATCTATAGATAGAAGATGTTAGAAGACTAAGTTTGAGAGGTTGTGGCATAAATAATCATAGCCTTCATATTTGAAAAATGCTTGAGACGTCATGTATGAGGGGTGGTAGCTTAGATGACCATAGATCCCATGCATTGGCCTATGTTATTTACGTTGTTATGTACTTGTACGTGTTTATGTGTGGTATTTATTTTATTTATATTATTTTTATGTCTAGGTTGTGTTTAGAGGATTCATTCCACGGTCTTAGTTAGAGGAGATATTAATTTTATCCAAGATTCAGGTGTCCTATACAACTTAGACCCCATAAAGGTGACCTATTTGCATTAGCCTATAACTTGAGTGTTAAGCATGCTATATACATTTTGTGATATGCGTGTTCTAATAATTAACCGATACTATGAATGACTGAAGTTTCCTCAACTTCTGATTCCTTATGTTACGGTAGCCCTAGGCTTCCCAAACTTGTCTTCGGATGTCAAACCCTTGATTGAAGCCTATCTAAAGTCCTTCTTTACTCTGTTTCATGTCATCCTATGATTCCTCCAAGCACTTTGGTTGCCAAACTCTCAACCGAAGGTCTACCAAACTTTGACGCTTGTCGGCTGTTCACCCAGCCCTTGGTCTTCAGTTGACGAATTATTGACCAAAGGTTAGCCGAATGTTGAACTCTTTTCTCCCGTAGCCTACACCTCATGTCTTTCGTTATTGCAGTCCTTACGAAAGTGTAACCGAAGTTTTCATCACTTCAACAATTCAACTGATTCTTTAATCTTCATTTCTTCAAGTGGTTTTTTGGTTTTTCTTCTTCCTAGAGTCTAAATGATTTTAATTCCTTTGATGGTGGACAAAGTCTTCTGATTTTACTTGTAAAACTCGTAACTCAAGTCAGAGTTTTACATTAGCGAATCATTCGATTCAGTCGTTAGTCTAGTCGAATTAGTTTTATGACATGCGTGCCAAGGCAAGGCTGGTCGTGCGTTGTGAGCGATAAGGGTCAAGTGTACCAGAGTAAAGGATGATAATGTCAGAAAAATGATGAGAATGGAGTCATAAAAGTATATGATAGTATGTAGTTATTTTTTATATATATTTGATTGTAAACTTATTTGTAAGCCAAATAATGCATTAGTACACGTTATATAGTAGTTTGGGTGGGTTATTAACTATAAAACATGTCATTTTGATGTTATGGAGTGTATTATATTTTATGATATTTTTTCATATTTTTTTGGATTTTTTAGAATTTATTAGGAGTTAGTTATTATTTTTGACTCAAGTCAAAGTTGAGCCAACTTTTATTTATTAAATTGCCACCCAAAACCCTCCCCCGACGCCCTACCTTCTCTACTTGATCGCTGCCCCAAACCTTGCCGACCCCGCCACCTCCAGCCACTGCACCGCGGCTGATTGACTCCACTGGAGATCTGTCGTAGTGTCCCCCACCATCCTTGCCACCGCCCAGCCTCCACGATGCACAAGAGCCACGTGCTTGCGCCTCACTCCCGATGTTGTTTTGCCAGCGGCTGCACTGCTCCGCCGCCACCATGCCATCATCACTGCTCTCTTTGACCCAGACACCTTCCCACCTCCCCATGTGCCACCGATGAGAACAGCCAAGGGCTGATAGGGCAAGCCAACTTACCCTGACCATCATCGGCTACCATCGCTGCCACCATCACCCTCGCCATCACCGTAGTCATGTCGAGCTCACCGAGCTGGTGTCGACCCACAGCCCCAACCACCTGACCAGAAAAGTCATTAGAAAGCCTCGAAAAAATAGTAGGAAACCGTCAAAACCCCCCAGAAATTCAGATTTGTTAGAAATCACTGAAAATTGCTGGATTTTAGCCGAATTTTTCCTGCCAAATAAAATCGAACTTCGGACCCCACCGAGTGCCAAATTCAAGTCCCGAACCGCACAACAATCCCTAATCATCGCCAATCACCAACGATGAGAGGTATAATTAACTCCAACCTAATTATTTAAAATTAATAATTATTAGCACAACATTCTAGGATTTGATTGATTAACATAGTAAAATATTTTTATTATAAATAAAAAAAATTTATGTGATTTGAATGATATAAAATAAATGTAAATGAACTGATTAATTAAGTTGTTAAGTATGAATTGTTAATTAACTGTAATGTAAATAAGGAAATCATGATGTGAATTTATGTGAATGTTTGATATGGGTATGTTAGTTAGGATGTGTAAATGCATCATTCAGATAGCGGGTGTTAGCTTTTAAATTTGATGTGTAGGTACGGAGTAGGAGCACGCCACCTAGGCGCGTGGATACAATTGGAGCTTTTACCAAATTCATTTAGGACTCGCTTTTGGTTTGACTCTCTCACTCTATCTTGATTTGTTTTAATAGGTAAGCAGATATGTTGAGTGGTAGATTTATCATATCCCACTCCACGCGGGCCATTTAGTCGTATGAATTTTTGGATTAATAACCCTCAAAGATGAGATCCCTTGTGTTTGTTTTAGAAAACTTAGATCCACATCATGATGGCTTCATGCTTAGTATATTACAATCCCTCCCAGACCTATGTATATATAGTTTTCTTAGTTTTCTAGTAAGATGTGAGACAAGGGAAAGTTAACTCACATGCACCACAAGCGGTTGTACATGTCAGTCAAAGTGGGCTTTGATCAGTAAGTGGGCATTCCATTCCCAAGGGACCCTGAAAACTCCACCTTTGAGTTCTTCAAACTCGAAGAAGTGTGGGGGATTCCAGTGCACTACAATGCAGTGCGTGTATAGAATTGTGGATTCAAAGGGTACTCAAGGCGTCTGCCTAAGAGTACTCGAATTTTGTACTCAAGGCCAGGAGTGATGCAGAGGATGTAGAGTGCTTTAGGATAATTAATTTTTTCGTGCAAGGGATAGTTTGAAAATGTCGAGGCATATGACGAGTCAGAATGGGATGCTGTTAAGCCGAGGCTGACGGCTTCTAATTTAGTGCCCTTAGTAGTGATTCTAATGAAAAAGTATATGATGAATTGTATTTAAGAGGAGTCATCTCTCCTATGCCAGTTTGACTATTAAATATTCTTTGGACCAGTAACACTCAATACTGACATTTTTGTATTATATATGTAGATGAGAACCTAAATGACTGAGCGTTGTCAGGACCGAGAATGAATGAGAATGTGATGTGATGAACTGTTATGAATCATGTGAATTAAATGTCTGATATTTTATTGCAAGAAATGGTGTGTGAATTAAATGAAATGATCTGCGTGTGAATATTGTTGTGAATAAAACTGAATAGGATTAGCTAAGGGGGTTGAGCCCCACAACCATATAAAAATGATTATGATGTCAATGCTAGATGAAAATATAATGTTTTGGTATTTTTTTACGATTTTAACGTTCTATACATATAATATTTGTTGTTGATAGGGTGGTCCCTATTACACTTTTAGGAGAGATTTTATTCGTTTTGCTTTAAAATTTGTCATTTTTTGAATTTTTAATGAATTTGTTTTGTTTTGAATATGAATTACGTTTCATATCATAAATCTAGAACAACGTTAAAACCTAAACATCTCAGGCATGCATTGAATGTTCACATCAATATCTTGAGGCGTCGAAGGTAGATCTGGGTTGGCTTAACTGAATTAAATAGATTAATGAACAGTTAGGCCATTGGTAGCATTTTTTATCTAGTCGTGGGTAAACCGAATTGGGGTGTTACAATACTGGAGAGTTTGCAATGCTATCTCGTCAACACACGGTTCAATGATTCTATCCAGCACCCTTTAATGAAAACAACTCGAATGTGTTGTGAACTCTCTAAGTAGTTGGTGTCAATCCTAATGAAAAATTAATTGAGCTTGTCATGTAGATCTTTAACTCTTCGGTCTTTGAAGTTCTTACCTTCTAGTCTATGCATCTTTATTATTCTAAAGATATACAAGGGGTTAGTCCAAAAATAATGCAAGATGTCATGTCATGGAATGTTTTTGTCATGCAACCTATGATTAATAAGGCTATATAGCACTCATCATCACCCCTATGTCCATACATCCTCTATGTTTCATGTATAGATGATAATCATCAAAGGATAGACCTAACAATTTCCTCTCTTTTGATTATTGCCATCCTCAAAACTAATTATTTAATGCATATGACTCTTTAAGTCCTACATCAAATAAATACCAAGTAAGATTCAATATATTAGTGAGGATGAGATCATAATCGTTAACTTGACTAAAAAATTTTTAAAAAATGACTAAATTCATAAGTTTGCATTCATTGAGGCTTAGGCCATTGCAGGTGGTTTTGTCTACAACTAAACTAGAACTGTGTTTGATAATGGTATTTTGTTTAGATACATATTAGTAAGCTCATGAGTTGTAAAAAAATTATGGAGACAAAATTTTCTTAAGGTGGGTAAAATATAAGATCACCAAATTAGTTAGTTAGTCCCACATCCAATGTCGATTGGGGTAAAATCAATTATATTAGTGAGAATAAACTAATAATCTTAAAATTCGTTAACTAGTTTTAGAAAAATGACCTATTAGTTTGTACTAATTGGAGTGAAGTGTTACACACATATATCAAATGGTACTTGTGGGAGCATAAAATCATTGTATGGGTTAGAATCAACTACAACGAAAAGTGGATTATATATATATATAGGGGACTCCTATGCGCTGCTTGTTTGGCAGTGCAAGCAGCGCATAGGAGTCCTAGCGGTTGGATTGGAATCCAAAAACCACCACACCCTACACCTGTGTTCCCCCCATTTTCCCTTGTTCCCTTGCTCCCCGCCAGTTTCCACACCCCTCCCCTTAAGTTTTGCCATTTGACCGAGCTCCTCCCCGTCGTTGTTCGAATAATTTCAATATCATGCAAGTATACACGGTCGAAACAAATAGTACAATGATAAATTCAAATATTGTCCCACAGGGAAATGAATTTCATATAATTAATTAAAGAAAAAATAAAAATGAAAAAAAAATAACTGCCTTAACTAAATCTAAGTAATAACTTTAAATTAAAAATGAGGTTAAAATAATAAAACTCGATCTAGAGTCGAATTTCCCTTAATATCAATTTAATCTTCATCAAATCTTCCTCTTTTATTCCTTTGAATTATCGATCTAGGATAATTATATGACATGGTGGCTCATAATCCTTCATGCTTCTATTATTTTGCCTCAATTTCTACCTCCCGGTGATAATTGATTAATCAACAAAATAATGCATTAAAATTTACCTTACAATTGCATACTGTGTTGTGTATCTTCTGACCACAACGACAAACAAGTCAAAAGATGATGAATTATCAATGACTAATATAATTAATTTCTCCCAAAATCTAATTAAACCTCATGATCTAAGATATAGGCGATCAATATATTCTTAGCATTTAGAACACGATAATTCAAACAATCTCATTGAATAAAAGAGTAAGAGGTTAAAATGAATTCAATTAAATCATGTTAAGTTCTATTTTTCTCTAGAAAAAAATAAAATACTACTCCATAATAAAAATAAAAAATAATATAAAGAAGAAATTACTTTTTATTATAAAAAAAGAATTCAAAAGCTAAAACTACTTTTTTCACTACACTCTGAAGCCAAGAGATGAGATATGATATCTCAAACAATAAATGGCCACCACTTTATATAGAAGTGGAGATACAAGAATTCGAATAGGGTGTTCACAAATCGACGTAGTCTAATTAATTATGATGTCCCTTCAAGTTTCCAACTCCTCGACTCCATTGAACACCATAAATTATAGCCATTGGGTAGGGCCAAGTGTCATGACCAATCAAATTCAAAGCTTAATTTATTCATTTTTTCTGCATTGAAACACCAAAATTAAGCATATCTAATAAAATATTAATTAACTAAAATAAAATGAGAAATATCACTTAATTAATGATGTTTATAAAGTACAAAATCATATAAAAACCCTGGGTAAATATTGTATATTTTAAACACTTAATGGCCATCTCTGACCTCCTCCATACCGGCATCCTCCTCGACCCCTCCGACTTTGACCTCGAGCTTGACATCAGCCTTTCCCCTCCCCACGCCACTGCCGTCGCCCTAGTCATGCCTGCTCCTACTCCACCTCAGGGAGGGTTGATGATAAGACAACGTCATCAAGGCGACCAGCTATGCCAAGGCCAACAGCGCTCCATGAAACAGAGTAGGGAGGGATGGCAAGCAAGGTAAGGGAAAGAGAAAGAGGGAAAGGAAGGGAAGGAGGTGGTGCCAGTGTGATGCCGCGGTGAGCAGCGATGGCGGTCGAGGTCACGGCGGTCGGGGTGGAGCGACAAGCATAGAGGAGGGGATCGATCGTCGGTACGGGAGAAACAGGGGAGGTCAGAGGTGAAGAAAAATGACTCGATGGCAATTTTATAATAAAAACTTAGCTCGCTTTTGATTCAAGTCAATATTATGAAATAAATCCAAAAAAATATAAAAAAACTTGACTAGTTGCGAGGCGGTGACAACATTGGCTAGCGGCATCGCTGGCTGGCAAATAGGGGAGAAGGTCAGGGAAACGAAATACCTTTAGGTGTGGGGTAGTTTCGTAATAAAAACTATGACTCGCTCCTGGCTCGAGTCAATATTACGAAATAAATCCCAAAAAATATTAAAAAATACAGTAAAATGTCATAAAATAAAATAATTGAGTTCTAACTAATATAACATGCTCTAAACCTAATAACCTACCCAAAACTAATAAATAACGCATCTTAACGCTGTAAATGGCATAAAATTAATTTTGTGATCTACTATAGATAAAAAAATGAACTAGAATATTAGTTCTATGCGCAAAACTAATAAATAATGTTGGACTACTGCCAATTTATTTTTTTATCTATAGTAGATCCAATAATTAATTTTATGTCGTTTACCGCATTATGACACGTTATTTATTAGTTTTGGGTGGGTTATTAGGTTTAGAACATATTATTCGAGTTAGAACTCGATTATTTTATTTTATGACATTTTACTGTATTTTTTATATTTTTTGGGATGTATTTCATAATATTGACTCGAGTCAAGAGCGAGTCAAAGTTTTTATTACGAAACTACCCCGCACCTAAAGGCATTTCTTATCCCCGACCTTCTTCCCTATTTTGCCAGCTACCGATGCTACCGGCCAGTGCTGTCATCACCTCGCAATCAGTCAAGTTTTTTATATTTTTTGGATTTATTTCATAATATTGACTCGAGTCAGGAGCGAGTCAAGTTTTTTATATTTTTTGTATTTATTTCATAATATTGACTCGAGTCAGGAGCAAGTCAAGTTTTTATTACGAAATTGCCATCGAGTCATTTTTCTTCACCCCTGACCTCTCTTGTTTCTCCCCTACCGATGATCGCCCCCCTCCTCTATTTTTGCCACTCCACCCCAACTATCTGGCGACCTCGCCACCAGCCGTCACTTGCATCACTACATGCCAACGCCTCTATCACCACCCCTCTTTCCTTCCTTTCCCCTTTCTCTTCGTTACCCTGTTCGCCGCCCCTCCCTACTCTATTTTGTGGAGCACTGGTCGGCCTCGGCACAGCCGGTTGCCTCGATGATGTCGTCTTGTCATCAACTCTCCCTCGAGGTGGAGCAGAAGTGGGCATGACTGGGGTGGTGGTAGCGGCGCGGGGAGGGGAAAGGCTGATGTCGCGCTCAAGGTCGAAGTCAGAGGGGTCTAGGAGGACGCTGGCATGGAGGAGGCCAAGGACGGCAGGGAGGAGCTCGGTCGAGTGGCATAAGCTAGAGGGGGGGGGGTGTGGAAACAAGCAAGGGGAAGGGAGAATAGGGGAAAACGAGGGGAACACGGGGTGGGTTCTGGTGGCTGTTGGATTCCAATCCAATGGCCAAGACTCCTGTGCACTGCCTGCGCTACCAAATAGGGCAACGCATAAAAGTCCCCCATATATATATATCACCACACACACACACACACACACACACACACACATATATATATAAGCTACATATTTAATTTGAACTTTTTTTAATGGATTTTATAAAGTAATCTTTATATATAATAAAAGTAGGGTGTATAAGGTATAAGTAGGAGTTTGATAAAATGTTGTCTTTTTTTAATATCATTATCACCTCCCTTTAAATTTTTAAAATATGTACAACTTAATAGATATTTTGAAATTAATTTTTATTATAATTACTTTGATAATTAAGATGAAAGGGTTAGAAATATTATGTTGTATTGAAATTTTATAATTACCCCTATTATTTATTATGGGGATACATAACTAGAGCTACAATAACTCACTATACTTTTTTGAGCTAAAACGATCTCCATGGTGGATTTTGATCATATGCTTCACATTGGCATCAAATTTTAAGTAGTGCATTTATGATGGCCTAAATACCCACCTCATAAAATATCGCTTGCCTACATCTACTCCAGCCAAGCTCATTTCTAAAGTCTTTCCCCATAAGTTTCTACTCCCTTCTCTCCACCAAGTTTTAGGTCGCCCGTTGTGGGTACGTCAAACATGAACTTTTCAAAATAAAAATTGGGTGCTCGAAATTTAACTATCACCCTAAAATTTTGTTATTTTTTATCTGATAACTTCATTTAAGAAAAACTTTTGTTTAAGGGGAGAAGAAAATGATTTTGGGAGAGAATAAGATGATGTGCTATGTATGTTCTTGAAAAAACTACTTAAAGAAATTTGTGGTGGTGACCAATTGGTGAAAATAAAAAGATATAATGCAGTTAAGAGTGTACTTGAACCAAAATTGGGAGGCAAAGACATAAGGATTGAAATTAAGAACAAAGGAGGTAAAACCATTGCTCTAACATGGAAAGATTCTTAGATTATTTTTAACTATTTTGCCTCATTGTAAATCGATGGGATATGGAGAGATAGGCGTGGGATGCATGCGGCGAGGGGATATCTTAGATACAAGATGGGTAGAAGTGGAAGAGTTGCAACACAATCGATAGTGGCGGGCAACAACAACAAGGCTTAACCATTGAAAAAAAGGAAGGGGAGTAGGAAGGAGGTGCACTCCTAGGTGTTAGTGTTGGGTTTCCCTCATCCATTCGCATTGAAAAACTCAAAAGTTAATTTTTTTAACTTTTAGTTTATCACACTAATGGTTGATATTTCATATACCTATGTGATTACGTCATTTTCTACAAAAGTTTAATGAGGTGGCTTTTTTTAATTTCACTTATATTCTTCTATATAGAAGAAAATTCTGTTGTTGTTAAATACAACATCCTCTTGAGAGTTTTTTAGTACATTGGTTCATAAAAAGAGAGTTTTAGAGAAGTTTTCATCATCTCAAGTTGAAATATGAAATCATAATCTGTTGTGTGAGGTTGATTCATATTTCTTTGAGGTATCTGTTATTTTCTCAAGTTCTCATATATTATTTTTCTCAAGAGTTGTAATTTTCAGATCTTCTTGTTGGTCTAATTTATGTTGAGAAAGTATTCTCAAATTGTATTTTTGATAATTGATTATGAAAGAGTTTCTTAATCTAAGTTGATCAAACAGGGTATTTTTCTTTTCTATATTTTGACGGAAATTTCCATCCATTTTTATCTTAGTGTCTCATATTTTATCTTATATTTGTTTCATTTCATCTTGAGGGGAAATATTTTTTGGGTTGATTCTATAAGAGCGCCTATTTTCCAACAAGTGGTATTAGAGCTTTGGTTCTTTCTTTTGTGTTTGTCTTGGTTTTGGGTAGTAGCCTCTTGTGCTAAGATGAAAGATAAGAAACATGATAATATGGTCACTCATAAGGGTAAGTCTAATTGGTATTACTGGAAGAGTGGTATGATTGATTATTTATTCACTAATGATTTACATGATCCAATTCTTGGTCCTCTTGAGTCATTGAGTTCTAGTCTACTGTTGAGTGTTACTCAGCTTGTGATTGATGAAGGGAAAACTTTTGTATATGTGCCTAAGGAACTAAGGTCTAAGCTTGATGCTAGGACATTGCAATGCATATTTCTAGGTTATGAGGATGAAGAGTTTAATTTCAAACTTTAGGATCCTAAGAAGAAGAAGATTGTTTAAAGTAGGGATGTGGTGTCTCAAATTTATAGAGGATTTTGAGAATGAAACTAGTGCCCAAAGTGATTCCCATGATTATGTTGTGAAGGTTAAGACTTCATCTACTCCTCCGATGATTGTAGAGGATATTATTCAAGATGTTAATTAACAAGTGATGAATAAGCTAGAGATAAGATTCTTATTTCCTTGCCTAGTGACAAAGAAGGTGAGGAGAATAATATTACTAATGATATAGTTCATGGGGGTGTTGATGAAAAAGTACATGATGGTGATCAGGTTGTTGATCAAGGGGAGGCTGATGCTACTAGAAAAAAATTTGGTAAGTTGCTAAGTCCTCTACAAAGTATCTAAAGTCTATTTATGCTACACTCACAGAAAGTGGTGAACCTAAAAACTTTAATGAAGCTATTAGTCACAAAGAGAAAGACAAATGGGTAACTGTCATCCTAGATGAACTCAAGTCATTCCATGAGAACAAGACCTATGAGCATGTGAATCTTCCCAAGGGGGAAATTCCTTGAAGAAGAAATGAGTTTATCAACTTAAGCATGAAGAAGGTAACTCACAACCAAGGTACGAGGTAAGACTTGTGATGAAAGGTTTCGGGTAGAAGAAAAGTATTGACTTTGACAAAATTTTCTCACCTGTTGTAAAATGTCTTCAATCTATTGTGTGCTAGGTTTAGTTGTAAGTATGGATTTGGAGGATGAACAATTGGATGTGAAGACTGCATTTCTCTATCGTGGTCTTTATGAAACAATCTGTATGGAACAACCCGAGGGTTTTGTGGACAAGGAAAAGAAAAATATGGTGTGTAGATTGAAAAAAGTTCATATGGCCTCAAGCAAGCTCATAGAAAGTAATACAAGAAGTTTGATTCTTTTATGAAAAGTTAAGGCTACAACAAAACTGTTTCAGACCATTATGTATTTATCAAGAAATTTGGGGAGAGTGACTTTATTATTTTGCTTCTTTATGTTAATGATATGTTGATTCTTGGGCAGGATAACTCAAAAATTGCAGATTTGAAAAAAAGTTTGGGCAAATCCATTGCTACGAAGGATTTGAGTTCAATTAGGCAAATTCTTGGCATGTCCATTCAGTCGGATAGAAAGGCTAAGACGATTTGGTTATCCCAAGAGAAGTGCATTGAGAAGGTACTTGAGCAATTCAATATGAAGGAAGTCAAGCCGGTTGTTGTTCCACTAGGAGCTCAATTCAAATTGAAGAAGAGTGAGCTATGTGAAGTAGGGTATATGAGATGAAGAAGGTTCTTTATGCATTTGATGTAGGGAGTCTTATGTATGTTATAGTTCGTACTAAATCAAACATAGTGTACGCTATCAGGGCAGTAACTAGATAGTTGTCTAATTTAGGTAGAAAGCATTAACAAGCAGCTATGTTTAGGCTTTGGGGGAGGTAAGCTTATATAATCATGTTATATTGATGTAGATATGGTTGGTGATCCTGACTCTAGGAGGTCAACTTTTGGGGTGGTTGTTACTTTTGCTTGTGGTGCTATTTATTGGCAATCCAAATTGTAAAAGTGTGTTGTTGTATCTAAAATTGAAGTTGAATTGATTACAGTTACAAATGCTTGCAAGGAGGTTCTATGGTTGAAAATATTTCTGAATGACTTGGGGGTAAGTCAAGATAAGTACGAGGTACTTTGTGAATGTCAAAATGCAATACATTTGAGTAAAAATACTAGTTTTCATTCAAGGAATAAACACATAGATGTTCAACATCATTGAGTTAGAGATGTGTTGGAGAAAAATTATTAGAGATGAACAAGGTTCACAGTGACAAAAATGTATCTCATATATGTTGACCAAGATTGTAACGAAGGACAAACATTTAATTTGTCGAAGTGGTGTTGGTATGGAGAACTTTAACACCAATTATGTCTAGTTAGCTCATGAATTCGTGAAGGGGAAGATTTGTTGGGTTTCCCTCACCCATTCACATTGAAAAACTCAATAGTCAATTTTTTTGACTTTTCGTTTATCACCATAATGATTAGTATTTTGTACACTTATGTGTGATTACGTTCTTTTTTATAGAAGTTTAATAAGTCAATTTTTTTAATTCTACTTATATTCTTTTATATAAAAGATATTAATTCTAATTAAAAAGTAAATATGAAGAAAAATTAATGCCATTTAGGGCATCTCCTTGGTCGCTTTGTGACATTGTTTG
This sequence comes from Piper betle, assembly GCA_033002965.1. Classification (NCBI taxonomy): domain Eukaryota; kingdom Viridiplantae; phylum Streptophyta; class Magnoliopsida; order Piperales; family Piperaceae; genus Piper; species Piper betle. The sequence continues at coordinate 89,034 of JAURVB010001246.1, read as the reverse complement.
ATTGTGCCGCCTAGACTACATTATTATATCAGTTCTAACATGGCTCATTATTTTTTAAAAAAATTAGTCAATATACAAAAAACATTAAAAATTAAATTTAAAGACTCAACCTAAACTATATTTAATTGAAAGTAAAATTTTAAAAGAAAAAGTATGGCCAAGGCTATAACGGCCTACTCACTTGCTCGTGGGACGATGTTTGATTTTCCTAATTAGGTTGTTTTGGTCTATTGGATCAAAACTGACTCATTTTTCTTTTGTGAAAAAATTATTCATTATACAAAAATGTCAATTTTAATAAAGTATGCTTAAGACAATTTTGTAACACCCTATTTTTTTGTCAGAAGGCAGACTGAACTACGATGCTCTAATTTGAAAAGCTATTATATTTGGACTACTCTCATACATATCTTACGGAAGCATATCTCAACCATCAAGAAGGCTTAAGACAGACGTCTTACTAGATTTTCATACATTGCATGCTAAATCGTACTACATAGAAATGCTCTTAACTTACAAACTCATAATATGAACACTTTGAGTTATGAGAGAGGCAACACCTCCCCAGTAACTAAGCGGGTGATTTACAGATGCAATGTTTACTCCGAGCCACACGAAAATACCTCCAATGCAATTAAGAAGTTAAACTTTAGATAGTGTGGATGCATGATTCAGTTCTTATACATAATTCTAGTGATTTGGATTAGTTAATCTTATTATACTTAGATGGTGTCTGAGTTGCAATAATGTAAACACTGGGTCATGGTTACTTGCTCCTCTTACCCCACAAAAGGAATTCAAATATAGAAGCATCATTACATGCCCCAACATCCTCCAGGACACGTTCCTCTAACACTTACATACAACTACAACCAAATAAGTTTCGTGTACCTAAATTGCTCCACACCATGTTGTAGGATTTTGAGGGCTACACACCCTATAATCAATTGCTAGCCTTAGCCCCAAGTTGATACTCTACACGATAATAAAATAATATAAAACTGAAGAAACACCCGTGTGCAATCAACCATCACATAGACCTAATCTAAATTATACAAGGCTCATGAGAACTTCACAGCACAGCCCACTAAATAATACAAACTCGTGGTAAGAAAACACTCGTAGCCAAATCCACAAATACACGAGTCTGATAACATAAGTGACACATCAACATTGATCCCCAACCATGAGCCCTCCGATCCATCCGTCCACACCGGCCATCCCAAGAATATACACCTACATAGATATAAGAAATCTCTTAGTAATCAAACAAGTTTAATTACCATTCCGAAAATAGCTACCGATAATATCAAGCTGACTGATGGATATCTCAATACCCACAAAAAATTTTGGAAACTTCTAATAATACATCACAGTGATGGAAGTATGGGCCTATGAGGCCATGTTTTATAATAAAAATATCATACGCCAAGCAAGTCAATGACAAAAGTATAAAGATAAACTTACTTGCACTCTTACATCCTTCATATATCGCCCACTACAGTACTAAGGTGGATCGGAACCAAAGTGCCACAAATTTTGAAAATAAGTCATGTTATGCATTATCCACTCATATTACACTACTTTTAAGTATAAATGAGTACTAATACAATTCATATAATCTGTATCACTCATTCTCTTATTTGTAAAACTGTAAAATTTGTACTTATATAATAGGTTTAGGTAAGGGTTTATATTATAAATTTCTTGATCTTCAATTTTGAAAACAATTAAGTGATCTCATCCTTGTAGTTTTATTAATTTGTAAAAAAACTCGGCTAAATGGCATGGCATCAGATGGATCCAATAAAACACCATCGACATTATCCTATCATCTAAAACCCAATTAAATACATTCTCTAGGATTAAAATAGGAGATGAAACAGAGAAGTCCTATGGACCTAGATGAGTCTAGCTCTCGTCTTAACTCGGCCATCTCACTCTACGACATTTAACACCCTATGAAATCCAAAACATGATCAGATCACATTGGTACGCAAAATGGGTAATGCCTCCACACAAGTATGACTCAGAAAACTTAATTAACTTATTTAATGAAGTGTTTAACATTATCATGTAAACTTAATTAAGGTTTAAGATTACAAATACACTTAGTAGAAGTCTTATACTTTGGGTTTTTATTAAATGGACTTAATTGGAGGATTTTTGGATGGGTCAAACGAGTTTAGATGGGTTGAAATTTGGACTAGTGCACCTTGAAAATACAAGGGTTTGGTAAAAAATTACCAAGTGTTCGCCTATGGTCCCAACATGGTAAATAAGAACCACTAAAGTTGGGGAAGGTGGCGGGAACAGTGTTCTTGAGCTATGCACTAATTTTTCTAAGTCTTGTTCATGGGTTTGGAGACTCTAAATAGTCTTGGGTAAAAGGGTACAATTAACCAACATTGTAGGCTTGAATCTTATAAAATTTCAATTAAAAAGTTAAAGTATTTGGGCTGGCGTGGACTCGCGAAGGGAAGGCATTGGCTATGTTGTTTTCGGAATTGGTTGGACCTACTAGGCTTGGAAAAATCATAACGCATGATCTACTAAGTCAATGGCTGTCAAATTTTTTGGAGATATTACTAGGATAAAAACTAAGATTTGGATGAAATTTCATTTAATTTCACTACCAAATGGGTATGGTAAGGGATTTTGAATCAAGAGCTAGGGAATTAGGGTTTCACCCTACATTCCTATAGACTCCAAAATATTTAATTAATTAACCACATAAATAATTTTTAAATATTACTAAAATTTATCCATTTCTATTAGCCACTAATTGAGTCTAACCATAATTTTTACGAATTTTATTAACATCTTTTAATAGGCTCACCTATCAAGCAAAATCTTAGAGCATGACATAAAACTTCAACAAAACAACAAACACACAACACATTTATAGTTTTATTTATGCCATTACTGAGGTATTTTAATAAGGTGTTTTATCAAGACGTAGCTAACATTTTGATCAATAGTCATACAAAAGATAGCATTTAAATACAACCTACAACATGGTGTACAAATTAGGAAAATGGGCAACTAGGTCACTGGACCATGAAAGTTACTGCCTTTTGCCAAGTTTGGCACTTGTTCATGCATATACATAGAAAATCAGACAAAACAATTTAAATAAAACTTATAGATCTAACTCTTATGAAGCTAAGAAAATAAAAATCATGCAAATCTACAACTTACACAGCATGGGATATGATTTTTTTACTAAAATAGTATAAATTAGTGAGCATACCACAATAAAAAAATGTAAAACTATTAATTTACACATGAAAATGACATGATTCCAACATTTATCTTCTCCTCACAAATATATCTACATGGAAAAAATATCACAAAAATACCTAAGCATGCAAATCTACACGAAATCATCATGACACAGCGCGGGGAGGCAAAATGAAATGGTTTTTTACCTCGAACGGTCTATAACGGAGGTCTCTTGGGGTTTCCTACCCCAATACTTTCAACCCTAGGGGCTTAACCAAGCTTGAAGAGGATAGAGGAGGTAGGGAAAGGCTAAAGTTGAAGAGGAGAAGCCAATGAGCAAGGGAAGGGCCGAAGAGACAAAGGTGAAAAACGGAGGAGAATGGGAGAATTTAAAGAAAAAGGAAAAAGCGTTGGCACTAAGATGCCAGCCCGGCACAAGGGCATTGGCCCCTACAAGCCAGACCACAAATAGCTAACCAAACTAGGCACGTAGCCTGCTGAACCAAACCACACACAATGACCGGGTAAGACCGCCTGTGGGCACTAGGGCATCAGTCCAGTGCCTTAAGGTCGGAAGAAAAAAAAGGGGGGAAGATTTCAAATTTAGGCGCTAGAGTGCCCGGCTAGCGCCATAGCATCCAAAGTTGAAAATTGAACCCAAAAGGGGTTTGGTACTAGGATGCCTTTGTGCTCAGTATAGGTTGCGCGCACTTAAGGTTTTCACCTTATGGTGGTCAGGGAGATCTCAAAAATCGTGTCACAGGTTTTGGAGGGTTCAAGATTGTCTTAAAGGGTCTCAAACACATGACAAGTAACGAGACTCGCAAATGACTTGATCCTAAACCTAAATAAATTTGACTAAAATAAAATAAAAAATAATAATTAAGATGACACAATATCCGAATGACGACCCCGAACACGAGGTAGCTCGAGTATATATATCATACATAAGTGCAAGACAAAAAAAATTGGGCAAGTAAATTCCATTTGGGTGAAAATTTCACGATTTAAAATATCCCCGCAAATCCCAGAATACTCGATGGTCCCGCATGGCGGCCCTTTTATTTTATTTTATTTGTTTTATCCATCGGAAAAAAATAATATAAAGCCTATATTATATTTTTTCTTGTTGGGAAATGGGAAATACAACGCGCGGATTTGATATTGATTTAATTTTTTGAAAGGAAGAAAAGAATGGATTGGATGCGACAACAACATCAACAACAGATCTGAAGACGAAGAAGAAGATCGATGACGATGGAGAGGGAGAAGGAGAGGGAGTGGGAGTTGGAAGGTGCGATGTACACCAACTGCCTCCTCCTCGGGCTCGACCTCTCCTCCCTCGCCGCCGGCAACGGTGGCCATGGTGGCGCCGCCCCTCGCCTCGGCCTATTCCGGCATTCCAACCCTAAGCTCGGCGAACAACTCCTCTACTTCCTCCTCTCCTCCGTCCGCGGCCCTGCCCAGTCGGCCAAGGCATTGAATTTTTCTTTTTTTTTTTTTTTTGCATTTTTTTTCCTTTCTCTTATTTTTGTTTAAATTTTTTGTCCCTAATTGGTTGGCAGGATTTCGACAAATTGTGGCCCATCTTCGATTCCGCCCAATCCCGCGATTTCCGCAAGGTACATTCTTCTTCTTGTTAAGTTATATAGGAATACCTGAATCCAAGAATTCACAATCACAAGTTCTTCATTACATATTAACAGCCATTTTTTATATCTCTGATAGTGAATGGTGCCAGGTTTTGTTATCTGATCTATGCTTGTGGGAATGCCTGTTTTTTTAATATTTTTATTTTTGCTTAATTAAATTGAGCTTTTGTTTTTTAAATTCGTTATTTGATTCTCCCTGATCCCGTCACTTTCTCTATGTACATTGCCTCGAAATTGCATCACTACTCCCAACATGTATGAAATTCATTTGTTATTGTGGAGAGGCCTGCATTTTTTCTGCAATCGAATGTTTCACAATTTCTTTACAATTCCATCCCTAGTCTGGCATAGAAAGAAGAAATGGTTGGTGTTAGATACCGAAATTTTTTCCATTTTCTCTGTCTTGTGAACTCATGGTGAATGTTGCATTTTTTCTTATTCTTGGTTGTGGGAATGTCTGCTTTATCTATTTTGGTTGAATTGGGCTTGCTACTTTTTTATTCCGCCCAATCTGATCATTTTCACAGGGCATTTTATCTTCGAGATATCTCATTTTCTTCTGCATGGGTAGTCCCGATATGTACGGAGTTGATTTGCATTTGTGGAGAGGCCTGCATTTTTTTCTGTAATCAAATGTATTGCAATTTCTTTACAATTCCATCACTGGCCTGGAATAGAAAGAAGAAATGCTTGGCGTTAGATGTTTAAATTTTTCCATTTTCTCTATCTTATGGACAAATGGTGAATATTGCATTTTTTTATTTGATTTCTGATTGCAAAACTATATGCATTTTATGTGTTTGAATTGGGTTTTTTGTACTTCAGGTTGTCCAGAGTATTATCAGTGAGCTTGAGTCGCAGGGTGCACTTCCCCGGAGTAATTCTAGGGTTTCTTCCCTTGCTACCTGCTGTGGACCGAGGTTATGATCTTCTTTGTTTCTTTGCTTTTTGTGTATATTGCCTTCTGTTTTATGGTGCGATGTCATATTGCCAGTCCAAGTGCTGGATAATGGATAAATCCATCATTTTAGCTTAAAAAATGTGGCTTCTCTCTACCCAGCGTGCTGATGATATCGCTACTGTCTAATTTTATTTTAGAAAACAATGTAAACTGGCTTAGTCTATTTGAATGTTTCACTACTGCTTCGCATGGCTGCTTGTCGACTAATTTGCCCAATCTTTGATTTTTACGTGTTTCTGACTTGTTTCCTCAGTTGTCACTTCATTTAAATCAATGTTTGATGCACTAGCCTTGGTCTTTCTCTTCATTAAACTGTATCTTGATGTTCATTTATTGAACAAGAAACACTGGACCTACTCGTTTTTTACACTTAAATAATGTAATTATTAATACATTCCTTTTCCATTTAAATTTAGATGGCAACAAAAAAGCTGTTAATGTTGTTTAATATGAAATGGAAATCTACCTAAAATTGTGATTGAGAAATTATCATCCATAGCCAACTCTTGTATGTTTCTATCGAGCATGATCTTCATTGTAAAATATTATCTTGTAGCCAGCTTTCAAGATTCATTACAATGGTAGACAAAAATTAAATGAGCAGTCTATATTGCCAAAATGTTTTTTTCCACTTGACAAATATATCCATGACATTGAATACCAATAGAAAATCTGAGTGGCGCACTAGTGACAAAACATCAAAGACCTTATCTAGGAAGATGGCCAGCACAAAGTCATTGATGGTCAAAGTTTTATGTATGTTCTCACTTCAGTGAAGGGAATCATTGGGTGAATAGTCTAGTTGTTACTGAAGAGGACTTTTTCTATGAAGCTATGGAAAACCTCATGTTGATGATCATTGATACCGTCCGACAACAATGTTCCAACATATTTACAGTTAACTGCATTTGTTTCTCCCCTCCTCGTTACTGTATGTTATCCGCCAGGGAGTCACTGCTGTTTGATCCATAGTAGCTCGGCCACCTTGGCCAAGAATTGCTGTCTTCTAGTGCACATTATTAAGGCTCTAGATAGAATTTGTGAGTGGAATGGAGGTGCTGGACTGCACAACTATAAAACAGGCAGATGATTAGAATATTAGATGTCGGCATGGGTGATGTCTTAGGTGGGTGGCTAAAGTTGTAAGCATGCGAGCAATGCCAGCTAGAGAAAGATCATATTTCTTTGCATATGATCACCCAAGAGTGAAGGGATTATGCAAAGTAGCGTAATGGAAAGATCTAGTCCAAGTCAATGATTGAATTTGGTTTTAAGTTTGATTGATTTTGAGAAGAGAAAGGAAATATTAGTTGATATTTGTAAGGGGGTATATTAGTCTTATTAAATAAAGTAGAAGTACAAAAGGGCCTAATAAATCAGATCTGGCTACCAGTGAAATAAAATCAAGAGGGCTAACCATTTTTTATTGATGGTCTCGCAGAGCTACATCTGATATATTTCCATTATGATTCCTTATTATTTTTATTGTATTTCCACTGTCTCCCTATGTTTGAAAACTGCTGATACTCTTTGTATACTATTATCAGGTTTGTGGAACTCCTCTGGCAGCTATCTGTGCATGCTTTAGAGAGGTTCATAGGAGAACATTTGCTGATGATGTGGCTGCAAATCCTCTTCCTGCATCATTAACAGATGCTTCATATTTGCACGCATCTGCATTACTTCCGGTGACCAAGGTAATTTGTTTTGTGCATTTTGTATGTTTTATCTTTTAAGTTTTTTCATTTTTTTTGGATATTTTTGGCTACATTGCTTGTAATATATATGATGGGCCTATATTTATTGTGTGGGATACAATGCAACCAGGTGGAACTATGCAATCTCTTAGTCATAGTGTCTGCTATTGACACATTTATTTTTTCCATTTGTCATGAGACATGTCATACTGTACAGAAATCGCAATGGGTTAAGTGCGATTTATGGGAATCCAGGCTTGAATCTTTTTCTTATTTTGTTTGCTCATTTTCTGGTCAATTGTTACGGTGAAGGAATGATTCAATACATCCATCATTACTACTTTTATAGGTTATGTATTGTATAAATTTCAGATATCCATAGTTGTGGATAAAATAAAGAAAGGACTTGTGTCTTTGTATTAGCAATTTTCCAATTATTCGCAAGGAAACACAGAGCCATTTTTTTATTGTGCATACTTTTCTTGAAAGCTCTAAAAAGAATTTTCGTATACAGTTTTGAACCTTAAGTGAATGAGCAGATTCCAGAATTTCTTAACTTGATGCTACTATCCTCACTTCTTTTGCCATTTTGTTCTTTACTATTCCTAAAACAATTGTAACTGTTAACACTTTTCTTTGTAATGAGTTTGTCATTTTATGACTCTCATATGAGAATTATTATCTGACTAGGCTAGAATAGCACTTGAGCGAAGGAAGTTTCTTCAAACTGCAAATACTGCAGTTCAAACACAAGCTATGTGGGCCAGTTTAGCCCAGGACATAACAGCTGAGTTTCGTGGCCTTTGTGTGGAAGAGGTAAATACTTCTTGCAGTGTTTTCTATTTTATCATATTTTTCAGATAATGTTATGCCTTTCCCGACCTTTTCATATAATTTGCAGGCTTATTTGCAGCAAGAACTGGAGAAAATTCAGGATTTGAGGAACAAATCAAAGTTGGAAGGAGAATTATCGGATGATAGAGGTTCAAGTTCTCTAAGCCAGAATTCTCACATGGTCTCTAAGGCAACTCGCCTATGGGAGTCCTTGTTAGCTCGAAAAGGTATGTTTGTGGTCATTCTATTTTTATCTTTTTTTTGTGAAGCTGTGGTTGCATGTAGAGATAACAATGATTGTTGCCTAGGATAGGTACATTATGAGTTTATTAAGCTTCATAGATAGATCATTTGTTGACGATTCTGGTTATTTGTGGTTTTTGTTACTAATAGTCGTTTTTGTGACACTAATTATAATGTTTTGTGTCAATTAATTTTCAACGTTTATGTTTGAGCAATTGGCAGTTTCTGACTTATCTTTTCGGTTATACAAGCCTGGTCTTTGTGTGGATTTTTTTTGTGAAGCTGTGGTTGCATGTAGAGATAACAATGATTGTTGCCTAGGATAGGTACATTATGAGTTTATTAAGCTTCATAGATAGATCATCTGTTGACGATTCTGGTTATTTGTGGTTTTTGTTAGTAATAGTCGTTTTTGAGACACTAATTATAATGTTTTGTGTCAATTAATTTTCAACGTTTATGTTTGAGCAATTGGCAGTTTCTGACTTATCTTTTTCGGTTATACAAGCCTGTTCTTTGTGTGGATTTATCGTTTATTGGAAGAGAAGTCAGTTTACATTTTTGGGCAGCCTTATGGAGGAGATTAACAAGTTTGTTTTGAAACTAGCTGGGACATATCAGTTATTTGTGGAAAGAGTACTAATCTCCTGAAAGGTATTACAGCTGATGCGGCTGTAAGACCCAATCAGCCATAAGCAAATAATGCCCTATGAAATATCCTCAATGGAAGTTTTGAAATTTTATCAATAAACGGGTGCTATTATACATGCATATCTGATTGTTTATTGGGTCTTATAGCCAATATTGACTGTAAGATCTTACATCTGATATTTTCATATGTGGAAAATTGACTTTAAAACTGCTTTGTGTAAATCTATATGTTTTTTGACTTTCGACACTTTACCTTTTCTTTGGCTAGATACATGTTGTCAACTGTGCCTGTAAAGATTAACTCACGTCTTTTCTTCACCCTACTAATATTTTGTCCAAATTAGATGGTTGGCAATATGTTAAATATTGTGATTGGTCACTTTTTGAGTGATGTAATTGGTCACTGTATTTTTTAAAATGGAAATAGGTTGAATCTGCAATAATTTGTTTAATACACTGTATTTTTGTTAACAGTATTTTCTTTGCAAAATGTTTTTTTATTGCTATACTGAATCTTTACAATTTCTCTGCATTTTTAAAAACTAACCGGAGGTCAAGTCTGGATGCAGTCCGTTCATCTATACTCCTGGTTGCTACAGCTTGATATCGAAGTTTTGAACATAGGTTTCCATGATTTTTTTCATATGCAAGTATGAAGTATGCTTAGTGAAGTTTGAGAGGTGGATGTTTTGACCTTTCATGTCATACTTCTAATTTTTCTTTAGTTTTTGCTGCCTAATGGTTTCTTTAAGATTTATGTTTTAGAGTTTTAATATTTGTCACTGCAGGTCAACATGAGGTTCTTGCTTCGGGCCCCATTGAGGATTTGATTGCTCACCGTGAGCACAGGTAATTATCCTTTACTTTAGAGATTATGATACAAATTTCTGTGTCATTTACTCTTATGGATTTTCTCTCAGGTATCGAATTTCCGGATCAGCTTTGCTTGCAACCATGGATCAGAGTTCTCAGCTGAAGCCAGATTTATTTTCTGACCAACTCAGTGATGTTTCGGTGAACTCTAATCATGACATTAGTTTAAACAAGGAGGGAGATCATGAGATTATAAATATTACTCAAGTTCAAGCCAAAGATGAAGGTTTGGTGAAAATGGATGAAAGAAGTGTTCGAGTTCATCCAACAGTTGACATAGCAGAAATATTAAGGCGGTGGACTCATGCCTTACAACGAATCCATAAGCAGGCGAATCACCTGGTAAATTGTGTTTCTTGTTTCTGTTTGTTATTTCATAGTTTTTCTTCATCCTACACTGATTTCTTAATTGTTGTTTACATCGTAGGCCAAGGCTAATGATGGAGAAGGTCCAGATCTCTTAAGGTCTGCCTCTGATGGTATCTCTAATGGACATGCTGAATCTTTGTCTGCAGCCCTTTCCGAGCATTCCCAACATTTAGCAAGCATAGAGGTTTCAGTTTCCCTTTTTTTCTTTTTTTGGCAGCATGATTTACCTATTAAAAAGTGTTCATGGAAGGACTCTCTCTTGACTTGCATAATTCTCTGTTAAACAGAGTTACATGATTTTTATTTTAAAAATGTGTCTTTGTTATCTGCTGTTTGCTGCATTGTACCTACTAGTATAAGTATATGGCCGGTTTTGCTTGACAGGCATTTGCAAATCAGTTAAAGGAAGTTGTTCCAACTATGGAGGAATCAATAGCAGAACTAACTGAAGAAGTGAACAGTAGTTTGAATGTACCATCAAATGATTATGATGGGAGATCAACCACTCCTACTCAAGCACAGAGCAGTGGCAGATTTCATGTACGTCCAAGTGATTCCAAAATTGTAGTTTTTGGTATTACATGCCAATTTTGTTGACTATCTCTTCATTTATCGGTTGAGTAGGGTAGCAGCTCTGATGAAGTACAGGACATAGCCTCAAAGTTGTCGTCTGTCCAACTTGATATGATTCCTACCAGTACTGCTTTAAAACTTCCTCAACTGTTTGGTTTAAGTCCAAATTTGTCAACTAAATCATCAAATCTACAAAATCGTCAAGCTGTCGCATCACTAGTGGGCAAGGCTGAGTCTTTACCGGATTCAAAATCAGCAGACCAGCCTTCATCAAATGGTTATACTGATAATTCCATTCAAGGTTTGTAGGCCTTAGATATTTCAAAAGTTTTCAGCATCATTTTTGGATTTATTTAGAAACATCTTTTATGTGATTTTTTTCTGAGAAGGTGGTGAGAACTCGTATGCTCAAAGCATAAGGAGATCTGTGCGTGAAGCAGCTCTTCCAACACAAGTAGCCAATTCAGATGCACCTCAGAACAGCAGAAGTGATGGGTCTTTGGAGCACTATTTTGTGCCTTTCCAGATGACTAATGATTCTACAACTGCATCAAATCGATTGGTTACAAATAGAAGAAAACAAAGATTATTTGCTTTCCCTGCTGACGCCTGTGAACCCAAGAACAACAAGACTACATCTTCCCCTTTGAAAACAAACAAACTTGATGAATCATGTGTTCCAGCACCAACAAATGGTTTTCTGTCAGTTGATTTGGATAGTGCAGTTTCTAATCCGGAAATGAGAGTTTTTGGCAATGAAACACAGGAGCAAATTTTCTCACCTCCTTTACTTATGGATGTTTCAGGTTTTGGAGATGCATACGAGGATTTGCTTGGTATGTATCAAGTCCTACTTGCTTGTAATCTATTAAGGATTAAAATGTCAACTTCTTTTATGCTTTCTGGATCTATTACTCACTAGTTCCTTATGCAATCTTGAACAATTTACTTGTTCTTATCGCCAGACAAATGTTGGCATTGTTTGAGTATGTTTGTTGCATTTGCACGGGCTTTTTTTTCAAAAAAAGGAATATTAGTATGTGACAACTATGTGAATGATATGTTGGAGATTACAAATGTCAGTTATAATAATCAATTGCTGGTGGATTTGTTTTTCTATTTTAAGGAGAAAAATATTTTTTTCTTTATGACCATAACTGAATCTTATTTTACATTTCACAGCTCCGTTATCTGAAGTTGATGCCGCACTGATGGAAAAATAAGCTTGAAAACTATTTGCAGATTGACATTATCTCCTATTTGCTCAGTGCATGGAATGGATGACAATAGAGATAATTATGTTGTTCTGAAGATACTGAGTGAAAGATATGTGTTTGTTTTGTATTGTCTTTAATTGAATTCATTGTAATGTATATTTTATCTCGATGCTGGATATATCGAGTTTTTTGTTGTCTCTCTTTTACTTCTTTGTGCTTTATAGCCGAGACATTGAAAAAACTGTCTTGCTTTTGCAATGGTCAACCGAAGTGAGAATTGGACGGTGCAGGTTAAAGGCAAAAGTATCACCCTTCTGGGTGGCCTGTCGAGCCTAATGAACTAAGAGATTTACCTATTTTCATACTGTGTATGGTTGTTTCTCGTATACTCCTGTTGAAGTTTATAGGAAGCCAGTGATCAAGGGAGGTCAGGAGCGCGATTACAAAGTGATATAATAATGAGTTTAGACGGTTTTCTTGCGCAAAAGTTGAATGATCTTCGAGAGGAGAAGCTAGTTTATTCTCCAGTGCAGTAATTCTAACATTTCAAAATTGTGGGGTACTCTTCTCTTGAATTGTCTCCCCACTCAATTGACTTTATGTACAAATGTATCTTACATTATTTTGCCTCTTAAGAGCTGCATGTATTTTGAGTAGAAGAGCAGCCACTGCTTTGCTGCATTAGGAATAACTATTTCTCATGAGCTCTCTTTTGTTCTTACAGCACACACTAACTATATTAGTAAGGCCTTAGAGCTGATTATCTTTCATCTATTAAATTTTTTAAGAGGATTTCGATTTAATTACGGTTAAAATATATGATGTCATGACTAAAGAGTGGGGGAGGGGGGTAGGTAATAAGTATTTTTATAAATAAATTAAGGTTAAAAGACAAGATGTATGGTCCCGTATCGATCGTATTGGACCCACTGATGAAGAAATCGATTGATTTCACTTGGAATCGGCTGATTTTAATCGGATCAGGAGCGATCCGATTTGAAATTTGCATCGAATTGGGTAAGAATCGGTTTTTTATATAAATAATGAAAATACCCTTAGTATGATATTAAATAAATTATTTATGTATTGGCAAAATTATAATTAAAATTTAAAATAACAAAAATACCCCTTGCATTGCCCTCCCTCTACTGCCGCCCCTTCTTGCCGACCCCATGTGCCATCTGCTGCCACCCCTCCCTTCCGCCGTCGCCCCTCGCCTCTACCCTCCCTCCGTAAGTCTGTCGCCGCCCCTATGTGGGGGACAGTCGAGGCCAACGGGTGACAAGGCTGGCGGGGGAGGCGGGGCAGGGCAAGGCGACGGCTGCAGCAACCAGGGTGAAGGAGTGGGGCGTGTCAAGGGTGGCATTCTTATAATTAAAAGTTGACTCGACTCCGATTCGAGTCAAAAATAATAATTAATTTCAAATAATTTTAAAAAATCCAAAAAATGTATAAAATATCATAAAATATAATACACAATAATATCAAAATGATATCAATACCTAACTTTTATATATTTATGTTATGAGGTATCAAATTATTATATATGACCGATTTAGACCGATTTGAACCGATTCAAGTGAACCGATTCTTAATCATTTTAGATCAATGCGATCTGATTCAATAACTCCCTCAAAAACTGATTCCGATTCTAATTTCTCCAACTATGATTGGACAGTAAAACCATGGGAACACATGGCACCATTTCTATGACAAAAACATATATTTGCTTGGTTAAGTGTTTTTAAACGATAATATTTAGATTTTTTTAGTCGGTTTTGTTGAAAAGTAAAGGGGATGAAAAAAATGCAAAATTAGGGGAATAAAAATTTTCATGAACTTTGTTTGTTATTATTATTTTTTTCAACATTAAATGTTGTATGGTTGATAGTTGATACAAAAATTTTAAGAATTTGGCTGCCCTCGAGGAACTTGCCAGAGATATTTCTAACACTAATTTTCATTAATTAGAGGTGGTAGAAAAATGCAGATTTTTCTTTTTGAATTTTTATTTCTTTTTTATAATTATTATTCCAAAATTAAGAAAATTTTAAAATTTTTATATCATTTCATTTTCCGTTCCAAGGATGTTCTTTTTTTCATTCCCTTCCATTTGATTTTATGTCAACCTAAATGAATCCTTAAGGATTACCTTAGGTCCTTCAATTATTTATTTTTATATATCATAAGTAACCAACCAACTAAATAAATAAATAATATAACTTATCATTTTTTTTATAAGATTAGATTAGGATGAAATTGTGTTCCTTTCGTTTCCTTTAATTCATTAGCAAGAACTTTAGTTGGACCACTCCCGCCTAAAGGTGTAATGATAAGGTTACGGGGAATAAGAATAATTAATAATAGGGTTTGGTTTAAAAGAAATGAATACCCAATTATAAATGGTTTGATTTGGTAATAGAGCAACAGGTACCCTGGCACTCTATACTAATTTTTATATTATAATTTTAATTATGAAGATTAATATCTAATGAACTTTTAAAACTAATTTTTTTAAATAAAATTGTCAAATCTCACTTGGCTTTACCTTTTAAACATGCATTATTATTATATAACTTGAATTTTTTTTTCTAGGCATATAGTTTGAATAGTTAAATGAGTATCTATTTAATAAACACTTAAATTTGGTATTAGAGGTAAAACATTAAATGATAAATGGTTAGGATTTGATTTATAAATTTAGGTTAAATAATGGGATTGGTTTAGACAATACCCGATCAAACAAACTCAACTGATAAGCACCCCCTACTCTTGCCATACCATTTAATAAAAATAAAAAAGTTTATACCGTGGATGAGAGGAGAAAATGATAACCAAAAAGAGATAAAGAAGTTAGTTTAAATAAGGTCATTATCTATCCCTTATTTTTTTAAAAAATAAAGCTTGACATTAAATTTTTAATCTGGATATTCTTACTAATTATTCAAAAGTGAAAAAGGGGAAGTTGTAACTTTTTTCAAATTTACACCATAATTTTTGGGAAAGTGATATTTTGTTGACTGTAAATTAATTTTCCAACTGTTATCCAGCTTGACTTAACTTCTTGCGCCAGTCTTATTTTTATTCTCTTTGGAGAATACTTGATACGAATATTTCATACATATGGATATAAAATTAGAAAAAGTATGACTATTTTATTTTGAACGTGCACATGTACATGTGGTTAGCAAAGATAGTAAAATCTATTTTATGTCAATATACTTATAAAAATTCTTTTTTACCGTAAAAATTGTCTGAATCAACTCCACTTTTATGGCCTCTTGAATGAACTTCATAGATGACTTTTTATTGAAAGATTGTATGATTGACTGTCCTAGTTAAGTAAAAAAACTATTGATCATTGTTTTTCGTTTGGTTTAGTTAAATTAATACTTTAAAGCAATATATATTATATAAATATTAATTTTCAATGGTTAAAAAGTGCAATATATACTAATTTCATGTGTCTTTTGTTTGTTGTTTGTTAGATCAAAAAAATTAAATAAAAGAAAATAATAAGAAAAACTTAATTTGGAGTCGATTCTAAGTTTTTAAAATTATCCTCGTGAGTCTGAGTCACAAATTTTTAAATTATCCTCGTAAGTAATAAACAAATTTGAAAACAACTCGTTAAAATTGTAGATATAGACAATTGATCCCGATCTAATTTCTAAGTGATAAACATCGTTTGGAAAAAAAACGATTAATATTATTAATTTACGGAATGGAGCATTACACCAATAACTGATGATGCGGTCATTGTCCCTATCATATAAATGATAATGTAAAGATGTGGCATGTACCCTAAATCGTTTTTGGCATGCCCACACAATCAATATGTAAGATTGACAATTATCTACCATGAGCAGAATGTATGGACAACAAATATTATGTCATCAAGGCGACGATGAGTGTCATTGCTTGTGTTATTAAGATCCTGACAATTTTGGTCATGCTACCAAGGTGTAACGTGGCGAAAATTACTCAACTAAGACTTTACATGGCCAGTTAAGTCTACACTGTCACCTCTAAGGGTGAGTATAACATGATACAAACTAAAAGAATTATAATTGGGTGTAAAAGTCTTACGATTTGTATTTATTTTAAGACCCAATTATTATTATGAGGTGTATAATTAATAGCACTCATGAATCGCTGAATTTTCAAAACTACCACTGAAGGCATTTAACAAGTGCTATAAAAATTTGATTTGCTGATTGAGTCCTTGTAACGGATTATCACTTAAATTAAAATAAAAATAAAAATAAATTTCATTATCGATTTGATTCAGTTTCTAACTAATTTGGTCCAAAAAACAAATTTCTTCTCTCTGTAAAATTTTGGTTCACAGCGGAACAAAATCAAAAGTCGTTTTTTTTAAAAAAGTACTCCAAAATTTATGTATTAATTTAATTTTAAATAACGTATGATAAAATCCATTCATTAAATAACTACATTAATCATGTGGTTCGGTTCAAATAGTTCAATTCCATTTCGAACCTCCGTTCGAAACAGTTAAGAACCGCTCAAATGCTCACCCTGGTCACCGCGATGGTGCAAGGATGACTAGTAGAAGCACAAGATGCGATGCCCAGGCTGTATCATCGCCGTGAATGAAGATGTTACTCCCTTGACCCTCGTACGAAGACAATTTGTCGACATGTGTGGTGTAGCCTGTCCTTCGGCTTTTATGCCCCTCAACCCGTACCGGACCAGCGGTGGCTCGCGTGTGAGGCCTGTGTGCACACAATCGAGCGAAGGTCCTCGAATGTTTTTGTTGAGACTTTTAAGTGATCCGTAACACCAGCACAAGCATAACAACTTACAAACAAAGTCACTTCACGACCCATCCAAGTCGTACAAACGAGTCACGTTTGTTTTTATATTTTGGACTCTTGAAGCATGCCTCCAATTTAGTGGCCGATGGAATAAGGTGAGTCTACAAGAGTGGGATTGGAGGGAGAAATGAGTACTAGTATACTTAGTTAAGCATGAGCCAATTGGACGCAATTCATGGCACGAGAGCGCGCTGACGGTAGCTCAACTTTTTAGATCATCTAATGATAGAACCGCCAACTCACTACGCGGCAGATAACATATGATCATGTGGTAAGTTTAGAAGATACCGATAAATAAATTTTCATTTTGTAGGTGTAAGTAACTTTTTTATTGATCCCAGCGTGGATTTGGATATCTTATATATTTGTAAATCCAGCTCATATATGATCCAAAATAATTTTGCATCGGATTTGATTTTAGACTTTCGGATATATATAATATATTTAAACATATTTAAATGAGATACAAATTTGAGATGATCAAATTCTAAAATTTTATATTAAAATTTATATTATTTTATTTAATTGGTTGGATACGGATTTGATAGATTTAGATCAAATATAAACCTTCAGAGATTTAGGTTCGAATTTTTGAATTCAAATTATATATGGATATAGCCCTATTTGATCTATATTTGACTTGAACCCATTTTAATCCCAAGTATGTAAAAGTTATAAGAGCACAAGGTATAAGTGACGACAAAATTTGTCATTGATATAAAAGAAATTTGAAAAAAATTATTATGGCGGTGAATTTTATTACAAATCTAAAACATTAGTGATAAATTTGTTGCCACTAATGCCCATTTTCCTATAATTTTGAGAACAAATAATTATATTTGCACATATCTAATATGACCAAATTATTTGAGATATGAGCATGAATTGATAGTTCAAAAGTAGTAATTAATTGCTAAGTTTTTTTCCCCGAAGCTAATTAATGTGCCGAGTTGAGATTTGACGAGGCATGAATAATATTGTTTTTGACCTGAGAAAGTGTACATGATAATTGATTTTTGAGTAACATATCATTATACATGGTTTATAATTAAAAGGTGGCTAATGTATTTTTGTTTTATGGTTAAAGGGTATCATAATAAGTTAAGTATCTTTGCACCTGTAAAGTGCGGGTAAAATGTTAAATATTTTTCTAAAAAGGGGGTGCCACCGGCATAACATGGCCAAGGGCCAAATTGACAACAAAACAATTTTTTATCCATGCTCAAAGCTTAAGTAGTTAAAACATCATGTAAAAAATTATCCTTAAATTATTAATATTATATGAATCACCCTTAAATTATAGCATCAATGATCTCTGATTTTACTCAAAACTACTTTAAAATGTTACACAATGCGCAACCTATATTAAATGCAGCCTCCTAGGCTTTAATTTAAAAAAATCATTTATTGGTAATAAATTATAATAATTTAATTTTTTATTTTATTTTATTTTATTTTGATCGTTGAAAATCTAACAATAGCCTAATTTTTAACCGTCTAAAAGAGATGCACGTTCTACGATTAAAAAACGGGAAGTGTCCCTAACCTGACTAAACTGTTTTAAGATATCAAATGAAATTAATAATTCCGAATTAGTAATAAGTGTCGGGATTGACTTTCCACTCAAAATAATTATGATAATAAAATAAGATGGGATTTTTATTTGCTTCTTTGAAGTCTTTTCCCAACCAGGGGGCCTAGAGAAGCTGCTGGCCAGCTGCACCTCCGCCGGCTCTCTTGAACACAACCCAGAACTCTTCCTTCCTCTTCCTCTTCCTCTTCCCCTTCCCGCTTCGCAACTTCCCGGTAACTCCTCCAATTCCTCTTTCGTCTTCGCTTTCCAATTTTCTTCGATTCTCTCCTTTTGCTTTATCTCTTTTTGTAAAAGAATCTTTCATTTTCCATTTCACAAACGTTCTTGTCTTTGATTTGTTAGATCGTATCTAGATCTCTTCTTTGCGTCTGATCCACCAGAAAGGGCTCAATTTAGCTGAATTTAGCTAGGTGGGATGGCTTGCAAGCTTGTGTGAAGGTTCTGTTTTGGTGGTGAGTTGTTTGGAGTGGAATTGGTGGGTGCTCATGCCTGCTCTCTCATCTGATTTGGATGGTGAAGGCATTGGGTTGAATTTACAATTTGATGATGCTGCTTGGTAGCTTTATTTTCTAGGTGTGTAGGGGCAGGAGAGTTTGTGGGCTTTTCTTTGCTAAGTGTGCTTTTTCCGTGTCTTCTGGTGCTTAAAGCGGCTTAATTTATTTGCCTCTCGGCTTGCAAAGTGAAACGGTGATTGGTAGAAGGTGAGAGTACCTGTTTATGAATTGTGGATAGACTTTTGTTTTTTTATTCCTGGGTGATCTTGAAAGAGGATTACAGGGTCATAGCATACTGCTGGTTTTGTGGTTTTGAGGATAGTTGCCTTCTTAATCATGATCAAACAAATACTGGGCAAGCTTCCTCGCAAGCCCTCAAAATCGGGGACCAATCATCGCGACTCAGGAAGTGCTGCTGCACCATCTTCAGATAGATCCACCAATTCCAGAAGCAATAGTGATGCAGCCAGCAATTGGCCTGGGAACTCCAACACTTCTGCTTCTGCAAGCATTCCCTTGCCCGTAAATCCTATCTTGAACCACTCTATCAATAAACAATCCCTGCCTTCCAACTCAAAGCTTAATGGGAACTCAGCTGCTGTGTATGAGTTGTTACCAGGGTTTAGGGATGTGCCCAGCTCGGAAAAGCTGAACCTGTTCATAAGGAAATTGAACTTGTGTTGTGTTGTTTTTGACTTTTCGGATCCCACGAAGAACTTGAAAGAAAAAGATATAAAGAGGCAAACATTGTTGGAGCTGGTTGACTACGTTACTTCTGTGGATGGCAAGTTTGCAGATAATGTCATGCAGGATATCGTGAAAATGGTTTCTGCCAATCTTTTTAGATCCCTCACTTCTCCACCTCGAGAGAACAAGGTAGTAGAGGCATATGATTTGGATGAGGAGGAGCCCCTCATGGACCCAGCATGGTCACACTTGCAGATTGTCTATGAGTTCCTTCTGCGATTCGTTGCTTCTCCAGAGACTGATGCTAAGTTGGCAAACAGATACATTGATCTCTCTTTTGTGCTTAAGCTGCTCGATCTCTTTGATTCTGAAGATCCAAGGGAGAGGGAGTATTTAAAGACAATTCTCCACCGTATCTATGGAAAATTTATGGTCCATCGGCCATTTATTCGTAAAGCTATTAATAATATCTTCTATCGTTTTATATTTGAAACAGAGAAGCATAATGGGATCGCTGAGTTGTTGGAAATATTGGGGAGTATAATTAATGGGTTTGCATTGCCATTGAAAGAGGAGCACAAGTTGTTCTTAGTTCGAGCACTAATTCCTCTTCATAAACCTAAGTGCATTCCCATGTACCATCAACAGTTATCTTATTGCATTACCCAGTTTGTTGAGAAAGATTGCAAGCTTGTTGATTCAGTTATCAGGGGTTTGTTGAAATACTGGCCAATCACTAATAGTTCAAAGGAGGTCTTGTTTCTGGGTGAGTTGGAAGAAATTCTTGAAGCTACTCAACCTGCAGAATTCAAACGATGTATGGTGCCGTTATTTTGTCAAATTGGTCGTTGCTTGAGCAGCTCACATTTCCAGGTACTGTAAATTTTAGTTTATTATTAAAGCAATTTATTCAAGGCTATTTTCCTATACTAAAAATTTCAAACTTCATATTTGTTTCTTTTCCATATAGTTACCAATGTATGACACTTAAAATGCTTCCACTCAAATCATGTTAAACTGTATGATATCCAACTAATCAGTGATTTTTTTGTGTGGGTAGTGGATTTAAAGCTGTTTGTGCAAATGTTGCCTGTTATGACTTTTTGGTTTTTCATTTTTCAATACAAAAGCACTTTAATTAGTGGCTGTTGGCTTAAGTCTGCTTGGACTTGTAGTTATATGCAGAATGCCTTGATCGGTGAATGGCATTCATGTCACGTGCAAGACTTCCCACCTGGCATTCATGCCTTGAAACTCTCCCTACCGAGATCAAGATGTGATTTTCATTTTAGATTGTTTCGTTTCTGTTTTGCTGGAATGTGGGATGGGAAAAATAAAGCATAAAGGAAAATCGCCATACTTAACTATCTGAGCTAGTAAAGATGAATTGGAGTAATATGCCAAAGACTTAAGAGGTCTATAAGAAGGTAGACTATGTGATGTAGCATATCTTAGGAGATTTATTTTGTGTTACCTTATGAGTTTTATTAGTTGATTTTGCAATTTAGTTGGAGTCTTATTTACTTGTTTTCCTACTAGAGGAATAAGTTTTATTTAGACGTTTCTGATTAGAAAATGAGTCTTATATTAGTTCTTATATGTTTCTACCTGGAGGCACAAAATTTTTTGAAATACATGAGATGAATTGAGATTGGCTGAGACTCAGCCTTATTTCTCTTGTTATTGACATATTGTTATCGGAGTAGATGTTAATTTAATCATCCCCAGCTTGTACGATTGCATCAAGTGGTATGAGAGTGCCATGGTGAAAACTGTCTATGGCTGTCACCGTCATGGTTTCCTTGCATTCTATTCTATATTTTATAGAAGGCACCTTTATGGCTTCTTCTAAAATCGAAGTTTTCCAATAGTAATTGGACAATCATCCCCAAGAGTTTGATGATCATTCCGAAACCAAAAATCGAACCTTTTGGCGGGAAACTCATCCATCTGTTGTGCAGATTTGATTCCTAGACAAATCTCCTCACAGCCAAGATTGAAACCCTGCAAAGCACCATCGCTCCATCCGCCCAGGTCTACTCAGAACCAGGCTGCACCAACCCCCCATGCTTGCCGCCACCCGGTAGTCCTGGTGTCATAGGGCTGATTCTAAGGTATAATTTTTCGTTCCAAATCACGACCTATATGGCGTATTTCTCTCTAGAAACACTCAACCTTCCACAGGTAATGCAACAAATCACAGAATACTATGATTATACGGAAGCAACCAAGCATCAACAAGCAAACCCAAAACCCTTATATTGCACCTGATTGTTAGCACACACAATATGAGGTTTACGGCTACCGACAATTCACAAACCAATCACAATATCCACATGTCGCAATATGCATACAAATTCACCAAGCAAGTATAGCACAATGTCCCAAACAAAATATCCCTATTCGGTTATGCAAAACCTTTGAATCCACTTAAGGTTTTGTACTCGGCACCAATCAACAACAACGTCGACACTATAGAATTACGGGACCCTTCCCAACCTTAATTCCACTCAATGAAATAAAGGATTACAAGCAACCAACCCCTTAATTACTTATCCCGTTGTGGACATGCAAACCCCACAACTATACCTTTTTTCCCTAAGAAAAGCTATAAAGACAATAAGCAATCCCCACTCACAATAGTCCTCATAAATACAACCCCAAGTCGTCCTCCTTAGGATGAATTTGTTTACTTGCAATTCTACTCAATAAGAATAGCAAACGGGCCGTATAGTATAAAGGTGTACCTTGATCCAAGTAGGTAATACCCCTTTAAAGTTTCAATCCCTCAACAAGAAGAATCGACCATGGCAACTTCAACTTGTCACCTCTTGATCAAAGTCTTTTCTCCTCCAATAGAATTCGTCCTCTCCTCTAAAAGTCCTTCACCTCAATGAATTTGTGTCCAACTCAATAGGAAGCCCCTTTTATATAGACTCCTCCATCTTAGACTTCTAGTTTTACTCCAACACCAAGTCGGCTAATACGAGAGTCAAATTCCACTCCAACTCTTCCCATCATCTCATGCAAGTCTCCCACTCTAATCAAACTCTCCCTTGGTGCTTCTTGGCCATGTGATTGAGTCCCTTGGCTCGGCAAAACTCTCCAAGTCTACCAAACCTTAAACCCTAATACCTGATCTTACTTTTAGGGTTTGGTCTTGGTCCCAACTCCACCACAACCAACTCGGTCACAAATCCTAATTCACCTCAAAGTCTATGTCTTCCATGTCCATGTGTCCATCTAAACTTCACCCTTGAAGCTTTGTCTGTATCCAAGTCATCTAAGAAAATCCCTAAGTCATTGACACGAAAGTTGCCCATGAATATTGGTAAATCCTACTGCCATTAGACTTCCCAGTACCTCTAGGAAACCTCAACCAAATCCCGGTATGCCGGTATTTACTGCTCGTTCACGCCTAACACTCTTGTGTAGGCATCCCGATACTACTCATTCACTAGTCTTTGGTATGCTCGGTATTCAGCTATTGGTATGCTCGGTACTTCTCAACCTCGCTCTGCCGATACTTGACAATGTGCTATTGGTAGCTATGCTCGGAAGCGATGTTTGATCACCATCACTTGGACTCTCAACATTGCTTGATCACACCCGGTAGTGAGTCCTGATAGCAGTAACCGGTCAAGTTCGATCATCGTCTATCATGCTCACGCCTTGGAACTCGGAATAGACATCTTGAGGTTAATTTGTTTCCGATAGAGCATATGTGCTTGGTACACCACCCTCACAGCTCTGAACACACTCCTTGTGACTCGATGAGCTGTTGTAGGTTACCGGTTACCAATTCCCAATATGCTCAATATCAGGTACTAATAATCATGTTGGATTCCATTCCTTGGAACTCGATAGCACTTCTTGGTATTTGGACAACCTCCAAGCACCATAGTTCGATCATGACTGCAATTATCCCACGAATCATCATCAATAAATTGTTTCCACCACTCGGATAGCGCTAACTACCTGTCATGGACTCAGGATCATTAGGAACAACTTCAAAATCCTAGTACCCGGCATGCCCATGGACTAGACCCGTAACACATGGCATCTCTGCAGCCCTACCGCCTCTAGCAGCCCACCCATTTCCCTACTCCACTCCAGCCACCTCCACCCACTGCCGCTAAGCCCTTCCACCTAGGCGAACTTGCCATAGCACCCCATGTGCCCTTTCTCTCACCACCATCCCACAAGCTTTTGTCCTCACATTTGCTAATGCATGCCACCTCAACCGTCTTCTCTAACATTCTCGGCTGCCATTGGTTCCCAAACTATTCTTCTTCCCCACAAGGTTGATGAGGAGAATGGGAGAAGAAAGATCTGGATTGTACATTCAACATAGGTAATTTGGCTGAAGAATAAATTAAAGTATATAGAACACTGTGGATAAATATCCCCCAGTCAAAGGGATAAATATCCGCTAGTGAAAGCTAGATCACATGTTGGATATCCTTATAAGTCTAAATTAAGGTCACTAGTTGGTAGTCGTTATCATGTGTAGGGTAAACTATAGATTGTAGAGTTTTTAGGTCCACAGATTAGAAATCATTACAATCCACAGGGTAAATCACACGATGGTGAAAGTTACTAGGTTATCGGTACCCACAAGATCATTAGAGTTATTTGGTCATCACAACATCGGGTCATAACATCATGATAAAAGTACCAAATTTAGTCAAAGTAATCATGTCATTAGAATGTTGCATCAAAATGTATGGACAAAAGTACAAAATCTAATTGGTGTTTTCTTTCGATTGTTGAACATAAATATATAGAAGTTTAATAGGGAGCAGTTACCAAATGAATGTAACATCATTTGGCTAATGACCATTTAATGAATGATTGTAACCTTTGACCAACGAGTGGCTAATTAATAATAATTTCTAAATTGGATTTCTGCCAAGACCCACTTTCCTTTATTGGATTTGCTCTATAGTATTTGGTTTCACCTTAGTATTGGGTTGGTTCAAAATTTGTCTTATTCGATTGGTTCAAAATTAAAGGTCGAATGCAGTGCAACTTAGGAGATTTATTTCATCAAATTTATATTAAGTATGAGTCTTCATTAGTTGATATATATCCTAATTTAACTATGCAAGACTTATATTGTAGATAAATTTTAATTTTATAGATAAACTCTCATTAAATAAGGAGATAGACAATATAATAATCGAATATCTTAGATATCAATTCTGATTGACTTTAACTTGATATCTAAGATATCAATCCTAAATAAAAGAGAAGATAGATTATAGTAACTAGGCAAGATATCGCGCCACGTGTGACTTATACCTCAGATAAATTTTAATTGTATATATAAACTGTCACTGAATAATGCGATAGACTGTAATAATTTAATATCTTAGATATAGACTCTTATTGACTTTAAACATAGACCCTAATTGAATGAGAAAATAAATTATAATGATTTGATTTTTTTATTGTATTTTTTTCCCAAGGCAAATAGATTGAATAATGTTAGTAAGAAGTCAGAAATTGAGGTTAGTGTGGTTTGAACCCATGACCAACCGTGGTAGGTATTTTTATTATTATTATTTTTATAGCAAGTTATGAATTGATGTTAGTCTGGTTCGAAATTGTGATCCTTCGCAATATTATTATTATTATTATTATTATTATAATATTTTGATTGGTTAAATTTTCTACTTTTAATCACAGGCCAGTATTGAGTTCCCCTTTTATTAATAAGACTAGATTTGATTTATTATTTTTAAATTTTTATTTCATTTTAATTGGTTAAATCTTCTCCCACTTTTCAATAGAGCTTATATTGAGTTCCCCCTTTTATTAATAAGAGAAAATTAGTGTCTTATTTAGTTGTTCAATTGCTATACGAATAAGTCTTATTTGGATGTTTCCTATTAGAATATGAGTCTTATATTAGTTCTTATAGTTATTCTTGAACTAGGAAGGAAGTTTTCTATAAATACATATAAAGCCTAAAGTCACAAAATTTTTTTGACATACATGGATGAATTGAGATTTGCCAAGAGCCTATTTCTATTGTTCTTTATTTTTCATTATTTCTTATGATTAGATGTTAATTTAATCATCCCCAACTTCTGCTATTGCATCACTAAGTCTGTTTTTTTGAGAGATGCCGAGAATATTGATTGTGCATATGAAAATTGATGTTTTCCGTGTATTTGTTCTGGGTATAAATGGCCCAAATTACTTGTGATGCTCTCATATGATGATAAAGATAACAATGACTGATATGCTAAATACCAGTGCTGATTATGAAATGACGACTGCAAACATTTTCCACACTGCCATAGGTTTTAAAGGAGCATCCTGTTGTTTCCATTTTGATTGGTTGCTGTTTCAGATTTTTGCTCCTATTATTTTAGTGTCTTCCTACTGATCCCTATCCAATATACTGCTGTTAAGAACAAAGAGTAAAATGGATGTATGCAAACCGGAATTCTTTCCAAAAAGCATTACTTCAGAATGCTCACCACTGCAAACAGAGAGACTTTTAGTGATTTTATTTGGTTGTGTTAATGACTGTGTCAATTTGAATCTTCTATGATTGCTCTGGTATATTATGAGTTCCCTAGTAAAATCAATGTGACTATCTCTACGTCTTTTGGTCCTATTAAAACACTCAATTGTCCTATCTTGTTACAATCTTAACATTTTTCTTTTGTCTTCTTTTTATTGGCCTTGCCAGTATCTCTGTTTTCACAAATTGTATGTCCTACTGTGAAGAAGTCTTTTGTAATTTTGAGATATGCATAGAGGCATTTTAATCTTGGATGGTTCTGAAGGGTCATCATTTAAGCTAGATATGATTGCATATAAAAACTCATAGTAAAAATTCCCTGTGAAAAACGTTTTATCTAATCCTCCTAAATTTTTATGCGATACACAGAAAAGTCACCTTTGCCAGTGAATCTCTTGGTTATTTTTAGATTGAGATTAGTTCATCTTAGTTCATCTACCAATAATATCTTTGGGTTGCATGGAGAGCTTTAAGATAATATCTTATCAACTAAACAATAACTAATGGGTGGGGTATACCAATCTGAATGCCACATAATGTGATTTAGGTGCTGCGGTGATCTTTAGGCACACAACTCATTCTCTTGCAAACTTATTTCTGTATCTTCTCATAGTGTGTTGTTTGCTACTTTACTGTATTTAGTTTTATGAATCTGATTAATTTGTGTTGGTCAAAACTGAATCTGATTAATTTGTGGCTGTCTTCATTTGGTTTATGACTCAAAATAATCCCTTGAGCTTAAATTGTTAATTCTCTTCTCATTCCTTCTCCTGGTTCTGCCTCATGAATCCATTGCTTTCTTCCTCCAATTCCTATCCTTTGTGATGGTTATAGGTTTCAACTTTCTTCTATCTTCTAATCATCATTTTATCCTAGTTTCTTCATGGAAACTGCATCAGTTCAAACTAATTTGTGTAGCAAAATGCATCATGAATTCTCTCACTGGTAGTTCCTGAGTAAGTGATTTGATGTACTCACATTTGTGTTCCCGAACTTACCTTAATTACTAAATATATGAAATAGTACAGTGTTCTTATCATATTTACATCTCTGATTTCAATTGTTATGCAATTAAAAGGGGCAACATATATGAGCTATCATAGTTTAGAAGTTTGAAAGAAGACTTCAGTATTGCTTCCCTTTCCTTGCTAATGTTTTTGGAATTCATTTTCAGATATGGAACTTGTAATTGTTTTTCTTAATTTTCCAGATGAAAAATAAGTGGCGTCTTAGTATTTGTTCTTGACTTCCAGTTTTTGTGTATGATTGTCTCATTTGTGGTAATGTGACAGAAATTTCTTACGTAGTTAAGCATTTGTTCTTCTCCATCAACACCTTGACTTTAGATTTCCTTCGAAAAATTCTTGAAATCGTTAGTTCAAGCGTGTTCTTGTTAGTTGGACACATTCTCCTTAGAAGTGAATTAAAGCTTAGCTAACGAAAGCATATTTCTCTAAAATATATTGCGCTCAATAACCTTCATCTTCCATAGTCCAAATTGGTTCTTTTGTCTATAGTGTCTGTTTTGTTGAGTTCAAAACGAATTTTGAGTACCTATGTCTGAACGGTTCTGGCCCAGGGTTGCATTTTGCCTGGACCAGAACCTATGTCTGTGTTCCAGGCTTGTTACTCGAACTGGAAAAGTTTGGTGGGATCAAGGAAATAGTGGAAATTGGTTCAATGTCCGGCATTTCTGTCATTACTTGGTTTAGACATGGATTTCTTAACTTTTTCAGAAAAGGGTCTAAGATGGAAAAGTAGGGCCTTTTTCCGCCTTAGAATGTCCAACCTCTGGAGGTCAGAAATCGTGGGAAAGAGGCTTCAGGCTCTATATTTGTTGTTAAAAGCATATTCTCATTGCTTGTTCTATATTCTGTTTTTCCAGGTTGCAGAGAGGGCTTTGTTTCTTTGGAACAATGACCATATAGAGAATTTAATAAAACAAAATAGGAAAGTCATTTTGCCTCTAATCTTCCCTGCTTTAGAAAAGAACACTGGGAATCATTGGAACCAAGCCGTCCAGAGCCTGACACTCAATGTGAGGAAGATATTCTCTGATCTTGATCCAGAGCTGTATGAGGAATGTTTGCTCAAGTTTCAAGAAGATAAAGCAAAGGAGCAAGAGATGAGGTCTAAGCATGAGGTGACATGGAAGCGATTAGAAGAGATTGCTGCTTCAAAATCAACAAGCAATGAAGCTGTAGCAGTATCCCTTGCTGTCATCCCACGCCATGCATCATCCTCTGGCTAACATAGGTTTTACTTCGGAACCTTTTTTCCCCAAATTTACTTTTGTTTTTCTCTACAGAAATTTAAATTTTCTGATTTACTTAGTGTTATCTTGTCCCAGGTATATTTTTTCCTGTACAGGGAGTATGAGTTGCAAGGCATTGATTGCTCTATACACAGTATATGTAAATATTGGAAGTGGATGCAGACAAGATGAGCAAGGAAAACGAGATTTAGGATTGGTACTGCAGCAGGCTTAACAAAAAAGGGTCAGGAAATTTTCCAAAGATCCTGCTGCTGATATTCCCAGGCATTTCAACCGCTCAAAGCTGGTTTGGAAGGTCCCTACCGAGTATGTTGTAGGTAGATATATTTATTATCTTTAACTCTGTTATGTAGTTGGCTATGAATACATCTAGTATCTGTCAGACATGAAACTACTAAATTTTTTGAACATGAATTTGATTGCATTGACTATGCTGAACTGGATTGGCCTGACTTCCTTTCTATGAATTGGCGGACAGTGGGATCAGTAGGGTTTGGTGAATTCTTGATAGGGTATGAAGCCCATTGGTTAATCCCACAGTGGCCTTCAGGAACCGCTTCTCCTCTGACTATTCTGACATATCCCTCTTCTCCCCACTCTGTTCCCCACGAATTCTTTACTATCCAATACTTGACTCCCTCGCTTGTTTCTCCATACCCTACAATTGTTACTCCATGATTCATTCTTGTTGTGCAGTGCCCGCTGAATACACCCTGCAGGAAAGGAAGATGAATTTCAGTTTGACGGCAAGATGTCCTGCTTGTCACACAAATCACAGAGGATTCAAAGAGAGTACCTTCTCATAAAACATGAATGCAAATGCTCCACCATCAATGGCGACTGAAACCGGCTGCTGAGCTACGGCTTGTTGGAGAGCTTCTTCGTTGTTTGTTGGAACATCAACATACCCATCAATGACCACAACGTTCGAGTTCTTCTGTTGATTATATTTCAGAAGCTTAGAGATGCAAAGAGAAGACTTCACACTCAATTCTGGTTTATGTTATCTCTACGAAACTTTACCTTAGTTGCATTGCATTGGCCATCGGTTGCAGTGTAGGGATAGTCGGAATCGGCACTGATCCCGCCGTTTTCAACAATGAACTGAAATGCATCGTCCATGAATCCCCCATTGCATCCAGCGTTCTCCTTCCTGTCACAGTCCACTAATTCCTGTTCTGATAGAGAGATCAGTTTCCCAGTCTTGATCTGATTTATTCCTTCCACAGCTGCAATTGTGGAGAAAGCCCAACAGCTCCCTGCATTTGTTTACTATTCAGTTTGACCTTCACACAATCTCTGTTTCTGGGTTTTGCTCGATTAAGGCCATCTTGATACCAACTTGAATCTAGTTTAGATTTGTATTTGCTCTAGCTAGAAGTTAAAGTTGAAGTAGAGAACCTTCTGCTTTGATAAATTTTATAATTCTTTCTCTATAGAGTGATCAGAACTTACCGCACGAGCCTTGATCTTTGACGCTGGTAACAGCACCTCTCACCCTCCAGTCAACAGACTCTGGTATGAACTCAGCCATGGCAGCCTTCTCCACCAAGTGACCTTCTTGAGGCATACTCGTGAAGCCACTTCTTGCGCGAGTGTAAACAGCTCGAAACTCATCCACGGTCATGTCCGCAAATTGGTTGAGGCCAAGATTGTAGCCAACTTTGCTGCGCATGTTGCTCGCATGGATGTTGAGTGCATTCTCTTTGAAGATGTTAAACCTCCTCACAACATCTCCGTTGGCATTAGTCCCATGCGACCGATGGATGGCTTGCCATTTGTTGTACAGGGCGAACAGGGACTCGTCAGACCCGACATCGGAATCGGAGATGTCGAGGGCCGAGGTGAAGGGAGGAAGGAGAGGGCCAACAAGGAGGATGGTGAAGAGGAGAAGAGACCATGAGGCAGCCATGCATGCAATGGGCT
Organism: Piper betle; assembly: GCA_033002965.1. Lineage (NCBI taxonomy): Eukaryota > Viridiplantae > Streptophyta > Magnoliopsida > Piperales > Piperaceae > Piper > Piper betle. Next base: position 58,387 of record JAURVB010001246.1, on the reverse strand, counting down.
AGGTAATACGCATCCAGTTCCCTGGATAAGTTCGAGAATGCGTGTTGGCTTTTTATAAAGAAAAAAATGGAAGGGATGGAGAATCGACTTGGTATTCTTTGCTTGCGACATGGGCTTGCTAAAATAGAGGGAAAGCTTGGCCGGTGAATTTTTGAAGTTGCTTAGCGGCGGAAAAGATGGGTGACGATTCCTCGTGTTATGTTGTTGTCAACATTTATGGTGAGAAAGCTACTGCCGCGCAGTCCTAGTGGGTATTCTGTTTTTCTTGTTATCAAGTAGGTACACACCATGACACAGTCTTTAAGCCACAAGCCCGCCCAAGAACATGTTCAGTTCTTCCAACAAATTCCCTGCATTGAACCTGTAGTAGTGTTTTACAAGAAAGTCCCAGCCATGGTTTTGTCTTTTTTCCCAAACAGACATGGTTTTGTTGAAGTGGAAGTAGAGATGACATCTGGTTCGGCTCCACCGAGTTTTGGAGGTCTCGAATCCGAGCTGATATATATCAAGTCCGAACCTGAAAATGTATATTTCCAATGAATTTATTCTACCCGAGCCCGGACTCGATGTTTTCAAGTTGAGTACGTACCCTACCCTATATATTTGAACATAATCCACTACTAGAGAAAGTCCGTAGCGTGTGTACTTCTTGGAGATTGATTGGAAGGAGTTTCGACTGTAGTTAGGAGATGGATTTGTGACAAGCATCCTTTTCTTTGATAGTTATTGTGTGTGCTTGCGTAAAGGTTTGTTCTATGCCATTTGAAGTCAACAACATCGATGACTGTTATCGTCGAGTTGTGACAGCTAACGCCATTTCGTAAAGCAACCGCTCGGATGCTTACTTCGGTTAGTATCCTTACTTTCCAAAAAATGCCTCTTCTTCCTCTTTCTTTGTTACGCTCAAACCGGGCAACATGTAACAGTAACAAGCAGTCTACGTTGGATGCGGTCTCTAATTTTATAAATAAATACTCCTTGAATAATAATGGAATAGACTATAATCATATAATATTTTAGAAATAGACTCGGATATTGAAGACAAATTCATATTGAATAGTAAAATTACTGATTTTATTTATTTTTTTATTTATTATTTATTTTAATGGTTAAATCTCATACTTTATATTAGAGAGCAACTTTAACTATTCTTTTATTAGTACCGGAAATAGATATAGTGTCATGCACTGCACTGCCTTTTCAGAGACTCCAAATGTATAGATTAACTTTAAATTGAATGAGCAGATGATAGACCGTTTGAGATAAAATCTAATTAAATAAAGATGGATGAAATAATAATAATAATAATAATAATAATGTTATTATTATTATTATTATTATTATGTTATAGTTTGATTGTTTAATTCTCCTACTTTATATTAGATTGCAACTTTTAGTTCACCTTTAATAATAATAATAATAATTTATTTTCTTCTTCTATTCTTTATTTTTTCCCAAAAATAAGAAAAATACAAGGAAAGGATATGCATAAAAAATAAGTAAATTTAAAATATAACATAAATACTCAACCCGAAAGCCAAAAAAACCCTCTTTTCACTTTTAGATATAATAAGATATAAACATACAAATTTATTAAAAATAACTTTAAAAAAGAAAATATCAAATTAAAAATGAGGTAAAAATAAATTATTTTTATCACTTTTTTTATCGAATTATTTTTTATCAACTTATTTCATATTAATTTATTTTGTATATCAAAATTTCTTTTATTATATTTTTCATCACCTTATTTTTGTTAGTTTATTTTAAAGAATATCAAGTTTAGTAATTTAGTTGTCAAAAGTGTTATCAATAACATTTACAAGTTTTATGAAATGTCATTATGAACTTTTACGTGCAATTAATTTATTATTGTCCTTAATGGCATATACAAATCATTATAAAAATAGCATAAAGGATAAATTTGACAAAATATTTCACATATAATATCAACTTAGCTAAGTATTTTAATTTACAAGAATATATCATGTCATTAATACGTTTTACGTGCAATCAATTTAATATTGTCCTTAATGGCAAGTGCAAAACATAATAAAATTAGCATAAAGGATAAATTTGACAAAATATTTCATATATAACATCAACTTAGATAAGTAATATAATTTACTAGAATATATCATTAGTGGTGTTAGAGTTGTCACTGATGGTAAACTTCAGTCTCACAAATTATCATTGATTGACATTTACATATAAATTAACAAATATAGTTGTGTCCTTGATGACATATATAAATATAATTAAATAATCATAAGAATCAAATTTCTCGGCACAAAACAATACACATAGAATACTGATTTAAGTCTAAAAAAATTAATGATAGTATCAAAACATTGGCATACATTACATATTTCACATAGGATTTCATTGATGATATTCATTTTCTCTGTAAATATCATCGTGTATATATTCTCTAAATGTCATTGATGACAACGTTTAAAATATTAAAAAATGACCATATGAAATTAATTTTAGCTCGTGAAATATTACACTATGGTACCAACTAAGATGAAGAATGTAAATGCGAGAAGTGTAATAATCGAAAAACTAGTACTTTGAAGAGCAGGATAAATTAGATACGTTTAACTTCAAAAATTTATTTCTCTAGGATTATTTGCCTAAAAATTCTGAAATTTTAGGTACAAAAAGTAAACAACCTAAAGTTTCTAATGCAAAAGAATTACTTAAATTAGATTTCTACATATCGAGTTAGAGGTATCAACATGTTGGCAAGTGGGCAAGAATTTCTTTTGGACAATTGGTTTTGACTAAATATATGATTCATTAGAAATTACAAGTTCAATATGTAAGAAAGTAATGTTTGGAAGTAAGTTATTAATGTAAATCCATTCACCAAGTTTTGATTGGATACAATAGAAATCAATCAAACAGCTAAATGAACATGGAACTGCTAGGGTGAATAGGTTGGACATGATCACATGTGAACCACATCGTCGATATCACCGATCAGATGTCCATTATATAAATCAATTAATAAGGTAATTTTAACCAAGAGGTTAGCTTAAGTGGAGTCGAAAATGTTCTAAGGTCATATAGTTATGGTCGTTCATACATCATGAGCGCATTACATGTTTTACGAGGTGATTCGTTGTTGGATGCATGAATTCATGATTTTATTATGTTCAAATGTTAAATTGATGCATGTACATTATAATTGTGACCATGAACTCAATTATAGTGGAGGCAAATTACGTATTCCATGATTAGAAGCCAAACTGTGATGTTTTTCATGTTTTTGAACTTAAAAAGAACAAGTTATTATATACCCTATTAAGTTCTCCTGGAAAAGAAGAGGGAATTTGATCTTTCTAGGTTCATGATTATGTAAACTAGGCTTAGAGAATGTTCAAACTTGATTTCTTTTCATGGATATGTTAATTAGGGTGTTATTAAGTTATGGTTAAAATTTCATAGTGCATGATCTCCATCAGATTTTCATGAGTGCATGCCTTGGCGCACAACTTTGCTTGCCCTAGTGCAATACTTCTGTGAAGTGTATTGATTGGATGCGCCCCTAGCGCACACTGTAGATTATATTTATGTTTTTAGTATTTAAATGACTTGTTATGATGTGATTATGACCTGATACATATGATATGTGTTGTTATTGATCTATATATGTGTGAATAAGCGTTATGAACATGTCAGTATACTCATCTATGTAGACTAGTTCGGGTAATTGAGTTAGGTTTTGCCTTTTGATTATTCAAAGTAGAAGTTTTTGTGGCCGAGCATTCAAGAGTTAGGGGCTATACATGATCAGTTCCGTCTAGTTGTATTTTGGGGAGTTTTGAGTCTCTATTTTTACGATGATTGAATGGTTTAGTCAATGTTTGAAAAATCAAAATTTCAACATGTAAATTATGTTGCAATGTTATTAGTTATTAGTTATCAATATGCAAGTATAAATAAAAACTAAAATGCAAGGTTTTTGTTTTTCATGTGTTGAGTTGAAGAATGCAAGGCCTGGACTTGACAACATATTTTCACGAGTTTTTATTCATCTACTGGTTCAGTAGACATACTCTTTGTCGAAGACTTCAGTGAATCCTCCTTAAAAAATGGTCGAAGTCCATGTTTAGGCTAATGTATTGATAGTGTTAGTGATCACTAGTGGTTTTCTATATATGTGGGTCATATGGTGGCTTCCACATTTTGCAATGCTTAATTCCAAAATGCTATAAAGGTTGAGCCAAAAGGCTACAAATGCTGAGCTAAGTTTTAAGTAAGACAATTTTTTATTGTGATTTTTCTAAGTGTTATTTTGTCTTGGGGCCACATGGTCTACAAAGGGTGAGTCATAGTTATATTTCACGGTCACAAAGGTTGGATCATAATTTATATCACTTTAGCCATAGAGTGAGGTTTTTTGCCCAATAATTTTAGTTTCAGTTTGGTCTTGACTCAGATCGAGTTGGGTTGTTGGACCATTTTTGCCACGTGTATGTATGGTATGATAGGTGTGAGCCACGACCTTAATCTCCCCAGGTGCTTGGTGCAGCCCGATTTGACACACTACGTTGTTCCGGATTTTATTTTTGATTTTTGTTGAGTCGAGTCTAGTTAGGTCTTAGGACTGTGTCCCTCGTGCATCTAGTTTACTTTATGTGTTTGGAAACCCCTTATGGTCAATCTTAGCCCCCATAGAACCCATAGTGTGATTCCCGAGGTCTTTCGACCACCATATGGGTGCGAATCCTAGGTACACGAAAACTATGCCCAACCTAGTTTTAAGGAAAATACAATTTTCTAGTTCTAATCCTTGATGCAAAGGTACTGTCCTAGTGCCCTTGCGCAAACTTGGTGGTCTCCCTCATTTTTTGCCCTGGACGCAAAGGCGTTGGGCCAGCGCCAATGTGCCAAGTCGCTTGACCGACCTTGTGCACAGTTTGGCTCACTCCACCTCGCGTCCCTGGCTCATCAGCCAGCCGTGGTTCAGCTTGGCAGAGGCTATTGGAAAGGCACAGGGCTGGTGCCCTTGCGCTAGAGCTTAGAATTTGCCTATAAGGAGCCCCCTATTGCCACTCTTTTCACCTTTCTTTCTTCAGTCCGACCTTCCTGCATTCTCCTCCCTTCTCCACTTCCTCCACAACCTTCCTAACTATCTCTCAGCCCTCTCCAAGCCCCTAGAAGCCCTAAGAGTGAAATGTCTTCGGTAGGAAGCCCCAAGAGATCTCTTCCTATCCCTCTTGTGGTAAAAGGCTAGTGGTGGGGTAACAGGGGATGGGGTGAGAGCGGCAGGGAGGCGACAGGGTGGGGCAGGTGGTGAGGGGGCACCAGGGTGGCAAGGGTGGCGACGGGGCAGTGGGGCGGGTCGGGGGAGGTGGCGGCGATCGGGGGAGTGACGATGGGTGGCCTCAGGGAGAGGAAAAGGGGGGATGAAATAGCGGTGGCATTCTCATAATTAAAAGTTGACTCGACTCCGACTCGAGTAAAAAATAATAACTAACTCTGTATAATTAAAAAAATTAAAAAAATATGGAAAAATATCATAAAATATAATACAAATCATAACATAAAAAATGATATCAGAATGACATGTTTTATAACTTATAACCCATCAATTTTGACTAAGTTGAAATTTTTGTAGGACTGATTTGGACCGATTCAACTGAACCGATTCCTGACCAATTTAGACTAATTTGATCCGATTCAGTGATTCCCTCGAAAATTGATTCTTATTCCGATTCTGATTTTCACAACTATGGTTGCATGTGTATAAAAATAGTTAGGATTTTTTTCAAGATGTATGTGTAAGGATATGCACTATTTTGATAGATCTGATGTATGGCATGCTGTAGGACTCCATTTTGCACAATTCTTGTTTTATTATGCTCATGGATAGATCTATATGTTTCATGAAGAGTGTTTCATCTGATCATGCTTGCATATCCATGTATTGGAGCCTAACTTGGTGAAAGGTGGCAACTTTCTTGTTTACAATGACCTAGCCGCCCCCTTTCTTAATTTTTACAACCTGTGTTGTGGGTCTTATTTTGATGCAATATTTTGCATGATTCTAGGGTGTTATGTTAGCTAAATATTTTAAATTACCAAGATAAATAAATATCATTAAGGGCTTGATCATATGAGTATGTTATGAAGGCTAGGTATGTCTGATATATAGATGATAGTTTCAGTTATACTACAATAGAGAATGAGTTATACTCAAGGTATAAATGTTCTTGTTTGTGTTAGCATTGGGTTTTAGGCCTAGATTTAGGTTGTTGCAGCATTTAGTATCTGTTTAGGATTTTACAGGGTATCTCTTTTGCATACATCTTAGGGATTTCAGATTACAGGTTTGCCCCAGTGAAGCCCACTTTGATTTGAGTCTCAGATCATCACCAGTTGAGTTCACGATTTCGAGGTCCATTTACTTTCCTTACTCGATTTCCATTTGTCGAGTCTTAGTTAGGCTTTGAGCCAGTTTCAACTTTTATTAATATCAATCTAAACTTTCTAGCCACATACATATATATTATATATACTCTTGGTGTTAGGCCCACAGTTAGCCGGATGACTGGATCGCGCCACGTGGAAAGATCTTGATCATCCACGTCAGACCTAGCAAAGCCTCTCACTTTCCAAGAATTTTCCCACATTTTTGGAGCATTTTAACCCTAGCACCGCCACCACTTTAGGTTGCCTCCAGCAAGGCTTTGGCCACCAGACCACTGCCATTGTGACCACCTCATGGCCGGCTGTCGACCAAGACCCATGTTGCCACTAGCGATTGCGTTTTGTTCTCCAGATTCCATTGCCTCCATCGCATTTCAGGCCCTTTTCCGTAGTTAGTGAGTATCCTCCAACGAGGCCGACCACCTAGGTTACATCCACATGTCATGGTTGACTATTCGAGCCTAGCCCTGCATCAACTATCGCCGCTAGAATTGTTGTTGGCAACTCCACTTATCCCGATGGTGTTTCCACCACTTAGTGGCTATTTTTTTGCCATCTTGCAGCTGGACTCCATTGGCCACCACCACCATCTCACTCCTCGGGTCTCCCTCTGTTGAACGCGACAGGTGGCAACCTCCGCCTTGTTGCCGTTGGCATTTTTCAATGACGAGCATTGACGATGCCCGTCGTGGCGGTGCTTTCGTGCTCATTTGCTTGCGTTTGCTTCCACCTATTCGCGCCCTTGTTCTTCTAATCAATCTAGCTCACCATTTTGGATGACCGCGACCAAGTTGACTCGGCCTAACTCGGTCCAACTTGGCCCAGTGACTCAACATTTTTTGATGGTATTTCATGTGTTCTTCGTGTGTTCTTCGAGCGTTTCTGATAATTTGAGACTCCCTACATTAGTTTCATTCATATTCACTTTATTTGGCATTTTTTGACAGTATGAGTATTTTTATTTATCTATTTTTATTTGTTTGTTTATTTATTCATTTATTAATTATTGTTTATGTCTTGTTATTTATCTATTTGTCGTTTGTGATGCATGATTGTATGATTGCTTATTAATATTGATCGTCTATTTACTTATTAATATAATTTATTCGTGTTTATAATGTTTTATTTATTTATTTATTTGTTCGCATATATATTATTATTTATCCATGTTTAATTGCATACTTATGTCTTGCTAATGATTAGTTATTATCTTAAATAAGTTTATTATTTGTTTATTTATTTTATTTAATTATTTATCTATTTATTTATTGGTTTGTTTGTTTATTGGTTAACTCGCATATGGAATATTATTTACTCGCATTCAATTGCATAGTTATATAGTATCGTTGGTGTTATTATTATTTAATTCTTATTTATTATTTATTTAATGCTCCATGAAGTTACTATTTATTTATTGTTGTTTGTTTAATTGTTAGTTGATAATTATTTACCTATTTATTTTCATGTGTATGTAATTTGTTATTTATTATTGTTTCAATGTTACTAGTGCACCATTATTTTATGTTTTATTCTTTTATTTTATGGAATTATTTTATTTATTTATTCCTTTGTTTATTGATTGCACATGCTCCGATTTGCCTGTCATGCATTTGTTTACTTATTTGTTTTGCATTGCCATCGCTTGAGACGTTGTTATTGTTCATGCGAGCACACACCCACCATAACCATGTAGTGGGTTACGATATAGGTCCCATAATCCAAGTTCATCGTAGATGTGCTGTCACGTTTGGATCTTGGACCTCAGGTCCGTTAGGACTCTTCTCAGCTTTATCACTCTGCTATATAACGGTTTAATTTTCAGATCGTAGAATGTGTTAAGTAGTTGTTTTATCAGATCCCACTTAACACGACCCATCTATACATATTTTACTTCTGTGATGAATAACCTCGATGATGAGATCCTCATGTTCTTTTTGAATTTAGCTCCACCTCACATTGCCTTTCAACCTACTTATGTGATACCCTTCCTAGCCTTATATATAATTTCATCTTGTTTTTAGTGAGTTGAGAGTTGGTGGACTTGACCTTGCATATAATGTGCATGGGCACATATACAGGTGGCATCGGGCTATGGATTAGTGAGAGGGGTATTCTATTCCTTAGGGATTCTGCCCTTGCTATGTGATATCATAGGATGCTGAAGACTATGGGTGGGCATCGGTTAGACGGACATCAGACGAATTATTGTTCGCGTCCGTCCAAAATTTTGTCGGACAAAATTTGTCCGACCGACTTCGGACATCAAATTGTCCGTTGGGCCCAAGCAGTGTCTGCACACAGTCCAAAACCCTCTCCACCACCATTGCCTTTGCCGCCGCCTGCCCTCCGCCGCCGCGCTTTGTACTGCCAGCGAACCTCCGCTGGAACCGTTGGAATTGGCTCGGCGAGCCTAATGCATTTACGACGTCGACGTGCTCGGCGGAGGTGGTGGCTCACCGGAAAATGGCTAAATAGAGGCAGTCGGTGGTGGGTGACTAGATCCGGCCGGCCTGGGCGACGATGGGCTTTGCTCTTATCGGGGAAAGCCGTGGGAGGGTTGGCAATGTCAAAGCGGTGACTGGACGGCTGCAGCGACGATCGCCAGTGGCAGAATTGACGAAGCGAGCAGAGTGTAATCGGTGGCGGAATCGACGACGAGCGGCGATTCCGGCGTTGTGGAGGCCAGGCGACGGCAGGGGCGCTCGGGGCATCACGGCAACACCGCGGCGGGGCCTGGTGGCGATGATCGGCGGCGGATTGGCGGCGGTGACAACCAGGACAAGGGGGCGGCGTGGCATGGACGGGGAAGAGAAAATGGGTCGGGGGTTTGATTGATGGCAATATTGTAAATAAGACTTGACTCGCCCATATCTCAAGTTAATAATAATAACTAACTCGGAATAAATTCTAAATAAAATCTATAAAATCAGAAAAATCCCATAAAATAAAATAAACACTACAACATCATAATGACATTCTATAACTAACAACCCACCCAAATTCCCCGTAACGTGTCTTAATGCGGTAAATGACCTAAACTAATTCCACGATCAACTATATATAAAATAAAAAAATAATTGGCATACTATCATATATTCTGATATCTCATTCTTTTCTGTTGTATTCATGATGTTATCATCATATACTTGGGTATGCATGACCCTCATGGCTCATACACCCTACCAGCGTCGACTCAGTACACGTATTCTAAAACATACTTGACTTGAACCAACAATTGAACCGATCGTTTCATAAGCATAAAACCCTGACTCAGATCATTGGTTTTACATTATGTTTATAATGCGATATTTTTTTTCCAAAGATGGATCATACAAATTTATTATTAAATGTAATTGAACAAAGTAGAGGTGAAAATGATAGCAAAAATTCGATTGCTAAAGAAGGAGAATATATGAACAATCATTATTAAAAATAGGAAAAATAACATCCAGTGTATGCGCTTATTTTGATAGAAAATATTACAAGAATGGATCATCTCCTATTTGTCGTTATTGTGAAAAGAAGTTTGAGGGAACTGAAAGTTATGAAACTACTCATTTATAGAGGCATATTGAAGGGAAATATCCTAATTTTAAAATAGAGAGGATATAAAACATGAGTAATTAACTTTTTTGTATTTTTTTAATGTAGGTGAGCTAGATGAAGAATCAATTATTACAATATTTTATCTTTGAAGTATATGCAATATTGGACTATATTTTGATGTCAATGATTATTTTAATGTTTCTATACGTAGATTATTTTTTGTTCAACTTTAAAAATTTAGAGCATGTAAACTAAATTGTAAGTGGTTTGATATGATTATTAATGTGAATGTATAGTTCTAAATTCCTAAATATAAGAATGACTTTTATCCTTTTTATATGTATGTCATTTTTGGATATTTAAGATATTAAATATCAATTTTATGTATAAGCTTAATTAATTTCACTGTATATTTATATTTTAAAATTTCATAAACTATAATATTAGTCTTACAAATGTTGAAGACATTATATTATTGATATAAAATATCGGACACTCGGTTGGTCATTCGGTCGGACAAACAAATGGCCATGTTTGGTTTGTTTTAATTCGGTCGAATTCAGTCGGTCAAATTCGGTCAGACATACTTTGGACATCGGACGAACGAACAAATTCGGATGTTCACGCCCACCCCTACTGAAGATGACTGCATGAGAGTACTTGGCCTTTATGCTCTTGTCCAGGAGTAATGTGGAGGCTTGGAAAAGGCTTAGGATATATGCTTTTTCATGAGAGTAGACCAATTATATGATATTGTTGAGAGAGTCATTTGTAGAGAGTGGCTAAGTTCGGGTTGCTATCTTGTATACAACTTGATGACTTCTCAGTAGATGCCCTTTGAGTGTTCCCATGGAGATATATATTGGTTTTCCTTTATCATGGAAGTCAATTTCCACTTGCCAGTTTGTATTAATTATTTTTTGGGCTAGTGACATTCATTGCTGACATTTTTCCTATTATATATGTAGGTTTTGTGTTCCTGCGGGTTAGGTTGGGTTTAGTGAAAGGGTAGATAGTTTCTACACACACTTGTGCTCAATGCATCATTTTTTTTCTTTTGTATTTTTGATGCGTGTTTATGTATTTATTTGATGTATTGTGATGTATGCCCTCACTAGCTTTTGTAATAACAAATCAGACACGTTATCAGGTTTCTCGATGAGACATTTAGATTTTAGCTTTAACAATTATTTTGATGTATTTAGTTCCTTATTTATCCATTTATATTTTTGCTATTGTTGCAAGTTGAGTGTTTTTATGCCATGCCATTGCACCTAGTTTATTACTAGGTTTTTGTATGCATCCATTCATCCTTTCCTCTTGAGTGTTAGCTGTTCAATTAGTGATGTCTTTCTTCTCAAGACACCAAGAGAGTTACTTTGGTCCATTTTTTTGAGTCTTTTAAATTAGTCGATTTATACATGACTCAACTTGATCGTAACATTTTTGATATGGTTCGTAGGTGAACCAGATTTGGCGTGTTACAACCATGCTCCGAAGTTTTGTTCCTTGTTGAGCTTGCTAAAAGATTTTTTAAAATATGTAAAAAAAATCACCTAAGGACCTACCAATTATCTACTGGTAAAAATCATTTAGGTAGTTAATTAATCAGATTTTATGGAGTGGACAAGAATGTAGGGTCAAACCCTAGTTCCCTAGCTACGGTTGCAAAATTCGGAAACCATGTTTTTTGGAGGTCAAAATCCCCTTAAATTTCCCCGACTTAGGTTACATTCCTATTTCATCATCCAAAAATTTTGTAGCCATTGGTTGGGTCTATTTTTCCAATAGAAAATTCCCAAGCCTTGTAAGTCTAGCCAGCTTTAGAAATCTCCTAGCTAATGCCTCCCATTTCCGAGTCCATTCGGGCCCAAATAATTGTAATTTCAATTTGAAATTTTAGAGGATCAAGGCCCATGGTGTTGGCTAACTATCCTATGTTACATAGGCCTATTTGGAGTCTCTATGCTCATGAGAGAGTCTTAGAAAAATTGGTGTCTAGCCTAGGAACACTATTCCCAGCTCCTTAGCCTGACCTTGCTAGGTCTAGTTTTTCATGTTGGCCCATGGTCCAACCCTTGACAATTTTTGTGCCTAAGGGCCCACAATTTTGAATTTGAGCCCAGTCGGATATCATTTGAACCGATTGAAAAAAAATTGCCCAATTAAACCCGTTAGGTAAAACCCTAAATGTGTAATTTTTCACGAAGTGTATTTGCAACCCTAAAGTTTAATTAAGGTTACCTAAGAGGTTTAATGAGTATCCAAGTAAGATAATTTAGTTGATTAAGTCTCTTGTGTATGTTCATGTGTTGAGGCCTGGCCTAGTTTTACATGTTGATGCGATCTGAGTGTGATTTGGGTTAGGCTATGTGGAGTGAGCTCGCCAAGTTAGAACGAGGAGCTCGACTCATCAAGGTCTGCATGACTCTTTTTCTTCATCTATATAACCCGTGCTTTTCGTCCAACAATTTTAGTTTTAGTTCAGTCTTGACTCGTAACGAGTTGCTTGCACAAATTTTTTGTCGTGTGCGTATGTATGGTATGGTATGTGCGAGCAACAATCCTAGTCTTCCTCAGTGCTCGGCGCCTCCCGGTTCGACATTACATTGTCTTAGCTCTTATTTTCAGTTTTTATTTGAGTTGAATATAGATTAATCTAGGACTGTCTTTCTCACGAGTCTAGATTGGTTACCGTGTGTACTTGACCAATAGTATGGTTTTGGAAGTCGCCCCATCTGCCTCGACTGCCTTAGGGTGCAAAACATAAGTGCGAGGGTTTTGGTCCCCATTCAAAGGCATTTTACCAACGCCCTTGTGCTGGCCAGATTTTTATGTAGGGTTCTGTAGCCAATGCAAAAGCTCTAGTACAGCACCCTTGAGCTGGTCCCATACCCTAGTTCAACCCAACCATGCCTATGATGTCAGCAAAACATGTTGTTCGTGGTCCAAGTCACAAAGGCCAGTTATCCTAACATTGTCTTCTCCACCACAAGTTGCCTTCGGGCCTATTATATAAATCACTTCCCAAATCTATATATAGTTGATTGAGTTTTCAATGAGACAAGAAATGGGAAGACTGACTCGCATGTACCATGAGCGGCTACACATGCTAGTCAAAGCGAGCTCTGGAATAGTGATCGGATTGTTCCATTCCTGAGGGATCTAACAATTCTGCATTTGAGTTCCTCACACCTGGAGAATGTAGAGGTTTACAGGTACTATTTAGTAAAGCGCATGTCTGGACTTGTGGTTCAAAGGGTACTAAAGGCAACTACCTAAGAGTACTCGGTCTTTGTGCTCAAGGCCAGGAGAATTATGCAGGAAAGGAGAGGGCTTAGGATATACTAGTAGTCCCAAGGGACCAGAAAATGAAATAAGAAAATGTCGAGTGAGGCATTAGCAACAACATAGCAGTCAGTTCGAGAAGCTACCAAGTCTACAGCCCAGTAGCTCCTCAGTAGGTGCCCTTCAGAGTGTTTTGATGAAGTATATGAATGTTTTCCTTTATATGAGAGTTAGCTCTCATAGCCAGTTTGATATTAATTATATTTTGGACCAGTAATATTCGTTACTGACATCTTTTTATAATATATGTAAGTGATGATCATGAGTTAGCCTGGACGGAGGAGCAATGGTGTTTCTTGCACACACGTCAGGCGATAAAATGTTTAATATTTTGTTTATGATTTGATTATATTGAGGATGATTTGATGTTATGCAATGTATGATAATATGTTGTGATATGATATTTGCTTCAGTAGCAGAATTTCTAATTATGGTATTTGAATACATAGGTTTTAGTAAATATATTTGGATATTGAATATATACAACAACTGGGTTAAGACATAGAATTTGGTGTGAAATGTGAATAGAATATATAGGTGGGTTGAGACCTAGCTTCAGAATAATTATGCAGTAGATTAGAATGTTGTGTGAATGAAAGTGTTTGATATATATATATATATATATATATATATATATATATGTTTGTGTGTGTGTGTATGTATGTGTGTTTGTACATGTCAATTTGGCGGGGTGGCCCTTAATTTCACTTTTAGGGGAGACTCTATTGGTCTTAGTTTACAAATTTTTATCGATTTTCATTGGAATTATTTTGGTATGCGAATTGGTTGACATGTCATCTATGTAGTAGTATGTTAAGGTTTTTGTGCATTCATCCATATATAGCGATTGACGTCTTCCATCTTGAGATGCCAAGAGTAGATCCGTATGAGTTGGGTTCGGGTTAGCCGACCTAATCGGGATCAGTGACTTTTTGGTGCAGTTCCTGAGCATAAACCAGATTTGGGGTGTTACATCTTCACTTTTCTCTCTTCCTTTGCTTTGCTTCTGCTTCCCCTTGCCTCCCGGCCTTCTCTCCTCCCTTCCTTGGCTTCTCCTTGGCCTCCTTAGCCTCTTGAAGCTTTCCTAAAGGCCTTGGGTTGTAGGTCTTGGGGTGGGATGCCCCAAGAGACCTCCCCTTGGTGTGTTAGAAGTAGGCCTCTTTCCCTTTGGTGTGTTATGTTTGTATTTGCTTGTTGTTTCTTAGTGATGTTCTAGAGCTTATTTTTTGAGTATTTTTTCATGTAACCGAGTCTATTAGGAGTATTTAGGTCATAGTTTCATGATTTTAGCATGCATCATTAAATAGTTATGTATTTTTAAGTACACCCTAGTTGCCTATTTGTACTATCATGGTAGATATGCTATATTTCTCTCTACGTCATACATTTGAATGCTATTAGTTGCATATTGTATAAGCATGTATGGTTGCCAAAATTGGCAAAAGGTGGTGGCTTTACTACTTTCAGTAGGGTACCCGCCTTTTCCCCTAATTTTGTCACCCAATTTTAGGTATCCTTTGCATGCTATCTTTTGCATGATTGTTGTGTTAGGTGTTGGATATGTCTCACTAAAATACCAAGCTAAAATGACCTCTACTCATTATATGTGTTTGCTGTATTTTCAGTATACTTGGCTATGTTTTGATTTGTGTTCCTTGTTGAGCCCCTAAAAGGTTTTTATAAAATCTGTAAAACTTTTATAAGGGCAGAATGATTGTCTATTATCTACACGTAAAATTAGGGCTTAGATAAAATTCATTTAGGTGGTTATTTAGTTCAGATTTTGGGAGTGGACAAGAATGGAGGGTGAAACCCTAATTCCCTAGCTTCGGTTGCAAAATTTGTTGAACCAAGAGTAAGTAGTGAAATTTTATGAAATTTCATGCAGACCTTACAATTTGTCCCAGCAGCTTCTGTGTAAAATTTTAGAGCAAATAGTTGAGTAGATAATCTTTTAGAAATTTCCCAAACCACTTTTGTCTTACCAACTCCAAAAATAACCTAGGCCAATGCCTACCCTTACCACAATGCTTTGGAACCAAGCTGGAGCGGTAACCCATACCCCTTTTTTAGAAACTGTAGACACATCCAAATTGGCAATAAAAAGGTTGGGACACCTCAATATTTCCCAACACCCACTCCAACACTTCTCCCACTCCTCTAGCGTCCCACCAACCCTCTCCTTCACTCCCTTTGATAAATCTTGGTGATTTCTCCACAAATTTATTCTTCTCTATCAAGGTACACTACTTTCTTCTCCTCTCGTCTCATTTTCTTATCATCCTGTTAAGTCTCGGACTTGGGCATTTTGAATTTTGATGATGAAATATTTATCATGTGGATTGCATAATAAATTACTCTATAATAAGGTTTGGTTGAACTAGAGCAAGTTTATTATAAGTTCAATTGTGATTTATTTAATTCAAAATGTGGTGACATTTTGGATTGTATTTGGACATTTGAAGATGTTGTAAACATGGAGTTTATCTTGGTCAATATATCTTGGACATGGACATGTGTTGAAGACTTGAAGACTTCTTAAAGACTAACCTAAAGACTTCTTGATGACCAGATAATCAAGTGGAGCCTAAAGCTTTGAAGACTCATTGGAAGTTGATTTCAAGCTTGAGAGGGAAATTAGTGTTGAAGTTTGAAGGAGCCTTCTCCACATTAATGCTCAAGTGGTTGGATGTTGCACAAGCTATGAACCTATAAGGCTATATAAGGAGCTTGTTATCATCAAGGGAAGAGCCTGAAGTTTGAATTTTAGAAGTGTTGAGGTGTTCTATATTGGGAAATGTAATTTGGAATAAAGGTTGAAGAGCTAAATTTGGGCATAACTTTCGAATAAGCTTTACTTCATTAACTCTAAGGTTTTTCATTAGAGATTGTGAGACATTGAGTGTCGCTTAGCTCTTTTGATTGTTGCAAAGATCATGTAGATCTTGTTATGGTATTTGCTTGCTCTATTGAACTGTTGTACACTTTCTGTGCTATTCTAATGCATCGTGCAAGTGCATGCATTGAACAAGTAATAAAGTGATGAGTATCGTTCCCACGACGATTTGATGCCTTGGCCTTACTTATTACTCTAAGTACTTGAACTAACTATCTAACTATAGCAAGGATGAAAACAGATATCACAAATAAAAGACAACACAAATAGTAAAGAATCTAAACTATCTTGATAAGAAATTGATGCAAGGGCATAAAATTGGTAACTAATATCAATAATAATATAGATAGTACATAAATCAAATTAATAAAGTTCTTTGAATCAAATGATAGATTACTTTGCTAGTCCTATCTAATCACATATAATGTGTGTCAATATCAAGGGGAACAATACTAATTGTAAAGGGCTTCTACTGCTTATTACAATCTACCACCCATGCCTCAATCCACATTCTTGTGCAAACAAGAATAGATTGATGTATTACAAACAACTCCTACATGAATGCTTATGACTCTAATGTATTCCTATAATCAGAAACTAGTTCATTCAAAGACATCATCCACCTACATATTCGTAGTGCCTGATTGAATATCTTACTCATGCAAGAGTTAGATACTCTCTTGAAGTATTAAGAAAGAAAATGAAATAATCAACACACAATCACACACAAAGAGATAGATAATACCACTTTGCATTGTTTTTTACTAAGATCCACTGTCATCTCAACTCTATACAAAATTACCCCATGAAAGATTTACAAAACATCATTAAACACAACAATAAAATAACACAAGAAGAACATGAAAGAGAGTTCAAATCTAGATTATTGATGTCATGGCATAGTTCTTCTCACCAACTACACTTGCTTCCTTGTAGCTTGATTGCACGTCGTCTTCTCAAATTCTTGAAACTTCTCCCTCCTATAGATTAGAATGTTGAAGAACTCAAGGCTCTAAGGTCTGGAAGAATAGGAAATGGGTGAAGAATGGAGCTCTCCATTTGTAGTGAGTGGATGGGGGTATGTATGATTGATGGAGGTGAGAATTTCTCTTGTCAATAGCAGCTTCCACGCAGCTTCCTTCCTTCAATAAGTAGGACATGTGTTAGCTCAATCATTATTCCTCAGACTATGCTCTCTAACTTTGTTCCCTTGTTCCGTCTTTATCTCATCAATGACTTGTGGATTCAAGCAAATGCATCATCAAGAGGGTATCAAGCAAATGTGTCATTCAAATCAAATCCTTCCCATTAGCCACAAAGATAAAAATAATCCTCAATTCTCCACCAAACTTGACTTCCCAACTCAAAACACAACACTATCACTTCATACTCAACTGATATTTATTTTCAAGCTTACATCAAAACTTTTCATCATGAAACTTTCTTTTTTGGACAAATAACAACTATTATTCCCTTACATTCCAAAAATCATCCAACACCCCTAAGATACTCCTTCCATCAAAATATATGAGTTTATAACTAATAAAGAAGGATTCAACATAAATAAGGCTAGGAGTAGGAAAATAAAAAAATACGGCAAACAGAATCAAGCTAGGGCTTCAAAATTATGTGGAACACAAAATTGGAAGATAATGTAAGGTTAAAATTGAGTAAAAACAAGTCATGTAATCAGGATAGCTATTTAGGCTTTTGTAACGACCTACCTTAGCCAACTGGTGGTTACCCAAAAATATGCAAGGACATAAAAAAAAAAGCATGCACATGTATCATAACACGACAAAACAAGCAAAAAATTATACATGAGGTATAATTGAACGAAAATAATTTTGAATAATAATTTCATGAAATTTAAGCACCTTTAAGAAATTATTAACTATAACAATAAATCATGTTATATAAGATGGTTCTGTGCAAACCATGTCATAAAATAAACCAACTACATAAAAACAAAGTCCCACAGCCTCAAACCATTTCCCATATTCACACTTATAACTCAAAATAATATAAATAAGAAGTCCAATGCTATTTATCAATCCTTCCAACTACAGTTGTTAAGGGAACTACCAACCATGCGATCAACCATTATTCTCAAGCTTCTAACTTGCGGTCACAAAACTGCATTAGTGATAAAACTAGGTCATATAATCACAAGAAACAAGTCAACATTTTCCACATCATTATTTATCAAGTCTTTTAGTCATTATAAGCTTATGTCAAACTCTAATTATCCAAAGAAGGATGACCGCCCCATCTAGCTACAATCCCATGTATGCACACACACACTACATGGCCCATGACATGATAATTACTAATATTTACCACCCTCTCAGGATCACAAGTGCATAATGAGTCTTGCATCATTGCACCCTTGCACCTCATTTGACATGAGGGCAGATCTTTCATTTGTAAAATAATTTTAAGAGTACAACCCCGTGTCGGACTGAGTCAATTCCTTGAGCTCATGGTGGTTGAAGACAACTAGGGGTGTGAAAAAGGAATATATAACATTTCAAGTAATTATATCCTAAACTGGGAGTCAAATAAATTATACATCAACACGTATAACTTTTTAGATATATGCATGAAATGATATTTGTTGGGCCCTTTAGGCCCCCATCCTAGCTTCGAAACCACTGTTTGACCCTTCGGGCCCTCAAAAGGGACTTTAATCAAGGAATAAGGTTTTCCTATTAGCCTATATACAAGTTACCAATATCATATATGACCGATGTGGGATAAACCCAATAACTCCCCTTCACACATCAGGCGTGGCCCAAAACTCATCATCGTCGACACACTCCCCTTAAATCGGACGGCACCCACCTGGCAAACTCCTCTTCAAATCATCAAGTGGAATCTATGAAGGAAACAACAATAATCCGCGTAGGCAAATTCGGCTCGAACTTGGCTCTGAAACCACTTGTTAGGCCTTTTGGGCCCCCACCCAAGCTCCAAAACCACTATTAGACCCTTCGCGCCCCAAAAGGGACTTTAAACAACCAAAGAAAACTCACAATAGGTGTCACATGCCTCTCTTAATCCAAAAGCTAGCTTAAGGAATAAGGCTTTCCCATTAGCCTATATATAAGTTACCAACATCAACCACAACCGATGTGGGATAAACCCAATAATATCACGATGGCATGTAATGCGATTAGTATGCTATGTCCGACATGAACATTTGACAACCAAATCCTTTTATTTAATGTTCAACATAGCAAATCATTTCTAGGTTAATTAATGATTTTGAATATACACTTGCTGGTAGTTACACTACTTATTTAGTTGATTACATGGTCAAGTCCAACTAATAATAAACTTAGGAATTGCTAGCTAACCAATATTATCAAATTGCAATTTATCTCCTTATGAGTAGATCTTTGATTTGTATATTTAGAGCACTACCACAATTTAATAATAATCTGTTATAAATCTTTATCCTAATCGTAATTGATGTATAACATAAGGACGACCGATAGGCAAACCACTTAACAAGACAATTATAAAAAAAATAGATTTCAACGCATAAATTAATTATTATATTAGTATGACAACACATTAATGCCTTACCCAGATGTCAACAATTTGAATAATTAATACCCACTAAGGGTAACTCCAATTAATAAGGCCCCATATTTTAATTTATATTCATCTTTATTAACCAATAAAAAATAATTATCAATTGATAACAAGTTACATCCTGCAAGTTACATCCTGTTTACATATTATTTTATTCATCTAGTTATGTATTTTTCTTATCCTTAATTATTAAATATGTAGAAAATAAACATATCATCATTAAGTATAAACCAACAAATGATAAAAAATAAAAACCCAACTTCTAATATCTATATTGGCTAAGGTACAACCCACAAATATGTGTAACTAATATATCACAATTTAAATCATGCACGAACTTTACTTAACAATTTCTCAGTAGATTTATCATAATTAACAAGTTAACCTTTGATTAACTAAAGACATCCACTTTCAATCAATTATTACCTTATAAATTAACTCCATAATGAACACCCTATTAAACAACCAGCTAACATTAATAGATGACCTCTCCCCTTTTTTTATCAGCTAAGAACTTGATCAAACCAAAATAATGCAACCCATTAAACACTACGAATCCATGCATCCAACGACATTCATCGCACACTGATACAAAACGTAGTTAATTTTTTATCATTTTGCATAACATATTTTCCAAAATATAAATTAATTGTCAAAAATAACTTTTCACACAAAATATATAATATTTTATTATTTAAAACAAAAAAAGCTTTCCAGATTTCTGCAATGGTGTATGCTCAAATCTTTTTGGTTGGGAAATGCAGAACTTTATATTCCAAATAATGTTAGCTGCTCAATTCTTGTAAAGCTGCGGCAGCTATCAATCGGGTGGGATTGGAAAATTTCAAATAATCGGTCAAGGATATAAGGGAAGGCAATGATTTAAAGGTTAGAAATCGAAGATTGAGAGCTACGATTGAGATCTCCATATTTGGGCATTAGGTAACATAAAGATGCTTCGGGAGCTTCATATCAATTCTGTTTATGATGTTCAGACTCTTCAACCCTAAAAACTTAGGCGATGGTAATCTATCACCAAATTAATTTTTCAAAGACAAATGGGTGAGACTTGTTGTATGAGGTTGGACGGCTTGCAATATCTCTACCTCAAATTCCTTGTCCCTTTCTATGTCGAATACTTAGCCACTGATTGGAATATCACTCCATATAATATTTTATTATTTCAAACAAAAAAGGCTTTCCAAATTTCTGCAATGGTGTATGCTCAAATTTTGTATGTTGAGAAATGCTATTCATAATAATGTCAACTGCTCACATTCTTGGATAATAAAATCTTGTAAAGCTGTGGCAGCTGCCAATTGGATGGGTTCGGAAAATTTTAAATAATCGATCAAGGATATGAAGGAAGACAATGATTTCAAAGTTAGAAATCAAAGATTGAGAGGTACGATTGAGATCTTTAGATTTGGGCATTTTGTAATTGAAAGATGCTCCAGGAGCTTTATATCAATTCTGTTTATGTTCATTTGAGTGGGCAATATAATTCATCATTTGACTATCTCAGTTTTTCAAAATTTCCAGATTGTTGACCTCATTTCACTAAATTGATTAATGGCCCTAGATACCTTAATTTCTAATAAAATTAAATGGATATATTCATATGAATGCCAAGTGAAATCCTGGATAATTTTAGATCATTGGGATGTTGCTTGGTATGTTAATTAATTCTTTCGGGGACGAAGGTGATAAATCATACATGAATGCTGCTTCCAACCAAGATGTTGTTCTCCTCGATGGGGTGCTTTTCGCTCCAGTTGCATTTCTTTCTCATATAGGAAACCCGGATGTATATGACTGCTCATGATCTCACATGATGGACAGCTTACATGTTCATGTGAAACTGATATGAATGTGTATGAGGATCATTTGGCCGGTTTAGTTATAACCAAATTGAATCACATACCTAATTAGCCGAAGTGTGAAGTAGTTTGGTTAACCAAATAAAAACCAAATCACAATTGATAACCAAATTGACCAAACCAAACTAATTTGTTTGGTTCAGTTTTAAATGAACTGTAACTAAACCAAACGTAATGATAAATGGTGCTTTCTAATCTTATTTATGAATTGAAGATATGGTAACATATATTTAGGAGTTAATTATAAATTTGTCACAAAAATTAATATAAAAAAGTTCTAGCTTAGGACATTTTTTAATAGATGCACAATGAAGAATGTATCAAACCTCCTTGAATTCTATCTACATAGATAAAGCATCTTCGATGGATTAAACTAAAATGACAATCTTATTAACATATATTATACATCATGATCACTAGATGTTTATATAGGGATGACCTAAAGAAAGAAGGAAAGTAGAGAAGAAAGTAATGCAAATAGAATCCTCTTTATGTATTGGGTTTTTAGTTTGATCAGCTTTGACAGAAAAATTTATGAACTAAACAAACTAACTTCGGTTTGGTTTTGGTCTCAACCAAACTACAACTGAATCAAAGTAGCACTAAACTGAACTTCCAAAATGGGTTTGTGCTTAGCCCTATGTATGAAACCCTTGTTTGTGATGTTATTAATGTGTAGGAGTGTGATCTTATGATTTATGTTCATATTAGATCATTTCATAGTGTTTTTCATGTATCCCAGGTCATGTATTGCTTCATGGATAGGATTAGTGTGTTTTATGCTATGGCGTGCAGAGTTGGGATAGGACGGGAACTCTACTCACCAGGTCCATTAGGACTCCTGCATGGATCCATCATTATTTTGGTTTTAAGACTGAGGGTAGGATTAGTGGTTCTTCGATCCCACTAATTTCGGGCCCTCTAGCCAATTTTTCATCGTTATAACAAAATTTTAAGGATGAGATGAGATCCCTTAATGTGATTTCAAAAACCATGAGATCCAATCAAAGTCACTTTGACACTATCTATATACTCCCTACCTAGGCCTTGCTATATATTTATAAGGGTTTGATTTTTATGCATGAGACTAGGATATGTACATGGTGCTTATTTCGGTACTGCCCATACCTTGGGCTGTGTAGAGATAGAAGCTATTGTGCCGCACAACGTGTTTATGGAAATTGCGGTCAATGGGTGCTATGTCATGTAATATATCGAGCATGTGTGAGGGAGCAAGTCTATTATTTGTATGCTCTTGATGTTGTGCTATGCCATGTCTAACTAGCTGATCCATGTTCATGTTATGTTATGTCATACCCAACACTTCATACCTGATTGTTAATAAAGATGGAGGTCAGGGATGAAGGATGAGAGTATGATATAAAAGATGGTAAATTTATCCTGATCTTTAGATTTGATGTAAGGGTTAAAAAAGAGAGTAGTTCAAAACCTTAATCTAAATTGTAGTTTAGAGTTTTTCCTTTATATATATATATATATATATATATATATATATATTATACCCATATAAATAAAGTTACCTTAGAATCATTTTATTATGGCTTAATTACCAATCAAGTTCTACAAAACTATTATTCTCAATGCTTCGTAATTTTAATTTGCCAATTACTTAATTTCTTATGATACTTTTCAGAATTACCACAACATACTACATAGAATAGGTTAGATTTGATTAAAGGCAACAAAATGGAGGAAATATCAGTCTTGATGAAAATAGTTATATATCTCTAAGGAAAAAGGTTGGCTTCTTGTATATATGTGGAACCCACATATATACAATACACCATCCTTTCACCCTTATTTTTTAAAAAATGCAAGAAAGAAAAGAAAGACAAAGAAACAATGTCCAAAATTCAAATAATCTCATCTACCTTACTCGAGGCTAGCTCTGCCACATCCAAAAATATGAAATCTGCATATACCTCGCCATGGTTAATAAAGAATCCACTTTTCCAACTTCCAACACCATAATCATAAATAGATGGTGGGGTATTGAATGGTGGATATGATGATTTTTGTGTTCATGAGTTGAAGTTGATAGAGGTTGATGATTTATCTCTGATTATGGCTTGGGAAATTGGAAAGTTGGATTCTTTAGTGCCCATGGCAAGATAAATAGAATTTCTTGTTTTAATTTGGATGTAGTGGAGCTAGATGCAAGTCAGGGAGATGATATTTCTTGAATTTTGGGCATTGCAAAAATATGTCAATGGGATTCAAGATAAAAGAACTAGCCACTTTGGAAAGGCCTAAGAACCCACACATATACAATACACCACCATTTTTATTTAGATATATTGTAAAGATTCAGCCCAGCTACAAATTGATAGATCAGTTCAATTTTTTAAGACTGGTTAATCAAAGTCGAAAATCTATAAGTACACCCAACTAATATAAAGGACCTTATCGGATAGAGAGTAGATGTAAAATTACTTTTGTGAGATCTTAAATCCTCTCGCCATTGATTCACCTTTAGGAAATTTCACCCTTTAAATTTCTTTACTACCTAAAGGCCTAGTGCATGTGTTCATAATTTAGTCCACCAACCAAATATGATTCTAGGTTGGCTTTAATATCATCTATAATAGCCCAACCTAAATGTGAGAGTCATTTTTTTTCAGAAAATTAATTGAAGATCTATAATAACAACCCTATCAATATTTTGGATCCTATTGCAGTAAATATTAATAATGACACTAATTTTGTGGGATCCTACAGGCTTTCAATGGTATCCATTATTTCAGTCTCAATAGAAAAAACACCGGTAAAAAATTCTTGAAAAGGCCAACATAGTGAAATGCAAATTGATGCAACTAAAATAGATCTTGTAGCATGCGTACTACTTGCTATCAAGTAAATTGTGAATGAGTAAAGTATCACGGCCACGAGGATTAATTATTTAATCGATTAGAATCCATAAACTGTAATATCTAAGAGAGAAAAGAAAAGAATTCTTTTTTCTAATAAAATAAAAAATAAAACAAGAAGAAAACAAAAACACTAAACTAGATATGAGGTTTCTCACAGTGCAAAAACTATACTAACGATTTGATTTCACTCGAACGAATAATCGACAAGATGTTTATAAAGCTTAAACTCAATAATTATTGTCCATTAGAGGTGAAATTCCTATAATTCAATTATCCATTTTTTCCTGATTAACTATCTTAGAAATTATTAACTTCAAATACTCGTACTTTGGGTAATTTCCATTAATTTCATATAAGATGTATTAAGATCATTGTGAATTTGTTAGTCATTACAATTACATCCTCTTACTTAGACTAAGTTTTAAATGAACTACACATCCAATGACTCATCTTCATACTAATTGCTCCTATTCAGAGTAATAGCTTTCGATTTATAGTTTGCTCTATGGTTAGCTCGTATAAAAGTATAATCAATTTATTATTCAATTTATTTTTAAATATAGTTTCTTTTTTCAAAACATCATTATGAGTAAACAATCAACCAAATGAATAAAATGCATTAAGAATATAGCCAAAACTCTAATGGAGAAAACAATAATTAAAATTTTAACTAAAATAAAATATGAAGTCAATAGTCTAAGATCTATCTCATCTTTAGCATAACAAAATTACTATATAGAAGATATAAAAATTAAAATTATAATGAATGAGAATACTTGATAGGTTCATAATTATATTCAAATGAAAAGACGAGAAAAAGAGATGACAAACTCTTTTGATTTGGTTATTAATGGTACAAAATTCCACATCTTATCTTAATCTTCTTGAAATCTCCAACTTCTCACTTAATCTCTCTTGAGATACCAACAATCTAGAAGGAGCTTCCAAAAGAACGAGAAAATTGATATATGATGTGTTCCTCTCTTTTTCATTAAAAAATATGAGGTTATATATAGAAGTAAGCTTAACATCTCTTTTTTATTTAAGTGCATGTATATTCAAGTAAACATATCTTCTTTATGCATGTATATTTGCATATGCAACATATACCTATGTACATTTATAACTAGTTTGAGAAGTTCAAACGTCAAAATTTTAAATTAGGACCTTGAGAAGCGCAAAACTCAACTCTTTATATAGGACCTTTGATAAAAAATTGACTTTTAAACACATATCTTTATGTAAATTCTATAATTTTTTCCTTTTTCTTCATATATATTGATTTGATTTTTAGAGCCTTCTTACTTTTCTTTCGAATCTCCTTACAATCTCAAAATCAACTATCCATATAATAATTAAAACTAATTAGTTCTAAATAATAACCAAAATCAACAAAACTAAATAAAAATAGATAAAAACACGATAAAAATTGATGAAAACCTCTTGAATCAGACACAATTAATCACTTATGACCAGGAATAATATAAGCAAATTACAAATTATTACAAACCTCTAGCTACTCCACTTGCTATTGGAATTATAGCTCTTACTACAAGAAAACTTCATGATCATACATTTCATGGAGCAATTGTGGGATCATAGTAGTATTTGACCTTCACCGGTCTTGACTTTGTAAATTATGTTTCTCAGTCCATGCCCTCTACAATGTATATTTATTTTAGTTTTGAGAAATGAATTTTACGATATGTGATATATACACTAAGTTATGGACACACTATCAAATCTTGTCCGCAACTCAATATTATTGCTTATTTTGATAGTGATTAGATAACTTGACCTCTAATGACGAGATCAACTCTGAGATATTTTACATTTCTTGGAGCGAATGTTATACATACCTTCGAGTTTTAGAAAACAAAATACATTATCATGGTCTAACACCGAAACAAGATATGGAGCATTGGCTGCAACAATAGGTGAGTTAACTCGCTTGGTTTTCTCTTAAAGGATTTACAAGTTCTAACGGAAGCAACACTATTCTCTATTATTACAATCTCAATGCTTTACATCTAACTGCTAAACATATTAAATTAGACTTCCATTTTGTGTGAGAACGAGTGGCATGAAAATTACTTCAAACAAAATTTGTTCTCTAGAAAAAGCTTTAAAGATATTTATGTTGTGTTATTTCAATGCAACGTGTAAGTTCATGACTTGTTCAAGTTAAGTGATAAGTGAATATCGTTCTCACGAGGATTTGATATTCTAACGTTACTATTAATAACAAGATTTATTATACTTCATGAATTAATTTCAGGGAGTGTATATAATGTACTAAAAATCTAAATTAGTATATCAAGATGGCCAAGTGTGTGAAATTGAAATGACTAATCTAACTCAAAAAATAATGCAAGGGCATAAGAATTAGAAACACCAGCCACTTACATGGCTTCACTAAGTCTCTTCAAAAGATAGTTTCTTGCTTAGATTTAATTGTGAATTTACTCATATTCCCAATATTATGCAAACTTTTAAAATTTTTATTTTTCTAATGAAAACACTAGAGAAAAAATGATGCTAGGGCATGAAAATAAATCATAAAAACTATTAAAATATTGGCTTTATTTACAAAGTATCAATTTACAAAGTAATTTCCAATTGATCCCTTTGAGAAATTTGTTCACAAGTTTATTCTTTCACTCAAGGTTAGGTTGTGACGAGATGTTGGAGTATATTAGAGTTAACTATCTGGCTCAGATTGATGATGTCATTGTTCATCAAAGAGCTGATAGTTATTGTAGTTATTAAATAGTGCTAATTAAACAATGGCTATATTTAGTTTGTGAATGTAGCCAAAACTCTATCGTATAAATACTCATATGATTTATCAAAATCATTATCATTTTGCATTCACAATTTCGACTCCTAGAAAATAATACACATCACCTAAATCTTTTATAGCAAATTTAGATTTAAGAGTAACAAGAAACTCATTAACATGAATAGGGTGTTGATCCAGGAACCAGTAAATCATCAATGTATAGAAGAATGATGTCATCTAAAATAGGATTTATGAACAATGACTAATTAGCAATGTAAAAGAGAAAATACATTTTGATAACATGAATGAGTTGAATCGATCAAACCATGTTGTGGGGGCTCACTTCAGTTCATATAGAGCCTTCTGAAGGCAACTAACTTGATTTAGAAGCTAAAGAGCAGGAGGCACGAGGTTGGCTGATGTGCACTTTTCCTTGCAGTCGAAATGCGTTTGTAACTTCAAGTTAATGATTTTTTCAATGAACTGTGGTAGCTTGTATGAGTATTAGTCTGACAGTTGCCGCTTAATCATTGTTGAAAACAAATTCAATGACACTCACACCTTCTTGTTTACCACACTAGCTTTTGGCCTCTCTACACTTCCATCTATCATATATTTTAACTTTATACACCCATGTGGTGCCAATTACATGTCTTTACCTCTAAGAACAAGAGATCATGTTAATTTATCATGGGGTGCTTGGAGCACTTCTTCCATGGCTTGAAGCCA
Source organism: Piper betle (assembly GCA_033002965.1). Lineage (NCBI taxonomy): Eukaryota > Viridiplantae > Streptophyta > Magnoliopsida > Piperales > Piperaceae > Piper > Piper betle. The sequence goes on along the minus strand of JAURVB010001246.1, from coordinate 30,274 downwards.
GCTTTGTGTTGAAGAGCTTATTTTGTTGTACCTGGTTATGTGACGACTGTATGCTCAACATTTATGCATATTTCGCATATCATTTTGTAATGAGACTTTCCTCTTTGTGATCATGACATGGCCAATATATTTACTAGCAAACAAATTAGCAATATTAGAACTAAATGGTTCATTATATCAAAACAACTGGAGCATCAATATTTGAATTACCATTATTCACTTCATTTGGCGGACAAGCAGAAATTGCATCAATTGTATAACCAACGTCAGTAATTTGTTCACCAACAATTCTTCACTAGTTTCAACAGATTTATCAGTATCATTATCACTAATTTCTTTAGATGATAATGTTTTAGGATTAAACTACTTGCACGATGATGTTGAATAGCTTGTGGCAAATATATTACTACTATTTATAGTAAAAATCCATCTCAATATCTCTAACAAACTAGTATAAATGATGAATAGAAGTATGTGTCCTCACATTAACAAACAAAGAACACTAACATCTTGCATGCAAAACGAGGCAATAATAGAGCAACACAAATAATAGAATAAATTTGAAGTAACCAAAATCTACCATCAAACGGTCAAAAAATACTAAATACGACTAGTCATGAAAATAAAATAATACTAGTACATGGGACTAACTAATAATAAATGAGCAGTAAATGAATAAAATAAATAAATATTAAAAAATCTTAAACATTGCATATCATGTAAATATATATTTAAATTAATATATTGAGTATCATTATATCAAAAATAGATAAGAAACCCATAAAAACCATCAAAAATAGCTAAATGGGCTGGTCTTAGTATCACAAAAAAATGCCGAATTGTACACGAGGACCGACTAAACGACGACAATCACGGCGAAATGGGGTTGTTGCTCGAGTATTTGGCTCCAACAAAGTGGCAAACAGGTAAAAAGAAATAAAGAATAAGTTCACAAGGTATATATAGACAAAGTAAGTATTTGAAGTAATATGAATGATGAAGTGGTATGATGAAAGGATGTGATAATGAATCGTGTGGGAATAGAAAAAGGTGTGAACCATAATTAAGGGAAAAGAACGTAAGTTGCTTTAATAACAAATAGTGCCTAGAGAAGTAGAAATAATGCAAGTAATAATTGTGCATAGGGTGTAACTAGGGCAAACAACAAAGCTAAATTGGTCCAAAATTTTTAAGATCACGAAACTTCAAACTAACATGTAATCCAAAGTATGACTTATAAAGGCTATCTGCTGCATCCTACACTTAAAATATCACACTCCAAACAGAATATAAGTCCCAATCAAACCATATAAGTCTAATAAAATAATGTGTTTACTCACTTAATATAACTAATCATATAATTAATAATCATCACTTTCACTCACAACCACTCGCGTACATCATTATTGCTTAGTTAAATAATGGCCTATGATGTTTTCTAAGGGTCAGTGATGTTTACTAGTGATAAAATTGATAATTTTAGTGATTTTAAAGAGATAATTGTAAATTATGGTAATTTTTTATTATATATAGTGGAAATAACCAACTAAATCATTAAGATTATTAATTTCATCCCTAAAAAACATCATTAGTCTTAAATAAATTTGACCCACTTGGCCCTACATACAAACAAAGAAACCGAACCAATACAAGACTAATTTGAATTAGATCCAATAATATATTGAAACCCTGAACCGAACGATTGGGATTTATCCATTCTAACAAATCAACAACTAATCAGTTTAAAATCACTTAAATCATAGTTTCGAAGATCGGCTGAGGAATTGCAAAGCTCCAACAGCAAAAATTCGAACGTCGGCGAGATTCCCAAATCACATATTGCCATTGCCTAGCTAGATGAAGACAAACAGGGAGTCAAATCCCAATCTTCCGAATAAAACAAAGTATGAACTTCAACTATTAGCTGAGGTGACATTTGATGTTGGCGGGAACGAGGTACCGCCAAAAATGAAGACAGAACACATGCATCTCGTGTGCTTTGATATCATGTGAATGCTAAACAATAATTATTTCATAAATCCAAAGAGTATTTGTACAGGAGAGGCTCCGTTCACTAATAAAAATACCCAAAAAAACTTAAACAAATAAATACAACTATCGTCCTTTAGATGAACTATGTCATCACAAATATGAGCCATTTATAATTAACTCTATTTATACTTCAATATGTCCATAAGACTTATGATCAAAGGGACGCACACTTGCAAACCTATTATATATGCCCATTAGTATAGACTTGTGCAAGCTCACATCAAAACTAGGAGAACAAATTTTCATGGCATTAGCAACTTAGATATTTTAAAAAATTATCTTTGCGAAAGTCATTTGTGGGCTTGAAGATGGACAAAGGACTTTAAAAAATCTGAGATCTTCAATACTATTCCTGCATGTCTTGCATGCTTCCGACACAATCAACACATTAGTAGAAATTTGGCCAATTGCCACGGTCACATGCCGTGGCACTTGGCCCTCTACCTATGCCACTGGAAAAGCCACGGAATAATTCCGTGGCGCTCGCGGCAGGTCGAAATCAACTTTGACTGTAGCAATGTTTAGCCACGGTTCATTACCATGGCTAAACGGTGGTTCTTAGCCACCGCTATATGGTAACTACACGTAGTTAAATTTAGCCGCTTCTTACTGTGGCTATGCCCCTTCACAAGTGGTGGCTACCTGGTATCAACACTGGTTGCATGAATCGGAATCGGAATCGGAATCGGTTTTCCCGTGAATCGGAATCGGAATCGGAATCGGTCTGAATCGGCCAGGAATCGGTTTTGTTGAATCGGTCCAAATTAATTTAATCGGTCATATATAATAATTTGACAATTTATAATATAAATATATTAAAATTGGATATTGATGTTATTTTGATATTATTCTGTGTATTATAATTTATGATATTTTTAAATATTTTTTAAGATTTTTTTAATTATTTAGAATTAATTATTATTTTTGACTCGAGTTAGACTCGAGTCAACTTTTAATTACGAGAATGCCACTCTTTACCCCCGCCGCCGCCGCCGGCCCGGTCGGCGGCGAGTCTCGCGGCGGCGATGTCGGAGGATGTCGGCAGCCCGGTCGGACGAACAGGCGGCGGTCGGACGGCAGATTCGCGGCGGAATCGCGGCGCTCGCGTCGGCCGGCGGAACCCGAGTTCGGGCGGCGGTCGCAACGCTGCGGCGGAATCGTGGCGGAGGGCGGAGCTGAGGTCGGAGTCGGGCGGCGGTGGCCTGGTCGGACGGAGGACGGCCGAGGGAGGACGGCGCAAGCGCGGCGGAGGGCGGCGGAGCGAAGGTCGGAGTCGGGCGGCGGAATCGGGGGAGGGTATGATTTAGGTTTTTAAATCCAAATTACCATTTTACCCATGCTTAAATAATTTAATAAAAATTATACCTAGGGTATTTTGGTAATTTCATAAAAAAACCGATTCCGATTTAAATCGGCCGATTCCGATTCCGAGTTAAATCGGTCGGAATCGGCCGAAACGGGCCGATTCACGACCCGATTCGGGGCCGACCGAGTCGGCCCCGAAATCGGATCGGCGCGACGCCGATCCGATTTAAATCGGCCGATTCCGCACGGAATCGGCCGATTCGTGCAACCATGGGTATCAAAACCCTCCGGCTATTGCCACCGCTTACCGTGGCAAAACCATGCCAAAATCAGGGAAAAAAATAAAATAATCTTTTTTGTTTTTTCATACAGTCCAATAACCTATTTATGATAATTTCGGCTAACATTTCTTAAATATATCAACCCACGTTTAAACACAAGTTTATAATAATATCAGTTCACAAACATCACGGATCATCACAACAAAATAATACGCGATAAGTACAAACAAGTCTACGGTGAAACCAAGTAAACTAGTTAGTCTAAAACATAACTGCGGAATATCACACAACATCACTTATCATGATCATCACCATCATCGTCCTCGATGGGCTTCCCATGCGACAACCTAACTTGAGCTAGGACTACTTGCATAACAGCAGCATCTCGAGCTCTAGCCTTCTTCTCTCTTTCCATTCCGTTTGTATTATTCTTTTAACATTTAAAATTTATAAATATATAATTATTTTAAAAAATTAATTAATTAATATAAAAAAATTTAATAACTTTTATGACATGATTCGAAAAGTCAATTAGTAAATCAATAAGTATAGAGTTATAACAGAATTTGACTTGGCAATCCACAAAGTCAAATCAACTCGGGTAATTTTTGAAATAAAAAAAGAGTTTTAAAATTATGACAATAATAAACAACTAAATCAGATGGGATGATAGCACCCATTTATTATTAAAACTTTATAAATCATCATCGAGAATATTATATAGTTAGCTAATTGGGTTTGTCAATAATATTTGACTATAAGACCTCTCAACATTTATAATGACATAGGCCTAAAAATGGTGGCCAAATTATTTCTTTAAAAGTGGCTAAATAAAATAATATATATAAGATCGTAAGACCTAACAAGGTTTGTAATGAGTCAAGTTAAATATAATATAATGGCTAAATAATTTCTTTAAAAGTAATTAAAAAAGTTGAAATGCTATAACATAACCTTATTAATATATCAACTTTATTTTAACGCGATTGCAAGATATGAAACTAATTTTAGGAGATCTCACAATTTACCCACTTCGAGAAGTTGCCTTGTTGAATTTTCTTTCCTCGATTTGTGGGTTAGCTCACGTCAATCAAATCCAGCTACTCATCCAATACAAACAACCACTGGTCTTGAGTTGATTTAAAGTGTATTGAATGATAGGGCAGATTTGATTGAATGTTGGCAAAATCTACTCGTAATGAAAAGGTGTAACGACTCTGACCCAAAGTGCAATGTAATAAGCCTAAGTCATTTCTTAGAGTAGATTTGATTGAATGTTGGTAAAATCTACTCGCAGTGGAAAGGTGTAACGACTCGACCCAAAGTGCAACGTAATGAGCCTAAGTCATTTCTTTAAAATGGTTAACCCAAGTTAAAGATCTATAGTCCATTCTCTCGATTCCCACTTATAAACAGGATCTTCTCCCAGTAGGTATGAGACTAAGTTGAGGGATCTCACAATCCACCCAACATAGGAAATTTTGTCCTCGAAATACCTATACCTGGCTTGGGAGCTAGCCCTAATGCCTATACTCGGCTTGGGGAGCTAGCCCCAATGCCTATACTTGGCTTAGGGAGCTAGCCCCAGCCCATAACCTTTTTGGCCCGTGACTAGCAGCCTAGCCAACTCCCTAGTCCAGCCCACCATTTAATACGGAATCAGGTTGTTCTAATACCATCTGTAACGACCCGACCCAAAATGCAACGTAACGGGCCTAAGTCATTTCTTTAAAATAGTTAACCCAAGGTAAAAATCTATAGTCTATTCTCGCTTATAAATATGATCTTCTCCCAATAAGTATTAGACGTGAGACTAAGTTGAGGGATCTCATAAAAAGAATTTTGATGATAACATTTTAAGGTTGGATTGGTATTAGATTATAAGATCCCCAAAATTTATGTAACATCAAATATATAATGGGAAGATCATAGAGTATGACAGTAGGGGTGTAATCATGAATCTTAACTTTGGTTAATCTTTTAAAAAATAATTTAACCCATCATCTTACAAAATTAGCACTCATGTCATCCAAAATAAAGGACTTCAAGAGCTGTCCCCGTTTGGATTTTGAATGACCATTACCCATTCGGACTATGTGCTCACGAACCGCGCCTTGTTGCCCACGCAGAGCTTATAATAAGCTGCCCAAGGAAATGTTATAGGATATAAGGTAATGTTCTCATCCCCCCAACGAAAGGATAAGATAATGTTTGCATTCGACCAACGGACTCAACCATATATAACGTAAAAAAATATTATGACTTGGGATTATCCCACATGAGATGTGATGGGAAGATTATTGAGTTTATCCCACATCGGTCATATAAAGTGTCAGTGACTTGTATATAGGTTAATAAAGAAGTCATATTCTAAAAGAGGCCTGTGACACTTATTGTAAATCCTTTTTAAGGGCCTATAAGGCCCAACATCAGAGTTGTCCTTCATAGATTCTACCTCATGATCATGATTTAAGGGAGTCTTCTCATGAATGGGTGATTGCCAAATGACGATAATTGATGATTTCGGGGTCATCCAATATATGAAGGTGATTGGCAAACGACCATTTCGCCTCATGATTTAAGGGATGATTTAAGGGAGCCTCCTCATGAATGGGTGATTGCCAAACAACGATAATTTCGCCTCATGATTTAAGGGAGCCTCCCATGATTTGAAGAGATTTTTCGTCCATGTATGAGTGATTATTGAGATTTTGGGGTCGTCCAATGTGTGAAGGAGAATAATTGAGTTTATCCTATCCCACATCAGTGTTGGTGATTTGTATAAGGCTAATTAGAGAGCCTTATTCCTAGCTTTTAGATTAAAAGAGGCTAGTAACCCTACTCATTGCAAGTCCCTTCTAAATGCCTATAGGGCCCAACAATCACTGGAGTAAGATCCACCAATCACCGGAGTAGCTAAGATCCACCAATCACCGGAGTAAATTAAGATCCACCCGTATTTATAAACTCTGAAAGGAAACTTAGTAGCAGAGCCCAAACTTTTTGCTTAGGGTTTGGGACGTTATAAAACCAATGAATTTTCTATAACTTATATGTTCTTCCCTGATAATATCTGCCATCAAAGCAACACATAAGCTGCTACCCATCTCCGCTCTTATCCTTCTCAACATTCTCTCATCTTTTTGGCTTGTAATTGAGATCAGAAGAGATGCACCCGAGACACTGCATTGTACTCCCGGACGTCTTTGCCAACCCCTGGAACGTCGTCCGGCCGGAATCGATTATCCATCCCGGCGACATCTTATATGTCGCCTCCTTTCACACCCTCCGCTCCCTCCTCCGCTCACGCAGTACCCCTCCCCGACGAAATGACGGCAAAATCAACGAAGCGGAGCAGTCTGTGTTGGAGCCTCTTTCTCCGCCTCGGAGTCGAAGAAAGCCTAACGTCGACACCATGAATGAACGTTGACGAACGTCGCCTGGCAGGAGAAGCCCTGCGAGAACAATATCTTCGCCTTCTGACCGACGCCTCCGCCGGCAAGCTCATCCTGCAGGTTGCATCAACTTGAGGGCGCTGAGAAGTTCTTCTTACCAGTTCCACCATGATCATCGGAGACCTCATCCATACAAGTTGAACAGAGTGCATCCATCGTCGGACACGATCACAAGGTGGTGCACCTCGGCCATGGAGATGGTGGGAAAGCTAGCTTGAGAGGTCAGTTGAAGCCATTCTTGAGGGTGGAGACGGGAGACGGCAGCTCCGGTCGGAAAATCTCGGGTCATAGAGTGAGGTTTATGCTGCTGGAGGAGGCGCGACGCTCGCCGAGGCAGTTTGGACGGAACAACACCTAATCCACCGCAAGCAAAAACATAAATCCAGAGTACTTAGATAATCAATAATAATGAGCATGAAGCATTTTATCCTTAAAATTAATAAAAGACCCACTCTCATGCAAGCATTGTCTCATTCATTTTTAAGTTCAAGAGCACTTTGCGGAAGACATATAAATGATATTAAATATAAGGCTCCTACAGCTAAGCATTATTTTATGCTAAAAAGACGAAAACCGGTTCTAAAGTGTTCAGTTTCTTAATAAAGCATAAAAACTATATACTTGAATAATGTTATTATAGTTAATAATTTGCGGGCATTTTAATAGCATAGACATTGGAAGATTACTTCAATATTCAATAACATAAAAAGTTCATACATGGGAACAAATATATTTATTGAATTACGCTATTTGATATTGCATATGTTATTTTTGCTACATGTAGCCAAAGTAATGCTCATCTCATTCTTGCAAACGAAAAAGGGAAAGCTAATTGAAACATAAGGACAAAAAAATAAATTTCAAGCTGGTTAGGAAGTATTGCTTGTTACATATCTGGATTCAACGAAGACAAAGAAATAATAAAGATAGGAAATATTATAATTTAGTAATTGGCAAATATTTGAGTTGTAGCACAAAGATCATAATCACATCCTTACAATCTAATTGTGAGACCCCCTTTCTCCGAGAATAGCCTGCATATGAACTCCAACGGAATAAAATTCAAAACTATAAATGAAAAAACTTAATAAGAAAATTCAACTTGCTATTAGAAAATGTAAGCTTTGAGTAACAAATCAACTTTCCCAAATCCAAATAACCACGCCATAAATCCTAAACTTTCTATAAATCTTAAGGGAAAAAAATGCACTGATAGACAAAGTGACTAATACCAGTGGTTAGCATGCATGTCCTTGGTTAATGGAGGCAAACAAACGGTGATGGGCGAAGCAGAGCCATGGTTATGGATGAAAAGAACGGCGATCGGTACTGTTGAATTGATCTTTTTATCCAACTGCCTTTTTCTAACAAAAAACTAATAAAAAAATCTATATCCACAAATCCCTCAAGAGCAAACAAACAAATAACAAATCTTTCTACATAAACTTACATTTACCCATAAAAAAATCCAATCCAAGATTATCAAAAACGTTCATTGAGTGTCACTTCCAACCAATGACAAAACACACGCAAGAATCAAGCATCTCAGGCATACATTCAAAATACACGTAGACGCAGCCTTTGGCACCATCGCTTGCGATGGCGGACATCACCTTCTTACTAAGGTCAGGCATACCCCTTCTTCAATGTCGCCATGGCCATGTCCACTGCAGGCCGACGGCAAATGATGGAGCCAGCCCTTAATCCCCTTGACAATGGTGATTTACAGGTTCTTGATGACAAGCGAAACTTGTTCCGCACAGATCCTCCACGACCTGACTACCATTAACACAAAAAAAGACTTTCCATGAAATTGAAGATAGAAGGGATGGATTGGAGGGCTAGATCGGTGAAGAAGAGACCTCGCTTCAACAGTTTTGGCTACGAATGGGTATGGAGTAGAGGGCATGCATGGGGAATGGTTATCGGCATGCACTGTTGATGGCGAAAGGGCGGGGGAAGGACTTGAGATGGAGGGGATTCAACAATTGAAGGAGGCGACTGGGATTGGTTTACATCCCCGCAAAACACGGGAGGATTCACGACTTCCCCTTTTATAGATAAGAGGGGATCATATGTGGGAGATGGAGGTTCAGATCAAAATCGACAGCAAGCTAGCTTGTATGTTCCGTAAATCCACCCCTCGAAATATATATAATATGAGAAATAATTAGTTGTAAACTTTTGCACATAATATTTGTCGGAAATTTCGAGGACGATTATAGATATGGATAGGTGTTGTTTTGATAGCTAGTTTTATTGCAACACTTTCTGGGGGCTTAAGATTCTATCTAATACGTATGATTTTGGAAAGCTAAAATTAATAACTCAAAAGGTAAAATTGTGAAGTCAAAATAAAACTATATAGACAAGTAAGGAAGTTAAAACTCAAACAAGGAGAACAAAATCACTTCCATCAATGACAATATAGACACACTTGAAAAGCCCCCGAAAAATGAGCCGACGACTGTGCCCTATGTACAGTAAAACCAGACTCATCCGAGCTGCAGGTAAAAATAATGTCGAAATACCACAAAAACCGATCGGCTGATTCAAGAGTCAAAATAATAATAAGCTAGGATTTTACAAGTTGTTTTTAATTAGTATCATGTAAATTTTGTTGACTTAGAAAAATAATAAGCTAGGGTTTTACAAGTTGTATATAATAAACTGCAGGTAAAAATAATGTAGAAACACCACAAAAATCGATCGGGTGATTCAAGGATCAAAGTAGTAATAAGCTAGGATTTTACAAGTTATAAATATTTAGTGTTATGTAAAGTTCGTGGAATTATAAAAATAATTGTCCGTGGAAGCGGAAAATTAAGAACGCATTTGCTTTTTGTGTGCCATCGTGACGATATTGATATGCATGTTGATGACATTGATGTACTTTTTAAACATGTAAAGAAGGAGATGATCCTTTAATATGTTAAATTCCCAATTATGACATAATTTTGAAAAGGCCTAATGTTTGCCGTCTTTAACAAGGTTAAGAATAATATTTTTCATGATCAACAAAAGTAAATTGACTTAGGCTCCATTTGATTAACATAAAAAATTAAAAATATATGAAATAAATGTGGTATTTTATGATAATTAAGACTTCCACCAAGTGATCCCGCTGAAAATTTTATTGCAATAATTTTTTTATAAAAAACACAATAAAAAAGGGAAAAAATTTTGGTCAAGAGATTTTCTATCTCACATCATAAATAACTATTTATAAATGATGTCTATAAAATTTCAGACATTGTATATATTTTTAATGCCAACCAAACAAATCCTTGGTTTAGTTCATTCAAAACTATGCCAAATTTGATATTTCAAATAATTAAGGAGATTCCTTGTAAATAGTTTTGGAGTTACGGCTCAGATGTATGTAATTCTAAAAGTTTTTAAAAAATTGAGATATACAATCGTTTAGAAGATTGTCTAGAAGCATTTTCATCTAGGGAAAGTTTTGCTATAGGACTTGCTACAGCACACTCCTTGTACCAGCCTTATAATTGGTGCAAATCACCATAATTTAAGGAGTTTAAATACTAATTACAGGTGTTTTTCCAAATTCTTTAAATGTGGTGATTTACACCAATCAAGAGGTTGCTACAATGAGTTTGTTATAGCAAATGCTAAAACAAATCTTTTCTCCCTGGTCTTACACTCTAGAAAATACAAAAGTTGTGAAGATGTGTGAATGTGGTACAATTATGTCAAAGACGTCCAAGATATATCAATATACCTTTCAAGTATCACTTTGGAACGTACAAGCTTTAAGAAGTTTTCTAGTAGTTCTTTCTTATGTTACAACCTAGTTCTACTACTGATCCCCCCATCACTTCAATAAACCTTCCAACCCAAATAATCCCAACATCTCTATATATATTCTACGATGAATTAGCTGATCGATAAAGGCTTCTACAATTAATTTGAATGAATGATTGAATTAATAATAGGGAAGGCTAATCAATATCTAATTATTATAACAAACCACCAATCTTTAATCATGATTAATAAAACAAAAAATTTAAAAAAATCACAATTGTAAAATAAAAGTGTTCAACACCTACAAGTCATGGGTTTCCCTATGAGGCCTTCTTCTTCCTCAAGTAAAACTCTTAAGAATTTTGATTTCCTTTAATGTGAATATGGGCTGCTTTTTGCTTCTCAACACCATTTTATTTTTCATCAAGAGAGGTGAACTCCAATTCGCTGAAAAAGAAACCGCTTACTGCCAATCTGAGCATATTTAGGGAGTAAATTATATACTTCATTTTATGTTTTCATCTTCCTTCTTTTATTTATTTCTCTTCGTACTGCCTTTCTTGTTGGATTTAGTTAACTACAGACCCATATAATTTTAGCAAATCATACTTGATGTCGGTTTATTTTCCATCTGAACTAATTGAGGTTTGCTGTAATTGCCTCTTCCTCTAAGTCTGACATTGTGTGCATTTTATGCCATGAGTGGAGAGTTCATGTTGTTGGTCTTTAGAACAAGACCAAAAGCAAACTAGTTCCATTAGCAAAACAATAATATTTAGACAAAAATCTTCTTTTCTTAAGTTTAACTTTTATTTTCAAGTATACTTCATAATGTTCATTATGAAAAAGTATCATATGTGGGATGCAATCTTAACATTGCACACTAATTCTTTTAATCTTTCACGGACTTTAATCTTTATATATATATATATTATCTTTATATATATATATATATATATATATATATATATATATATATATATTGTGAAGATACGAATGAGCCGAAGCAGGAGAACGTAGCAAATTAACTTCACATAGATGCATGAATTTATTCTTCACCAATTTCACTTATATGCAGGATGCCCCTTCTATATATATTCAACCACTAAATATGAATCGACGAATCAGTCAATGATATGGCTAGCTATGAAGAGAAATTGATGATTCAATGATCAAGATTGAATTAAATTTGATGTCATATGACTAATATTGGCAAGCTCCAAGTTTATGATGGTTTCAGACTTTGATCTTCGCTTAGAAAATTGTGTGGTAGAACTCTTTAACTCTTGATGACTTTGAAAAGTAACTAAGGCTGTGTTTGTGGCAGAGTGCTTCATTAAATATTCATTCCCTCTTACTTGTTTTTGGTCATTTTTCACACTAGATCAAACTGGTTGCTCATATTAATTTGTGTTGGACTCTTATGGGCCCGTACCCAAGCCCGAAACCACGGTTGGACCCTTCGGGCCCCCACAAGGACTTTAAACAATCAAAGGAAACTCGCAATAGGTGTTACGGGCTCTTTTAATCCAAAAGTTAACTTAAGAAATAAGGCTTTCCCATTAGCCTATATACAAGTCGCCAATAACCTCTATGACTGATGTGGAATAAACCCAACAACTCCCCTTTACACATCGGGCGTGGCCCGAAACAATCACCGTCTAATAACTCCCCCCAAATCAGACGACACCCACTTGGCAAACTCCTCTTAAATCATCAGGTGGAACCCACGAAGGAAATCAGACGACACCCACTTGGCAAACTCCTCTCAAATCATCAGGTGGAACCCACTGAAGGAAACAACAATAATCGGTATAGACAAACCTGACTACAATAATCAGTGTAGACAAACCCGACTCAACTTGGCTCTGATATCACTTGTTGGGCCCTTATGGGCCCGTACCCAAGCTCCGAAACTACTGTTGGACCCTTTTGGGCCCCCACAAGGGACTTTAAAGAACTAAAAGAAACTCATAATAGGTATCACGGGCCTCTCTTAATCCAAAAGTTAATTTAAGAAATAAAATTTTCCCATTAACCTATATACAAATCGCCAACAACCTCTACGACCGATGTGAAACAAACCCAACAATTTGTTCTGAAAGTGGGCTAATTACTTGGGAACATAAATTTTAGACTTTATGATTATCGGTGAATTTCGTTCTGCAAGTTACTTGATTGACGAGCAGTTCTATATTCAACAAATCAAATATGAAGCTGTGAGCACAGCTACTATCGTATTTTTTTGGGCATTATCTTGGATTTTTCCTGACTACTGAGTACTCATGAGTATTATTAGTGTTAAGATAGCAATGTGAAATCATCCACAACAAAACCTTTGGCAGGATATGAATACTGAATCTGAAACGTACTTCATTAATAGAATAAATGCAAGTAAAAGAATCAAATTGCTGCATTTGTTTTCTCCTTACATTGTCTTCCCAGAGATAAAATCTATGAACCAATGGACTTCACATTGCGGTTCTGGCAAGCTCGTGTGTTATTCATTTCATTTGCATACATGCTCTTGAAGTACAAAAAATGAATAAATTGGTATCTGCCCAGAAGGACAAGCATGCTGTCCTTGGTTCTTCTAACTCACAAAGAATCCGTGATCTCATGGTCACTCATCCACCTGAACTGTCTTCTTTGCCTTCACAGAACTTGCCCTGCACAACAGTTTGAAAAAGGCCCATTGGAGAAAAGGAGGAGATCTGATCCGAATTTCTCAAGATCTGAGCAAAGCTGAAAACCATGAAAAGGGTAGGGTACTTTCTGCTGGATCACAAACAGAGCATCCAAGAGAAAAATATAGTGCTGCAAATGCATTGGATTAATGGTACCCAGGTGAAAAGAAAAGACTGGGTTGCAAGAGAAGTGTCTGGTGCATAAGCTTGGAGCCGACAAGCACCGATCTTGCTCTCCACCTCAAAAGATCTCCCCACCCTCGTTTGCCAAAGCCATGGTAAAACCTAGCTTTGACTTATCTAATGCACCCACCACCCGTTCACTGTGCCAACCACGCCACCATGGAAATAAGTTGTATCATCACATAGGTATACTAAAGTAAGAAGTCTGGCCCCTCATCCTCTGTGTGGGCTTATTTATTGCAACTATTCTTTTGCAGGCCGGGGGCATAGGTTTTGTCTGGGGCATTTGTGGATGTCACACATGCACAATCTAGCTGCTCACTGTTATGACTTGTGGGTTTTAAGACCCCTTAAAATTACATGGTTTTAAATAATGATATGATATTGACTTGGAGGTGAAAAGTTGAGGGAAAGCTTTCCCTCGCATGGACCACGGTGAGAGATTGATGTTGAGATGGTGCAGGCTTTTAATTTATTAACATATCTTCTGCATCTCCCTATGTTGATATCTGTAATCCATAAAAAGCCATCGGAGCCAAACCATGGAATTTAGGCTCCTCAAGGATTTCAAGAACATACAACACATACCCGGAATATGGTACATTGAAGCAGAATTATACCTGCTTTTGTGATCAACCAAGATCAGATCTTGAGGCGGGTCTGTGTCAATTCTGCGGAAGAAGAAAAGAGGAAGTTAAGCCACACACATGCTCTTTCTTTGTAGGAGACATAAGAAACCAAGAGCTGGGGGGCAATGAATATGCACTTTTTTCCTGAAGGATTCTGTACTTGTAGTACTCATTGCTGGTGAGAAGGATTAAAGTGTGTCTCCCTGCTGTAGCATCCTAAAAAACTAATCCGACTCCAGAAGCTTACAATGTTCCTTCTATACTGCTCGAGAGGATGTGAATCTAGCAGCACTTTTCAAGCTCATAAGATGGCCTGATACCTTTCCTAGGTTTGCATGAGTTTGCAGCAACAAAATTGATCACTTTGTAACTCATTCTTTTATAATCACTATCAAATCTAAGCTGCAAATTCTCAGCCAGAGGTGTTGATCCATGTTGGTGCAAGCATTTCTTTACCACTCAATAATGAGACAATAATTTAAGTCTCATTATCCATGCTAACCCGATAAAAACTCCAACAGTTGCTAGTCCTAATTAAGCTATATATAAAGAAGTTGTCAGATTGATCATTTGATCATAACTAACGAGATGATAGAGGGATCAAGAATAATTCATATAGCTAATCGCTACGAAAACAAGTCATTGGTGACGAAAATTTGTTACCAAAACCCTAAATTTGTCGCAGAAACTATCCTCACAAAACTTTCCTCTAATTTCAGCGTCAATAAATTTTATTGTCACCAATGTCATAGTTTCTGGCGTAGTTTTAAATATTGTATCTACCATCAAATTGTATGTTGTATATAACTTATTATTTTTAAATCGAGTATAATTTAATTTTAATCCATACCCATTTTTTAATCTAAAATTTTCCTAATATTTTAAAAAAAGTCACAATATTTTAGTTGGTATTTAATAAAATATTAATGATAAAATATATTTTTAACTATAATAAAATAGTTTATTTATAATTTTAAAAGATGATTAAATCCAATTCAACCTAGTATTAAAATAGCATGTATTAATAATAAATCTGATATAATAATTAATACGATATTTAAAATTATTATTTTTAACAATAAAGTAATCCCGTTGAAAATCGTATGTTTGTTTTATAAGAATTGTGTAGTATACGTGATTGTCGAAGCTTAGCACAGGTGAGCAAACACTGTTTGCAGCTTCTTCGCGACGGACGACTGTTACCCATAAAATGCGGTGGATTTGTAGGTAAAGGAAGAAATGGGAATGTCCTAATTTATTGTTTATTAGGAGGCTACTTATTAAGGAGGAGGAGATTGGGAGAGAGCGCCGAGGGCCCTCAAAGCTCAACAACCCTCACGAGTCTGCGCATTCAATGGAACCTCCCCCTTTGAGAAAACAGCTGCTTGCATTCATAACCTGCATTGGAAAACAACGCTAGCAAATCCCGGCATGAGTACATACATCAAGTTATCAATTCAAAGTACTGTTGTGCGTGAAGAAGGCTTGTTTACACCGGAGTATCCCCATTTTTTTTACACCGAAAAATTCTCGTATATAAAATCATCGCCGTAGATGTGGAAGCATCACATATACATAACATGGAGCTTGTCCACTGACAGGAATAGACATCAATATCATTGCAGACATTCTGTTTCAGGCTACGTATTTCTTCACATAGGAGGCATGATTTTATGAACGTGCTATTTATGAGAAAAGACCTCCTTACCTATTCGTATATTTTCATCTGTCAAGTATCTCTCCAATTAGCTTCACTCTTTTCCGGTCTCCTTCTTTGCACTTTGTCCCCCAATAAATCCCCCCTTAACCACATCGTGTAAGTAAATATGAGAGCAGCCGTCTTGGTTGTGAAATTTAATAAACAAAAAAATATCTCGTCATCTCATGCAGGCTAAATAAAAACCGGGTCCTTTACCGGAATTTTTTTAAAAAATAAGTACTTTATTTGATTTTACGGTTAAAATTATTAATTAAACGAGTTTATTTATAATTATTAATATTTGGTTCAACTCGACTCAATTTAATAATTTGATATTTAAATACTTAAGTTCGAACTAGACTCGAACTCGAATCTTATGAGCCGAACTTAAGTAAGGCCGTATTTTGACTCGATTTGATTTAATTATAACTTAAATTCGATTCAAACTCAATTAAATAAAATAATATAATAATAATATAAATAAATAAATATATAAATAAATATATATATATATATATATACCAAAGATGATGACTGATAATTAAGATAATAAATATTCAAATTAATGACTTTAAGATTATAAATTTAATTCATATTAATTATATATTTTTTAAATGAGGTAAGTTTACTTTTAATTGAGTCGATTTTAAATTCACGAATGAGCTCAAAAATTAAACACGTATATTTGAATTTGAGTCAAATTCAAATACATAAAAAATATTTAAATAAAATTTAAATATATATTTAAAAAATTTTAATTTCAAGTTAAATTCAAATAAATTTTAAATTATTTAATCTAAATTTAAATATAAATTAAAATTAACTTACTCGCTCACTTAACACCTCTCAAATTCTCGGTCGTGAACTCATCTAGAATAGCTACTCTGGATTAGATACCAACTATTAAGGAAGGCGATGGAAATCATCCATGTATCCATAGTTCAAACATTAGAGAATTTTACCGGATGAAAGGAAAGGTACCAAAAAGTGACGGGATTAATGTTTGAAGGGACTACTCGACCATGCAAGATCGAAAGCACGTAAGAGATTAGAATTAGAATAAAAGGAGAGACCAGACCAGTGACCTTTCTGGGTACACAAAAGAAGAGAACTTTTTGGTGGCAGAGCCTAAACACGCCCTCTTAAGGCCCTACGAAAGCCCTAGTTGAGACAAGTCCACGTGACATAACCTTGGTTTCCAAACCCTAAACCAGAACTCTCCATCACGCTACTACCGGCCAAAAAAGATCATCCCAACCCTTAACTTCAAACGACAGCACTCTGCAACTTTGGTTGTTATAGTACTGTTGCCGCTGTCGGATTGAAACTACTTCATCTTAACAAAAATTATGTGTCTTCATTTCTTATGTTAAATCTTTTTTCTTCTATACTTTTAACTTATAATTTGGATTGATTATATATACCCTTAATTAACTTGAAGTTTGCAGAAGACATAGCTGCCATTTATGAACATGAACAAAGCTGAAATCGGTGAGAGGAAAATAAAATAAACACAATTGCCGAACCGTTTCTGAGTGCCGCCAGCGTAATCATGGTGATCCCGACCTTGAGCAGACAGGGATATCTGGTGGAGTATGCATGGAGCCATTTGTTTAATCTGTTTTCAATGGAGTCCCTCAACAAGAACTGGGAACTTTGCCAAAAGTAAGCGGGATGAAGAGACCTCGAAGAAGGAAAAAATTGAAGTTCACTACACGCCCACATCAATCACAACACTCAATCTCACCTCCGTAAAAGCAATATCTTCATCATTTTCATGCAATAACACCAGCTGTTAACCGCCTGCATTTTCTCTTGTTTTCAAACGAAACATTCTGACGTGTTATTCATGGACTTGCGCTTAGCTTATACAATCAATTAAATCTCACTCCTATATATAGTTAGTAATTATTTTTCACCTTTTCTAGCCAGTGTTACAAAACCAAGAAGATGGTAGAAAGTATGTCATTAAAACAACAATTAAGTTGTGCAAAGTTTCAATTTCTTTGAAAGTGAAGAGGCACTGTAACAGTTGTAGTTAATCACATTAGTTAATTAGTGGTTGCCCAGAACCAATCAAGTAAACCTTCCCAGCAAAAGATCACTCATATATAGCTGTTTGTATTAACTTCCATTTATTATAGTCAGGGGTAGTTCCTTGTTTTTAACCATGAGTAATCATGCATTAGAATTCTTACGAGTGCATGATTTGCATTAGCCACCGTTAAACCACCCCAACCTTCCCTATAAGAACACCAACACTACTCAGCCAAAGTGCAATACCCATCATTTCTACCACATCCAAATCCCAAACCACAGGGTTGGGTAGAGAGAACTCAGATTCCATCCATGGAAGAAGAAGCCTTTAGGCAACTTCACAAGTTCCAATCCACAGACCACTACTCATGTGATCAACCAAGAGGAGGAGAGCAGCTCAAGCTCAAGCACGGCCGGAGGTCATCACAAGCTGCACCAGAACCTGCCAGCTTCAAGGAGGCCGCCGCGGCTGGCTCCGAACCGCCGCCGATGCGATACCGGGGAGTCCGGCGGCGGCCGTGGGGGCGGTACGCGGCAGAGATAAGAGATCCCTTGTCCAAGGAGAGGCGGTGGCTGGGGACATTTGACACGGCAGAGGAGGCGGCCTACGCTTATGACTGCGCCGCCCGGGCCATGCGCGGCCTTAAGGCGCGCACCAACTTCCCCTTCAACCCATCTTCTCCGGCCCCTTCCCCGCCGCGGGTTCCTCCCTTCTTCCCTAAATCCAACCCCTATAGCCTCCATGGCTGGCCTTTATATTTCCAAACTCCCTCCAATGTAACCACCACGGGTAATTCTCCTCGACTCACACTTCTTCGAGACTTGGTCTCGTCATCATCATCATCGTCGGCTTTTCATGGCTGCTTTGATCAGCATGAGCATCTTGCCAATCTGAATTATGCCAGCTCAACCACCTTTGCGATCAACAACAACAACAACCAGATTTATGATCAACCGGCGGGGTGTATTGGGTTTAATGGTGGTCGGGGTATGGTGGAGCAGAACCCTAACACCTCTGACGTATCTCCTATGGAGGAAACCATGGACTCCGACATTGAGGAGTTCTTCGGCATGGAGCGGCCAGAATCCGGCCTACTCCAAGAGATCATCAATGGGTACCTCCCTAAACCCTCCAAACCATCCAACTCCAAGTGCTGTGCTTCGGTTGGTGCAGGTAAGGTAAAGAATGTCAAGAATGACTTCACCTTCGGTGGCTACGGAACATCAATGGCTGGCCATGAAATGAATGGTGATGTTTATGGAGCTCAGTACTATATGAACTACGGTCAAGTTGTTGGACCGGCGCCGGACCAGCTTGGCCTGCCCATAGCTGGAGCTTATAATTACAAAGGAAGCCTTGGCTTCGTTCTGTCATGGGGAGAGCGCAACAAGAAGCATCTCTGACAGTGCCATTAGCTCCGTTGCTGGTTTGGAAGATCACATGTTCCATTATCCCGAGTTCTTGGATATATATGCTGCTAGCTTACAGAATGCATGAATTATACATTATTGATCTTATGATATATATATATTGGCTTTCTTGTTGTTGCTGCTGCTTAGTTCTAGGTCAGAAACCAATCATCCAAATTTCATGGAAAATTAGCATCTTGTGATCGTTAGGTTACTATTTACGAGTTTCTTAAATATTTTAGTTCCGTGTATTTCTGAAGCCTGCCGATCAAGATGAAATGTTGTGTATTGCCTTTGAGAATGTAATGGAGTATTTTAGAGCAGTTGAAAAGAACACAACACTATTCTAGCGACGTTACACTCAATTTGATGCAAGTACCTAATTTGCATCTTCAATTTCAGTATCAATTTATTATTTATTAAGTTGTTTGATATTATTTGCCCGTCATTCAATTTATATATACATATGTTGTCTTTACGATGAGTTGTATATCAAAACGGAGAACTTGGTGCGTTTTGTTTGACCTTGGAATTGAGCAATATTATACAATCAATGAAATTAAGTAATTGTTATCGTACTCGAAATGATCAGCGTAATAGCTACCTCATATGGTGTGGAAGAGCTCGACGATTGATGTACGGTTGTGTTACTCTACGAGAGGCGGAAGGGGATGTAAAAATGCTGATGCTTATGAATATTTATGTGGTGATTGATATCAC
This sequence comes from Piper betle, assembly GCA_033002965.1. NCBI lineage: Eukaryota > Viridiplantae > Streptophyta > Magnoliopsida > Piperales > Piperaceae > Piper > Piper betle. The sequence goes on along the minus strand of JAURVB010001246.1, from coordinate 10,051 downwards.
TTGAGTTGCGTGAAATCGAATAATAACTTATAATTGTTTCAATTGAGGTTTGGGACACAGATTGGGGTACAAGTATTTAAGAAGAATTTCTGATTTTCTGATTTTCTGATTTTTCGTGAATTTCTGTGTTCCATTGAATAATTTGATTCATAAATTTATTGAACTAAGAGTTTTTCATAATCATCAAAAAAAACTCCTTAATCTCCCCTCGACTCAATAAATCGAAATTAGTTAGATCAAAATCAGTTTTCGAAAGAGTCAGAATTAAAATTGGTCTTTGATAATTTATAATATAAATATATAAAAATTAGATATTAATGTTATTTTGATAATTTATAATATAAATATATAAAAATTAAATATTGATGTCATTTTGATATTATTATATTATTATATTTTATGATATTTTTAAATATTTTTTTAAATTTTATTTTAAAATTATTTAGAATTAGTTATTATTTTTGACTTGAGTTGGAAATAAGTCAAATTTTAATTACGAGAATGCCACCCCAAGTATTTCTTTCCCTTTCACCCGTTTTCTCATTCATCTGGCCTCCTTCCTTGCTGCCGTCACCGCTGTCGCTACCGTCGCTGCACCCTGCCTCTCCCAGCCAGCCCCTTGCCCCCTTACCTAACCTCCCAGCCCCACATCTAATATATGAGCTAGTGTAGCGAGGTTCTACATTTGTTAATTAAAAATCCAAGCAGATAAATATTTATTATAGTAAGATTTTATCGGCAATTTTTTATAGTAAAGGTATTCATCATCAGATATTATACTTGAGAAAATTACTATTCACGGGTGATATGTCTATTAACGATTTAGTAATTATTGTGTTCTACGATCCGGTGGTATTTTTTCGTAAGGTCTTAACTCTACCTTGGTTAAACCGAGTTTAGGTAGAGACTTAGTTCGGGCATACATGATAGCCCAAACTCACACTTAAAAATAATAAAATAATGATCACATGCTAAAAATGTCGAATTCGTGCAGCATGGGGCTTCCCTAGCAAAATCTGCCCAGGTCAGAAGGTTGAATCTTGTTGGCTACGGCCATATCAGGTCACCCTTGTGCGGGAAAATTTTTCGGCCTAAATTCTAATCTTGGTCATCTTTATATGCAAACAGCCAAGATTTGATGAAAAAATCTTACCCCTCGCACACCGGCCGGGGGGGAAGGGCACACGAAGTCGGTGTTGGTGAGAGGTGGAGCTGGGCGGTGGGGAGGGGTACGAGTAGGGGAACGGGGTTGAGGGTAAGGGGGACCGAAAGACAAGTGGGGGTGTAACACCCCAATTTTATCGGTCCAAGGGTAGGCCGAAGTGTGATGTTATAATTTAGGAAACTATTTATTAGACTACTCTCATACAACTTTGCAGAAGCGTATTTTAACCCTCAAGGAAGATTAAGATAGGAAACCTCAAGGTTTCATTACATATACATGTTAATTCATACTAGCATAGCGATGCCCTTAAATTTAAGAATTCTATATGATCACCTTAGCCACAATAGAGGCAAAACCTCCTCTGTAACCATAAGTGGTGACTTTAAAAATATTAATGTTCACTCTCAACTACAAAAGAAATGCACCCCGACTATATTTTTGAGGTTTCATACTTTTACATGAACCTTTTCTTACTACTTAGTTTAAATTATTTGTTATATTTATTAATTTCTTATATGCGGATGAATGCAAAGAATTTGAACAAGGGTCGTGGTTACCTGTTCCACGTTCCCGACATGTGTAAGAAAATAAAATAATTAAATACAACATCATCGGATGCTAAGGCATCAAACCTTAATACTCGAACTTCACATGGGTCTTCAAGTAGTGTAAACCGTATGCTCCTACCCACGTTTCTTTATCACACACTCACGCAGCTATAACAAATATGTTTCACATACCTAATAAGCTCCTCATTATGTTCGAGGAATTTGAGGCTTATACCTTGCAGAAGATAATTAGAATGCCCCAAAGTGTGTTTGCACCACAATGATAATGCAATGATATATAAAGCACACGTGCACAACAACAATTAATTGACTTATCCCAAAACATACAAGTTCATACAACTTTAGGGATTATTCCAGTAACATGCTACATCTCAATTTCATATCAACTCGGTAATTAACATGAATAAAATACGAAATCCCCCTTCATGAGCCATTTGATTTATCTGCCTACGTATGTCAACAAGACTAAAACACCTAAATATATTAGAGAAAAACATCAACAATCAAAGAATTGATTACTAGTCCTGTAGAATCTAGGAATATAGCATTTTTGGCAAATGAGTATCTAAACACCGACCAAAAAGTTGTAGAAACTTCCAAAATCATACAGGGTGGTAAGTGAAGGTCGATGCGGCCACATATTATACCATAATTTCCTACAAAGAAGCATCTTACAAACATATAAACATTCATATATCGTTTACGCCCTCATATCTTCTATATATCACCTGCCACAGTACCCATGTAAATCGGAACCAATGTGCCACAATTTTCGAAAACGCAGTGCATTCATGTTACCCTACATATATTGCACCACTTAAGGGTAGAAAATGGTACTAGTATAATTTGTATATACCACTTACTCTTTTATTCATGAAATCCGTAAAAATGTACATACTTATATAATAGGCTTAGGGAATAGGCTTGTATTATAAATTTCTTGAGCTTCAGTTCAAAAATAAACAAAGGATCTCATCCTTGTAGTTTTATTCAATATACGATAAAATATGACTAAATGGCCTGGTATCAAAGGGATCAAATAAAAATGCCACCGACACAATTCTATCATTTAAAACACGATTAAAAGTTCCACTCAATTGCCAAATATAAGGGTGAAGCAAGAAAGTTTTACGAACCTGAATGAGTAGAACTCTGTATTCTAGTTGATGAGCTCACCTATGATACCTAGCACGAAGATGAAACCGAATAAAAATCGGGTTACATCGACAAGTAAAATGAGGCAAAGTCTCCAACAAGCTCAACACTTAAGATCACTTAATTTTCTTAATTAGGTCCTAAGTAAAGTGTTAAATATTATTAGGTAACTTAATTAAAGTTTTAGTTTCATATTCACTTAGTGGGTTTTAATCAATTCTAGGGTTTTTAAACGAATGGGCTTACTAGACGATTTTTTGGATGGGTTTAACAATGTTCAAATGGGCTAAAATTTGGATGGGATGTCCCTTACACTCTAAGGTTCATAGGTAAATTCTGCCATGGCTGGCCCATAAGCCAATCTAGGGGAACAAGATCCATTAAGCTCGGGCCTAAGTGCTGGTTCATGGGCTAGAAGACTCCAAATAGGGTTGGGTCAGCGGGCCTAGTTAGCCAACACACGTAGCTTGATCTCAATAAGAGATAGAATAAATTTACTTTTTAAATAAGCCTAAGTGGATTTTACGAGTTGGGTTATTGGATGTGCTGTTTTTCGAGCTATCTGGACCCTAACATATGTAAAATTTACAAACAAAATTGGGAACTTACCCAAATGTCCCTAAAATGGGTCACGGTGCTACTGAGACATAGAGTAAGGTGTGGACCAAGTTTTAATAAAATCCAACATTGTTAACCTATTTTAAGGTAATTTACAATTGACATGAAAAATTAGGGTTTTCACCCAGTATCTTTACATTGTCCTGGTAAACACCTCTAAAAAATATCCAGAGTTTTAATCATTCCTAAAATTTATATATTTTAATTAGATAATTATTTAAGTTTTATATAATTTTATAATATTTTATTAGTTTAAAATTCGTGGCTCAAAATATCACACAATCACTGATTATGCTCATTGTCATAAACACACAGGAATACAAGGCATACTTATGGGTTATGTTCATGATTATATTAGTATTAAAATTTTACCAAGAACTCATAAAAGTAATATAAAAAATATGTAATTTTGTGCATTAACTGATCCTATAATGTCAGAGAGTAAAAATTGGAGAAAGGAGCGCTTATAACACTATCACGGTCCAAATCGCCACCTTTCTTTAGTTTTTACCCACATACATGTAAATTCTAGGGCATGACAGGTAAAACACCAAATACAAAAGTTGTAGATCTATGTGTTTTGAGTTCAAAAAATATGAATTATGTAAATAGAACATCAGAATGGCAAGATATAATTTTTATATTGAAATAGTGCATATTAGTGACCTATATTCGTTGTAAAAATTATATCTATTTATTTACATGTCCAAATAAGCTGAATGTGTACTTAAAATTCTCCTTACATTCAGATATACATGATAAAAATGTTCTAAAAATAAATTTATGGAATCATAAAAGCAATACATATCAAACAACGAGAAACAGTGGCAGCCCCAACCTAATGCTAACGATTGAAGACCAAGGGGAGTTCTTTTGAGGCATCCAACCTCAAAAACTACCACCCAAGGATGCTAGGGACATGGTGGGGGTTGCTTGGAGCTCCAAGGAGGAAGAAGAAGGTAGGACAAAGAGTAGAATAAAGTGGTTGGAGGTAAGGAGGGGAAGGAGAAATGGTGAAAAAGGAGAGGAAGGGGTGGATTTTATGGAAAGAAGGTGGTTAGTTTAGTGATGTCATAGGTATGAGTGCCATACTTATAGAGGTATGGGTTGGCTTGATGATGTCATAGAGGTATGGGTGCCATACCTATAGAGGTATGGGTGCTATACTAATAGAGGTATGGGTTGGATAGATAAGGATGTATGAGTTTGGTTAGCTAAAAAGGTATGGGTTGGTTATCTCAAAATCCAAAACCTAGGGTTTTTGCCCTAAAGTAATTGGGTCCACCTCGAGAATTGCACTGCAGGTCCCAAAAGTGATTAAGAAGGTTCAAAAAGTTATCAAATACATGACAAACACACAAAAGATACGCGAGGGACATGGTCCTAACATCTAGCTAAACACGATTAAATTCGACCAAAATTAAAAATTGGGTGTGACGCATCCAAACAGGTATACCGAACGTCGAAGGAGTCTAAGGCCGGGCAACGAGGTGGGTGGCAACGAGGTGGGTGGCGACGGATGGGGAGGTGACTGGGGGTGGTATGGTGATGGCCAAGGAGGCGACGGTGGGGCGCCGCAGAGGGTTGGGGGAGGGTGGTAATTTTTTTTTATCAAATTTAGACCGTCCGATCAAAAGGACGTCCCAGACCATATTAGAATTTGGGTCGGGAAAATTTCTTGCCTTTTGAGCACATAAACGGCTCTCTTTTGGGTTTGGGCAACCATACCTGGCCAAACTAATTCCCCACTCAAACTAAGTGCAAGGAGGGGTATGAAGACCTTATAAAAAAATTACTATTGAATCTGAAATTCATGAAGGTACCATTAAACTGCCAATATATTAATTATTATGCCACCATTTACTCTAATATCTTCTTAATCTTTTATGATTATACCTTTGAAATAGCTTCAGAAAAAAGTTTTGAAAAGTGAATCCATTATTTTTCATATTTAATCATTAAGTGTTTATTAACAAACTATGGGAACAAAAGACGTTATGATTATATCATATAAATCAAATAAAGGACGTTGATGACATAAGCGAACTCAAGAAATGGTTGCAGATGTTTAAGCTCCGAAGTCTGATGCAGATCTCCAACCCAACCATTTCATTTCCAATTCTATCAACTCAATTAACTAGTTAAATATTGATGGTGGAGAGAATGTTAGGCACTGACCAATGCAGTGCGTGCATGATCCTGATCAAGAAATTTAGCCCAAGTGAATTAGAGGTTTTACTTCAAGTTTTCACGCATGCAAAGGAAAGTGATCACTCGTCTGTCTCCATTATTATTGACTGTAGAAATTGCAGATACCTATAATGGGTCCATGATCAATAAGGGAGTCAGCTCTTTTTGGTATGTTTGATCATATTCGTGTCTTCTTTAAAAAGTTTGATGTTAGGTCATTTACATTCCTCGTAAAAAGGAAATTTAGCTAATCATAATCTTTTAGATTCCATGTTTCAAGTGATGGCTTTGAGAAGCGAATGATGATATATAACGTCAAAAAATTACTCAAACCCTATCTCCAATATTTATTGATTAGTTATTTGGAAAATGTAGAGACATGTAATTATGGGTCCATACTCAATGAAAAATCACCTCTTTTAGAATCATATGTTGAATCAACAAATACTTTAAACTTTAACCAAAATTAAATAGATGATAAAATCATCATCAATAAAGCCTTCTTCATATCAAATCATCAAGAAAATAAATTTAATAATGGAAGCGTACCTAGATCCATAATAATAAAGTAATCCTTTGATTTCTTCTGGTTTGATCTTCCAGATTCAGCACCTGTTCTTCAAAACTAGAGTTTCTAGATGATAGGATACCAGAAAAGAAAAACTCCGGTGCGAATCCGGGGACCATAACCGTATTTATCTTTATAAGCATATTTATCCTTATTTTTCATAATTCTAATTTAACCCATCATAAATTAGAGATTAAGAAAACGATATCTATACATATTTATCTATACTCATCTTAGATATATGATATCTCCATATATTTATATTAAATATTAATGGCCCATTAACCTTAACTTTAACAGATCAATTTAATTTAGGTCATGCCTTAATAATAACAGCAAATGATACAATTATATACATATATACGTCCAACATCCAACAATCTCCTACTTGGACTATATATACACAAATAATTATATATAACCTTATGAGCTCCAAAATTAACATACACTATTATTCCAAAATAACAATCTCGTCTATTAATTAATGTTAATATAGGATCAAGGCGATTTTCGTTACATTTATCGTAACTAAACCCATCCATGGTCACATACATCAACATAATTAAATGAAATAGATCAAATATGGATGTGTAGCATGAAAATTACATGTAATTTGATCTAAATATGCCTATTTTCAACTGGTCCAACCTTATGAGATCACCAAAATAGAGTAAAAGAGTAAAACATAAACCAAATACCGCAATTCAATACAAACTTCCACTAAAGTAATATATTATTAAATGATACAACACCCAGATGAGCAACATGCTCATGAAAGACCTTAAGCGGTAAACCTTTAGTAAGCGGATCTGCAACCATGGAGTTTGTCCCAATATGCTCTATAAAAACTTTACCACTTTGAACTCTTTCTTTCACAATAAGGAACTTGATCTCTATGTGTTTTGATTTAGATGAGCTCCTGTTGTTATTTGAATATAATACTGCAGACTGATTGTCACAAAATAACTTAAGTGGTCTTTTAATATTATCAATAATGCGCAGCCCTGTGACAAAATTTCGCAACCATATTCCATGATTGGATGCCTCAAAACAAGCTATGAATTCAGCTGCCATAGTGGAAGAAGCTATGAGTGTCTGCTTAGCACTTTTCCAAGAAATAGCTCCACCAGCTAGTAGATAGACATAGCCAGAAGTGGATCGACGACTATCTTGACATCCAGCAAAATCGGAATCAGAATATCCTGTGATCTCAAGTTGATTTGATTTCCGATATGTGAGCATGTAATGTTTTGTTTTCTGAAGATACCTCATGATCCTTTTGGCGGCTATCCAGTGATCCAACCCTGGATTACTTAGATATTTGCCCAACATTCTTACAATATACGCAATATCTGGACGCGTACATACTTGAGCATACATAAGACTTCCCACTATTGAAGCATAAGGAATCTTTTGTATTTCCTTTTCTTCTATATCATTTTTAGGGCATTGATTGAGACTAAATTTGTCTTTTTAGAAACAGTGGTATCTCCTAGTTTACAATCTTGCATGCCAAATCTTTTAAGCACTTTTTTCTATATAGGTCTTTTGTGATAATCCAAGTATACATCGAAAATGATCCCGATGTATTTGAATTCCTAATACAAAAGACGCATTTCCAAGATCTTTCATTTCAAATTTCTTCGATAAAAAACTCTTGGTTTCGTGCAAGAAACTTATATCATTACTGGCAAGCAATATATCATCAACATATAAAACCAGAAAAATATACTTACTCCCACTAAACTTATAGTATATGCAATCCTCAATAACATTCATCTCATAACCAAACGAGAGAATTACTTAATGAAATTTATGATACCATTAACGAGAAGCCTGCTTAAGTCCATAGATGGATTTCTTTAATTTGTAAACCATATTCTTTGAATCTAACGATACAAAGTTTTCCGGTTGCACCATATAAATTGTTTCATCAATGTCACCATTTAGAAACGCAGTCTTCACATACATCTGATGTAACTCAAGATAAAAATGTGCCACTAATGCCATAATTATTCTAAATGAGTCTTTCGATGAAATTGGAGAGAAAGTCTCATTATAATCCATGCCTTCCTTTTGAGTAAAGCTCTTTGCAACAAGACGAGCCTTATATCTTTCCACATCACCTTTCGAATCCCTCTTGGTTTTAAATATCCATTTATAACTAATAGGTTTCGCACCTTCAGGCAATGGAACAAGATCCCAAATGTCATTAGCTTTCATGGACTTCATCTCTTCATTTATGGCATCAATCCACCTTGAGAATTAGAACTCTTCATGGCTTGATGAAAGTTGATTGGATCATCTTCCAGCATTCCAATGTTATCCTCATGTTCTTCAAGAAAGATGATATAATCATCCAAAATTGCATTTCTCTTTTCTCTTGTGGATCTCCTCAATGGCATTTGCTCTTGAGGTTGTTGAGTTTCTTCTTTAGATATAACTTGATTAGGGAGATTTTCGACATTGTCTTGTAATTCTGGTATTGTTTCTTGAACAACATTAGGAATATAACCTTAATCCTGATTATTGTCAAGAACAATCATGGGAAGAGAATTAGATTCTTCTTCAAAGACAAAGTCTCCAACCTCATTTCCCCTTTCCAAACTAACATCCTCAAAAACTGGGCATTTCTCTTCTCAAAGAATGACCTTATTGTGGGATCATAAAAATTATACCCTATTGACCGATCAGAGTACCCAACAAAATAACTGCTTACTGTTCTGGACTCCAGTTTCCTTTCATTCGGCCTATAAGGCCTTGCTTCAGCTGGACAACCCCAAATGTGTAAATGCATTATACTGGGCCTTTTTCCGGTCCATAATTCATAAGGGGTCTTAACTATTGCTTTTGTTGGTACTCTATTAAGAAAATATACTGCTGTCTTTAGTGCCTCACCCCAGAGTGAATCAGGCAAAGTAGTATGAGCAATCATACTTCTTACCATGTCCTTTAATGTTCGGTTTCGTCTCTTAGCAACACCATTCATACTAGGAGTACCTGGCATTGTGTATTGCGGGACGATTCCACACTCTTCTAGAAATTTGGCAAATGGTCTTAGACACTGTACACCTGATCCATCATATCTGCCATAGTATTCACCACCATGGTCAGATCTGACAGCCTTAATAGTTTTGTCAAGTTGGTTCTCAACTTCAGCTTTATATGCCTTAAATACGACCAATGCTTGAGACTTCTCATGAATGAGATAAAGGTAACCATAACGAGAATAATCGTCCATGAACGTAATAAAATATTGTTGACCATTCCAAGAAGCCGTAGGGAAGGTCCCACAAATATCCGTATGTATTAGTTCTAAGACTTTTGAAGATCTATTGGCACTTAGTCTCCTTATATTTGTTTGTTTTCCCTTAATGCACCCAATACAGATTTGAAAATCTGCAAAATTAAGAGAATCAAGAATTCCATCTGACATAAGTCGCACAATTCTTTGTTTAGAAATGTGTCCTAAACGCTTATGCCATAGTAAAACTGTAAAACCCACGATTCGAGTTAGGGTTTTATATTCAGAACCGGTCGGGTCGACCGTTATTTTTTCGAGTTGAGTCAGTTTCAGGACACGTGTACCGAGCCGATGCCAGTCGCGTGTATGAGCTATGAGGGTCATGCGTACCCAAGTATATGATGATAATATCATGAACACAGTAAAACAGAATGAGTTATCAGATATATGAGAGTATGCCAGTCATTTTTTTAATTATTTTTATATATAGTGGATCGTAGAATTAGTATTAGGCCGTTTACCGCGTTAGGACGCGTTCGGGC